>JAFEMH010000181.1:600000-807500 GCA_022495995.1 Adenophora triphylla var. japonica
GGTACATTTGGGGAAAGTGTACGACATGAAAAGAAAGTGGGTGAATGATGGTTTGCCTCCGGCTAATTTCTCCGCTAGTGCGTAGGGAGCGAGTGGGAAGCCTATTGGAACAGTGAGAAATTTCAAAAGTTCAGAAATTGCAAAGAAGAATAGGAACTCACAAGAGGGGCGGGGAGTGTGCACCTTTGGAGGATCAATTAACTTAGGCGAGTTGGTCAGAATGGTAAACTTCATTTATTATCCGTTTGTAAATTAAGCAATACTCTATTTGATTCATATATTGTTATTATTTGATAGGCTTTTTAAAGTTTTAATTTTTTTATATGTTAAGCGTTTGAAACACGGAGATGATGAGGGCGATGGTGCTTCTGCTTGTATTTACGGCTACACATACTACGGAGGCTGGCGATGGCTCGGGGCCACAATGGGTCAACCCTTATTATCGAGACCCTTTATGTAAGTGTTAATAGTATTTTCTATTAGTAAATTATATATTATTTATTAGTAAATTATAAATTATTTAGTTAAATAAATATTATTTTCTACCATAGTGTATAATGTATTTTTTTTCGGGAAGAGTATGATAGGCGGGCTCGTGAGGAGGCTATTGAAGAAGGAAGTTTGGCTCTGAGAGCACCTTAGAAGGCGGCCCGCCTTTCGTGAAAAGCTTTGGGCGGCCATTGTCCTGCAGAGACAAGCAACCAAAGGGAGACCGCTTGCACGGATTCGGAGGACATGGTGCGGGGTATTTTAACATGCCATTCCGCACCCCTACTACGCAATACTTTTCATCTTCTTCCTCAGGCGGTAGTCATCATGTGGATCAAGAAGCGTTTGATGATCGGGTCAACGGAGAGGTTGAGAGGCGAGTGGAGTTGATCCGAGCCGGAGTCCGAGCCCGAGGTGGATGCGCGGGTGGAGGCGCAGGTGGAGGCCCATGTGCGGACCCGAGATGCGAGACCTAGGTTTCGGCCAGTGCGAGAGGCTAGTGGAGCAGCGGCAGCGGTGCATGCAACAATACTTGGCTACCATGAATTTGCAATCACGGCCACGGCCGCGGCCACGTAATAGCGGTAACGCTTCTGATGAATCAGTTGGTCAATACCTTAGGCGAAGTGGCGGTGGTAGTGGCGGTGGTAGCGGTAGCGGAAGCGGCAGCGCTCGTGGTCGGGGTCGTGGTTGATTGACATTCATTTTATTTGGCTGGCATGTAATGTAAACAAATATATTTTGTTTCCCTTTCCCTTTCCCTTCCCTTCCCTTTTCCCCAAACGAAACAATTTCCTTTTCCCCTTTCCCCTTCCCCTTTTCCCCTTTTCCCTTCCCCTTTTCCCTTCCCCATTACCCCTTATCCCTTTCCCGTTACCCCTTTTCCCTTTGTTTGTAGTTTGTTTGTGTTTCTTTTATAATGGGATTTGTTTAAAACAAGTTTGACAGGTTTATCCCTTTCCCATTACCTTTTTTCCCTTTGTTTGTAGTTTTTTGTAGTTTGTTTGTAGTTTGTTTGTTGTTGGGATTTGTTTAAAACAGGTTTGACGGAGTTTACAGGTGGTTTAATAATAAAACAGAATTTTTTTAAAAAATCTGGCCAGATTACCGACGGAAATTTCCGTCGGTAAATTAATAAAAAAAAAAAATACTAATTTCCGGCGGAAATATCCGTCGGAAAATAATAAAAATTAAAAAAATAAAACTCATTACCGACGGATATATCCGTCGGTTTACGGTTAAGATTACCGACAGACATATCCGACGGTAAATTTTATGGATTCCGACGGTTATAACCGTCGGTAATGGTTTTATTTACCGACGGATTATTCCATCGGTAACCTCCGGCAATTGCTCCGGTTAGCAGGCGGCATTACTCATTTCCGACGGACGGTTCCCGGCGGAATTTCAGATTTTCCGGCGGACAATCCGCCGGTATTTCCGGCGGAATTTGTCCGTCGGTATTACCAACCAATTATTTCCGACGGAACCCGACGGACGAATTCCGTCGGTAATATACATTTACCGTCGGAAATGTGGAATTACCGACGGAAATTTCCGTCGGTAAAAGACCTGTTTCTAGTAGTGCCTTATCTCGTCATAGGCCGGTACGCTGAGATGCGAATATTTCTTTCCTCGTCATACGCTGGTATGCCGAGATACCAATATTCCTTTCCTCGTCATACATGGCCATCTCGATCCATGATGAGCCGGGGAAGGGATGAGGAATAAGTGGAGCCTGTCATGATGAAATCGTAATCGAGGGAGGCACCTCGTCCTCAAGGGAGATGATCTCGGCCTATGAGGGAGGTCTCCTCGGCCTTATGATTTGGGCCTTCTTTATGCTTGCTGAGCCTTGGTCGGCCTAATTGATGCCGAGGTGGAATGACGAGGAAGCCCATGCCTTACCTCGTACGTAAAATTTGGGGAGAAACGCGTTTCTCCATAATTTATGGAGAAACGGGGCCCGACTTGTCGCGCGACAATGCAAGTGATATCCAGAATCAGAAATTTGGCACGACTCTTTTTTATGGATATCCGTCCCAAGGCTTCTGGATATCCGTCCCAAGGCTTCTGAATATCCAGAACCTTATGAAAGTGATATCCAGAATCAGAATTTTGGCCTTGGCCTTTGCCCGAAATCTTTTTTTCTGGATATCCATTCCAAAGCTTCTGGATATCAATATTCAATGTTCTGGATATCCAGAACCTTATGAAAGTGATATCCAGAATCATAAATTTGGTCTTGGCCTTGGATTTTTTTTTTCTGGATATCCATCCCAAAGCTTCTGGATATCCAGAACACGTTTCTCCATTATGGAGAAACGCGTTTCTCCAGAGACCGACTCTACCTCGTAGATGAAACTAATGAATTATGTTTATGGTCCATTCCACTTGGGCATGACCCGGACAAGCCCATGTTCGTATCTCGATTTATACTGTTCAATTATGATTGTAGTTGAATGGGGAAAAATTACTTGAATTTTGAGTGCTGAAAGGATTATTATTGGAATCCATTTCACTAAAAGAATGATGATTTTTTTTAAATAAAGGCTAAAATGAAGAAGGATAATTGAGAAATGAGTGTTTTTTTATGTCCAAATCAAATGAAACTTGCATCAATTTATAGGGAAAAAATTGATGAATTTTGGCGAAAAAAAATAAAATTAATTTACTAGGTGATAATTCAGCTCAAATATTTGGGATGAAAAAAATTCTGAAAATCCAACGGACCAATCAGCTCGCGCCACGTGTCATCTTGTTTGGCTTTTTTTTTTCACCCGGGTTGAAACATTTCATCTTCCCATTTCATTTAACCCATTTCATGTGTCATCTCGTTTGGCTTTTGTTTTTTCACCCGGGTTGAAACATTTCATCTTCCCATTTCATTTAACCCATTACACCATTTCAATTAACTAACTTAACTTTCATTCCTATTTCAACTAACACATTGTGGTTAGTCTCATAATGAAACAAGACAGACCTGAGAAGCTGACACTTTTCCATGGTGGCTTTGCAAAATAGCAACCAGTCATCCACAAACATGAGATGTGTTATAACCGGAGCACCTTGACAAATTTGACTTCTTTTAAGAAGACCCCTTTGACACGCATCGCGAATGAGGGCGATCAAACCCTCGACATAAGATAAATAAATACCGAGAGAGGGGATCGCCCTGCCGTAAGCCTCATCCCGGAATAATAGGGACCACACTATCTCCATTCACCCGAACATGATAGGTAAGCGATCGCGCACATCCGAGATAGGACCGATGTTGAGGATTTTTCCTCGGTAACTGCTTTGCAATTCTTCACTAGCTAGCTCATCCTGAGGATGGCTGTCTTCATCATTATCCTATCCTACCCTATGCAAGGAGTGCAAAAGGATTGGGACTAGTCAAATTCTCCTACTCCTGATGAACATTCTCAGAAGTCTCCTTAGGATCCAAGGAGCTAGGCTCAGAGCTGTTAGGACCTTTAGGTTTTTGACTTTGAGTTAACATTTCTGCCGCTTCCGTTATTGCTGCTGGATTGGCTGTAGGGCTTGCTTCTATTGGACCTGGAGTTGGTCAAGGTACTGCTGCGGGCCAAGCTGTCGAAGGTATCGCGAGACAGCCCGGGGCGGAGGGAAAAATACGAGGTACTTTATTACTGAGTCTAGCTTTTATGGAAGATTGCTTCCGGAAAGAAAAAAGAAAAAAGCCATTTCTTTATTTCCAGCACTCCGGATAGGCGGAAGGATCTATGTCCATCCCCAACTTGCTTTCAATCCAAATCGGAAAATTTAGGCTTTCTATACTGGAAGTCATCAAAGGAAGAATGGGCAAGCTTTTATGTCCCTACTCCCGCTAGTCGGGATCCGTATGGAGGCTCCCTTTCCTATACTTTTCAGTTTTCGTAGGGATTCATAAAGGGAATTAAAGCACAGGAGAAATTAACAAAACAAAATAACTTAGATGATCAAAGAAACATATTAGCTCAAACTAGTAGGCTCGGATAAATCTTCCAGTTCGTGACAAATTAAAAGAAATTCCTGTCCAATTATGGAACTACCGAGCCTGTCCGACAAGTTCTGGAACCTATGACTAACTATGAGAGCTGATTAAGAAAGAATGAAGTGAGCTAAGACGAGGAAGAATCATTACAATGAAATGGAAAAGAGCAGCTTAGATCTTATCTAAGGTACAGGTGAGGGATGAGCCTACTCCTCCAACTAAAGTCTCAAATAAAGCAGCTGCAATCCCACCACCTTGCAAGGCTAAATACTCATGGGTGACCGATTCACAGGGACAGGCGTGCGAATCATTAGACCGATAAGAGATTGACCGGCTCAGGAATCTCAATTACATCAGCTACCTCTCTCAACTATTTCTATCATCCTTATGGTGTCCCATGAGGCGAAGGTAGGTGCTTTGGGTGTAGCAAGACTTGAACCTGCGACTATTAGATTAAGAGCCCAATGCTCTACCAACTGAGATATACACCCCCATCAAGCATGACCTGAACGCCAGACTTTCTCCTTCCTTTTCCTGCTGCATAAGATAGTGGACTAGGTAATAGGTGCTCTCGAAGATAGGGACTCTCAGAAGCCATGGAATTTTACACAATATATGCAATTCTATATAGGATCGAGGATTTCTCTATATATAACTTAACTACCAGTCTTGTGCCAGAGGAGGATAGTGAAATAAGAAGAAAATAGCGGAGTTCACCCTCCGTGATAGCAGCTAGAACTAGGCGTATTTGTGCAACTTTATACCAATGGAGACTTGCGAGCAGTCCTTTTAGTAATTCTCCTAATGACACCATTACCTGGGGAGAGACTTCCTCTTCTCAGAAGGGGTCAAGTCATGGTTGGGTGGGTTGGACTCCCATAAGAGAGAGCTAAAGCTTTGAATTCGAGTAAACAAGCAAGAGATGCGTTCTAGGGAAGGCGCCTCTCCAAACCAAAGGCAAGTAGCTGGGCCTGTTGAGAGCTCATGATTGGACGTAAGCATAAGAAAGAAAAAAAAAGAGTTCTGCATCTCTCCGCGGCTGGTCGATTACCTCAACCAAGGAGTTGGCTTTTGCCTTTTTAGAAGATAGTCAGCTGATAGTCTTGCATGCCCGCTTTTGTTGTGAATTTGGTGGTACCCCGTTGCAATCTAGACAAGAAATCAACACACCCACAAGCACAATAATGAAAGAATCACACACACAAGAACACAAGAGTTGTTTACCCGGTTCATTCAACACATGAACTACGTCCGGGGGCAATTGCCAAGCCAATATGTATTAGACTCCTTCTAATATGTTGCTACAATGAGTTCTAGGTCGAATCTATGTTTATATAGTTGTACAAGGAAGCCCTAAATCAGTTTAAGAAGAGATCTTATCAAAATAGGAAACAAATAAAACTGCTGCTGAAGATTCGGGCACAGCGCGGCCGCCCTCATGCTCCTGCGCGGTCGCCCTCGAATTTCCACCGAGCCATCAAGTTACTGCCCAAGTACGCGGTCGCGCACCTCCACCAGCGCGGTCGCGCAGCTCACCAGAAACTCCGAATTTGAACTCCTTTCTTGATCTCACCAACTCCTCCGACTTAGGCTCCTCCTCTTCCTTGTAGTTTAGGACTCCAATCCCAACAATCTCCCACCGGAGACTAAACTAACAAACATAGAAACACCCATCAACTCCCACCACAGAGTAAAGACCTTCGAACACATTTACCCCCCCCCCCCACATTGGCTTGACATTATCGAACCTCTCCTCAAGTACTAAGGCGAGTTGAAACCAAGCGACGTTTCAACCTCTCCGTGTTAGATGATTCTTGCCTCCCCAAATCAGCTTCTACCTTGATTTCTCCCCGCAAGTCTAACTTCGCCTTCTCCCTCCAGACCCACCTTCCTCGCAATGCTTCCCCTTGAAACTTGGACACACCTTGTTTCTTGCACCGTCTTCTATTGGTCTGATTACGCTCTCTGTTAGGGCACTTGGACATCCACACCGCGTTGATCAATTTGTGTCCTTCCCCCCCTAACATAACGTTTCTTGATGTCTCCCCTTTTCACACCAATAGGCCGGTTCATTAGCCTCTTGCTCCCACCGGAACGAATGTCGACATTGTAGGTAGAGTACAACATCTTCCCCTTAACCCCATGAGCTAACACCTTAGCCCCTTTCGTGACTTCCCAAGACCCACCAATGAAAGACACACCATACCCTTCACTGTCAAGTTGTCCCACAGAAATCACTCTTCTCCTCAAATCCGGAACATGCATCACGTTGTGTAGTTGTAAAACAGCCCCGTTAGGTGTCTTCATCATCACATCCCCCTTACCTTTGATCTTCAATGGTTGACCATCACCAAGATAGATAACCAAAATCTCCAGTTTTATACCGCTTCATTGATTCTGCATCCCCACTAGCATGACAAGAAGCTCCAGAATCCAACACCCAATCTTCACCCGACTGCTCCTCTCCTAGGATTAATACATCTCCACCATCATCCACTACGCGTGCACCACCATCTTTGCCCGGACAGTCATAACTGATATGACCTAATTCGCCACAATTGTAGCACTTGACCTTTTTCCCCTTTTTCGGTCTTCCCCTATTTCTCTCTACCCTAAGTGCAGCCCCATCTACGGAAGATTCTCCCCTTTTCTCTTTCCTTCTCAACTCCTCCTGAAGGATGAGATCTCTAACCTCCGTATACACCAATGCTATTTTCGACGTACTAATCGTTGTGACAGTAACCTCCCAACTATCAGGCAATGATTTTAGTAGAAAACAAGCTAGCACTTCATCGGAGAAAGTAATATCAACACTTTTCAATTGGTCCACCATACCTTTGAAATTGCCGATATGACTTGCATTTATGCGCCCCTCTGACATCTTCGCATTCGCAAACCTCTTTATCAAATGCACCTTATTGATATTAGACGGCTTCTCATACATGTCTGACAGCGTTTGTATCAACTCCACCGTTGTCTTGGCCTCCATAGCGTTCCGTGCAACGTCGTCGGTTAGAGCACTCCTCACCGCTCCTAACGCCTTCCGATCCAACGTCTCCCAATCCCCTTGTGACATGTCTTCAGGCTTCTCCTTCAAGGGTCCATGAAGATCCTTACAATAAAGGTAATCTTCAATCCTTGTCCTCCAGAACGTGAAATTCACACCGTTGAATTTCTCGATTGAGTTCTTCATCTGATTGCTTCACCAAGTCCCCAAGAACGCGATTCAAAATTAATCAACTAATGAAAAACTTTGAATCCTCCGAACCAATGCTTTGATACCAGTTGTTGTGAATTTGGTGGTACCCCGTTGCAATCTAGACAAGAAATCAACACACCCACAAGCACAATAATGAAAGAATCACACACACAAGAACACAAGAGTTGTTTACCCGGTTCATTCAACACATGAACTACGTCCGGGGGCAATTGCCAAGCCAATATGTATTAGACACCTTCTAATATGTTGCTACAATGAGTTCTAGGTCGAATCTATGTTTATATAGTTGTACAAGGAAGCCCTAAATCAGTTTAAGAAGAGATCTTATCAAAATAGGAAACAAATAAAACTGCTGCTGAAGATTCGGGCACAGCGCGGCCGCCCTCATGCTCCTGCGCGGTCGCCCTCGAATTTCCACCGAGCCATCAAGTTACTGCCCAAGTGCGCGGTCACGCACCTCCACCAGCGCGGTCGCGCAGCTCACCAGAAACTCCAAATTTGAATTCCTTTCTTGATCTCACCAACTCCTCCGACTTAGGCTCCTCCTCTTCCTTGTAGTTTAGGACTCCAATCCCAACAGCTTTCATCCTGTCCGGAGGAGCACAAACCAAACGTCTAGCATTCCCTCACGTTTGGCGCCAATGAGGTTTTATTTGAGAGAAAAAAGAAGACTATGCCTTCGCCGTATGAAATGCGAAAGCCCGATCCAGCAATATCACGGGGTAAACACCCATCCAAACAACTCCAACAATAAAAGGTATAAATATGAAAACTTCTCTACCATTTGGATCGGAGAATTTTTGGAGGAAATCTGGTTTTAAATTCCCAAAAACCAAAGCAGCCGTGGCGGCATTGGCCTTTCTTTCTGTTGGAGCATGTGTGGTATAAGATGCCGGGAGAATGCCTAGGGTCATTTTGGCTATACAGATATAGCTCTTGGCGACGCCTCGGTCTATTAAGAAAAAAAAGAGATGGAAAAGGCTTTAAGGAAAGCTCAAGTCAAGTAGAAAGAACGAAAGCTGCTTTCAAGCTCTCGCCGGGCCTTCAATGCTATCATTAACATCTGAAAAACAATTTTATTCACCACGGAAAGTTTATGAGGTTGGGATTCCAGGATCAAGTCGGCTCAGTTGTCTTTATCTTGATCTAGTCGGTGGAGGATCATCTCAAGATAAGTCCAATCAACCAGATCATATGCTTTACTTATTTATATCAATTTTTAAAGCCACATCGCCAACAACTCCTCTATATTTAAGTTTCATAGCATGCAGAGTTTCGAAGGCTATACGTATAACCACATAATCTTGGATCGCCAGACCTTCAATGAAAGCTGACTGCGCCATATCAACTAAACCTGGAAGAGTACTTTTAAGCCTATTACATAGTACCTTAGACATCAGTTTATATACTACATTACAAAGAGAAATTGGACGAAAATCACGAACACTAGTTGATCGTCCAGACTTAGGAATTAAAACAATATAGTAGTCGACATAATATCAGAAGGGAAATTAAATGAATTAAGCCAAGCAACACAAGCATGAAAGATATCCGAACCGACGATGTGCCAGCATTTTTGATAAAACCTGAGGCTGAAACCGTCTGGTCCTGGGCAGGCCCGCCTTTGGACCGGTCTAACCTGATCAACCGCACAGGGCCCCAATTGTGAAGGGGGCCCAATTTTTTTTTTTTTATACGTTAGACTAGGATCCCTTCGCCTTCTCCAGTTCTGCGTCTTCTCTCGGAATCCGATCGATCTCCTCAGTCCTCAACTTCTCTCTCAAATTGAGAGTCTCAATCGAGACGAGGCCTTCTCGTCTTCCTCCGGCGACGAACGGAGACTCCAATTCTCGCTTCTCGCTTCTCGCTGCTCCGATCTCATCAACTTCTCTCTCAAATCTCAATTGAGACCTCCGACGCCATTTCTCTCTCAATCGAGGTGTCAGGTGGAGGGGTGTGAGGCGGCGTTGTTTAATGCGAAGGATTATCACAGGAGGCATAAGGTGTGTGAAAAGCATTCAAAGGCTCCGAAGGTAAAGGTTCATGGAATTGAGCAACGATTTTGTCAACAGTGTAGCAGGTAAACGGAAACCCTTCTTTTATGTGTCGTGTATATCTTTGATATTATTGTTTGATGGTGAATTTCATGTTCTGAATCTCTGATTGCCGATTGGAATTTGACGACGTGAAATCAGGTTGATTCAATTCAAGACTCAAGTATTCAACAATTCTCCGGTTGATTTATTCGCTTCTCAAACAGGACAGACACCCATTCAGGTTGATTCGCTCCTTAATTTTGTACTTAATTTTATTTTGTTGTTTTTTTCATATATTTAGCTATGGTTAGAAAATGTGAATCTGGATATCAAAAACTTAAAAAAAGAAAAAGAATAGAAAAGTTAACTCAATCTCAAAAAGGAGCACTTGATAAATTTATTTTTAAAGAATCAAATAGTTTTTCGGAAAATGAAAATCAGGATGTCGATACTAATGTTAATGAAAATCAAAATGTCGTTGGTGATAATGATGCTAATGTTGATAATTTTGTTAATGTTGATGGTGATGTTTGTGAGAATATACCTGTTGAGGATGATAATGTTGGTGATGATAATGTTGATCATGTTGAGAAATTAGATAATTGTGATCCTAATGTTAATGGTGAGAATTCTAATGATAATGTTGGTGATGATAATGAAACTTACATGTTTGATATTTTTGATCCAAGATATTGGGATGCGCTTGATTCTAAAATGATTGATGTTTTGGTAGAAAAAGGTCCAAAAAGAGATTTATCCATTAAAAAAGGACCTAAAGACAAATTTTCAAGGCGATTTTCGGCCTTAATTTATATTAGAGTTCTATCATTGCCCAATCTTCAAAGCCCTTAAAATTGCCGAGGAAATTGCCATTGAAATGAATGTTGATCCAGTATTTCCTCAAAGACGAGAAATTAAAAGAAAAAGACATTTTGATGAGAATCCAAATGATGTACCTTCCATTGCCCAATCTTCAAAGGAATCATTTAGGATTAATTATTTCATATATATTGTTGATCAAGCTATTATATCACTTACTAAAAGGTTTGAACAATATGAATCATATGAAAAAAAATTTTGTTTTTTATTTAATTCTAGCATGTTGCACTCTTTGGATGATATGAGTTTAAGGTCTTATTGTGATAATCTTGAGGTTGCACTTAAAAAAGATGATCAATTTGATATTATTGAAAATGATTTATATGTGGAGTTAAAGTTACTTCAAAATTTCTTGCCTAAGGAAAACATGGGACCTATTGATATTTTGAAATTTCTAAAACGTTTAGATTGTTTTCCTAATGCAATTATTGCATATAGAATTTTGTTGACTATACCTGTGACTGTTGCATCTGCAGAAAGAAGTTTTTCCAAGTTGAAGTTGTTGAAGACGTACATGCGTTCCACAATGACTCAAGAGAGACTCAATGGATTAGCTATGATCGCAATTGAGAACGAGCTTTTAGAGAAAATTGACTACGAAGATCTTATTGAAGATTTTGCTTCAAAAAATGTTAGAAGAATGACACGATTTAAGTGAAGAAAGGACTTCAAATTATGGTTAGTACTAATTTTTATTTTTATTGTAGAAGTGAAATTTAATATTAAAAAAAGGCCCATTTTCTTTGTTTGCACCGGGGCCTCAAAATCTTAGGGGCGGCCCTGGTCCTGGGGCTTTATCCGGATGCATTTGATTAATTGCCACCCAAAATTCTTCTTCTGTAATAAACAGACAAGTTAACCCCTCGTTATCATCCGGTGTAATCATATCCTTGTAAATTGTCGGCATTCAGTTGCTGATTTGAGGGGGGAAATAGAGCTCTGAAATAGTTGCCCACAAGGTCACATAATGGAGCCTGTTCTCCCACCCAATTGCCATCTTCATCTTGCAAACCTCTAATAGTGTTTATAAGCCGTCTAGCACTTGCAGTCTGATAAAAAAATTTGGTGTTTAGATCACCATCAAGTAACCAAAAATCTTTGCATGCTGCCTCCAATAACGCCACTCCCGTAATAAAATGCCTGCCCATCGTTGACGAAGGATTTCCATCTCACGGCAAGAGTCTTCATCCTGGCGCGTTTGTAGATAAGTAATCCTGGACTCACAATATTGTTTATTGTTAAAGTTCACGCGGCCAAGAAACATGAGAAGGAGGCGTGGGAATAATTTTCTGCCGTGTTTATTTCATAGAGGAAGAATCCAATATATACATCAATAACCCTAGTAGAAGTATACTATGCAACTATGACTCAATCTTACCCTAAGATTATGGACACAATTAATTACAATAATAACAAATAATACAATGATATATTTTCCTAAATACATCCTACATATAATATGTCTAATACCCCCCCCCCCCCTCAAGCTAGACGACCGTAGGGAAGACGTAGCTTGACGGATAGTGCTTGAAACCCTGGTTTAGACAAACCCTTTGTGAAAATATCGGCAAGTTGATCATCGGTAGAGACATAATGTAACTTTAGAAAACCAAGAGTAACCAACTCACGAATAAAGTGATAATCAATCTTAATGTGTCTAGTGCGAGCATGAAACACCGGATTGCGAGCGAAGTGCAGAAAGATTATCACAATATAATGAAGGAGGAGTAAAAGGAAGTCGGAGCTCTCGAAACAAATATGAGAACCATCGAAGTTCAGCCGTTGTGGTAGCAAGGGCACGATACTCAGCTTCACTACTCGAACGGGAGATAGTGGTTTGTTTCTTAGCAGTCCAAGAGACAAGATTGGGACCAAAATATACAGGCACCGGTAGTGGATCGACGATCATCAGGATCACCTGCCCAATCAGCATCAGAGTAGGCACGAATGGAGAGAGAAGATGAGTGATGAAAACTGAGACCAAGCTGAGGCGTCCCTTTGACAAAGCGTAAAATACGTTTGGCTGCTATCAAATGAGTAGTACGGGGTTGGTGCATGAATCGACACACCTGATTAACTGAGAAGGCAATATCAGGTCGAGTCAGGGTGAGGTACCGGAGACCATCAACAAGGCTCCGGTAAGTGGTAGGGTAAGATAATGGATCATCCTTAGAAGAAATATGGGTGTGAGGTAGGCAAGGAGAGGAAGACGGCTTACAATCTGACATGTTGAACCGGGCAAGAAGATCAAGTGCATATCGAGATTGCCCAAGATGAAGAGTATCACCGGTACGCGTTGCCTCTAGACCCAAGAAGAAACTCAATTCACCCAGACGTCGACTGTCGAATGTGTCATAGATGGAATCAATAACTGAAGAAATTGTGGTAGACGAAGAACCTGTGATGATGATATCATCCACGTAAAGCAGAATAACAGTTGTGGCCTCAGAAGAGTGTCGAATAAATAACGAGGAGTCTGAACGACTGTTGAAAAAGCCATGACGAAGAAGAAAGTCGTATAAGCGTTGGAACCATGCACGTGGAGACGACTTCAACCCATAAAGTGCCTTATGAAGCTTACAAACATGATTAGGAGAGGTGGTACTGATGTAAACAGGTGGTTGCTTCATATATACCTCTTCATGTAAAAATCCATTAAGAAAAGCATTATGAACATCAAGTTGCTTGATATCCCAATGCCGAGAGTGGGCCACGGTAAGAACAGTACGGATAGTGGATGGCTTCACAACGTGACTGAAAGTCTCGTCATAATCAAGACCCGCTTGCTGAGTAAAACCTTGGGCAACCAAACGAGCCTTACGTATGTCAATTGAGCCATCTGCCTTCCGTTTAACTTTAAAAATCCATCTGCAACCAACAACATTCATCTGAGGCTGATAAGGAATGAGGGACCATGTCTTATTTTTATCAAGAGCAGAAATTTCTTCGGTCATTGCAGACCGCCAATGATGGAATTTTGCTGCTTGATTATATGTACGTGGCTCGTAGAATGGATCTTCTTGCACAGCAACAAGATTATACTGAATAGAAACTGGCCTGGTTGAATCAAGTAACTCTTGCATACCTCGATAACGAAGTGGTGGAGCGGAAGAAGTCTCACCCGAAGAAGCAATGACCTAACTTAGAGTAACAGAAACTGCTGGAGTAACAAAAACTGCTGAAGTCTGTTGTTCCACAGGAGAATGATCAAAGGACTCGACTGGAGAAGAGAGAGCAGCCGGTGGTGTATTAACAGATGGAGAAGACAGAAAAGGGCCTGGTGAAACCTCCAGAAACTGTAGGGGTATCGGGGAATTGTTGAAGACAGGCCTTGTTTGGCCCAAACTGTTTGGCCAAATAGCATGGGGGCCCTGAGAAGTGAGCCTGTCCGAATCAGAGAGTGGCCTAGCTGGAGAAATGCTGTCAATATGTGAACCTGGTGAATGTGACAGACCGGAGTGGTTGTCAATATGTGTCGTTAAGGGCAGTGGCATCCAAGTACTACCTGCGAGCAATTTATTTGTACAAGGATCTTGCCAAGGAAAATGAACCTCATCAAATACCACATGTCTTGATATATAAACTTTCTTAGAAGTTAAATCCATACAACGATACCCTTTACGAGCATTTTCATAGCCAAGAAAGATGCAATGTATTGATTTAGGCATAAGTTTATGTGCATTGATAGGTACGATGTGAGGAAAATATGAACAACCAAAAACTTTGAGGAAGCGATAGTATGGTTTTCTTTTCCACAATTTCTGATAGGTGTAGCGATGCACGAGTTTTCTTTTAACATCTTTTTGAGTTGTCACCTATATTATTCGTTTGGAAACATAGAAAAACCATTTTGAAAATAGATTTTGGGTTCGGGGCTTAGGTTATGGAATGGGAAGGTCAAGGAGCACCCATTCCACCCAATCCAGAGATCGGTCTTGCTATAGAAGAGAGAGGTTTTCAAAGAAGATAGACATTTTAAATAACAAATAAAATAAAGATCCATTTAACGAGGTTAAACGGAATATATGATCGATTACTTTGAGACCATCCCCATGATTTGGGGAGGCTCTAGGCTGATCCTAGATTCAATGTATTTATACCACTCTAACAATCAATTAGAAAGGAAAGAAAGATTACCTTGCGTGAAGTGATTCGGGCAGAGTTTTGGCTCAAGTTTAGAGTCGAACCTTGACACGGACAGAGATTCGCCTCAGTCCTTGATTCGTGCTTCGATGTTTGTTTATCAATAAGGTTGACAAACAAACTTTAGGTGATTTTAGGGGTGATTTACAAGAATCTTTCAGGGAGAGAAACCAGTAAATGTGGGGGTTTTGACTTGAAAAGTCTGGGATCCAAAATACTGAAAGTCTTCAGGTATTTATAGGTGTTGGAGAGGTGAAGGTGGAGAGGTAAAATCCCCTGGGAAGGTTCCAGAACACAAATTTCATTGGCTGGCCGGATGGATAAAGTTTTATCCCGAAAGAGGTTGAAATCGACGAGGAAACTGCCATCTGCAGTATGCAGAACTCCTTTATCTCACACGAGACACGCTATTCCACGCGAGATAAGGCAGTCTGTGGACAATTCTGCCCTTCCCTTGTTATTTCGTATGCAATTTAGTCCCAAACTAACGGTCGTTAGCCAAAACATAACGAAACATGACGAAATGGTGGATTTCTACTTCTTGACTCAAGGTGAGACTTAGAGCGGTATAAATGTGCTCCGATGGGTTCAGAATGGGGTGTCTATAGAGCCCCTCGTCGATAAGTCTTATGGAAGAAGTCATGTCGACGATAGAAAAGACATCATTCTGAACATCGGGATGGTCGGGCCGCACGGCTTCCTACATATATCTATCGGAGAATCAGACCATAACGTAGTTTGACTCCAAAACACGAAAAGGCTGCTTTAGGTATTTTGAAAATCATTTTGAAAATCGAGGAGATTTTGTTTTTAAAAAGGTAAATTCATACTGAGGAATCAAATCAAGACCCAATTCTGAATATACCTGTCTGTCTGAAGATTCGCATGTCTGGGCTCCGAACCTGCGGGGAAATATGTTAGAAAACAAAGGCTTACCTGTCCGGTCCTTTGAGTCCTGTCGGTTTTGTGACGATTCGCCTGTCTGGGCTCCGAATCGGGATTTTCTTGTTGAGGATGACGATTCACCTGTTTGGACATTGAATCGATATTTTATGATGACGGTTCACCTGTCTGGGCATTGAACCGGGCCTTTTTTTTATTTTGACGATCCACCTGTCTGGGCTCTGAATTGGGCTTTTGATTTGACGATCCTCCTGTCTGGGCTCTGAATTGGGCTTTTGATTTGACGATCCACCTGTATGGGCTCTGAATCGGGATTTTGATTTGATGATCCACCTGTCTGGGCTCTGAATCGGGCTTTTGATTTGACGGTTCACCTGTCTGGGCTCTGAATCAGGCTTTTCTTTTGACGATCCACCTGTCTGGGCTCTGAATTGCGCTTTTGATTTGACGATCCACCTGTTTGGGCTCTGAATCATGTGGAATGAGTTGATCTCTGGATCAATCATTTTCGGGCGACTGGTGCCGTATTGGGCGATTGTGCGGGTATCACGTTCGGCTCGTTCCGTGACTTGCAGTGCCATTTTTTCTACGTTTCCTTGCTAGTGTGTTACTTCCAAGGATAAATGTGTCAAAATTTTGAATTTTGACGTTGTGTAGACGCTTATTGTCGGGGACAATTTCGTACATTTCCAGAAGGTATATCTCGCGCGAGATAACTTGTCTCGTGCGATACATCCACTGTCGGGGCAATATAACAACAACTGCTGTTTATTTTGAAAACACTTATTTTCAAATTTTCTTTCCCAGCTCGAGCCAAGGCGATTTTTCTCTGCAATTTCTTGCTTGTTGTTCGTTGATTCCTTCCTTTAATCAACCCTCAATCTCTTCTCCTTCCAATATCGATGGCACAAGAAAGGAAAAATCCAATTTTGGGGAGTCATTTGCTTAGCAAGGATTACCCCCGTGACGACCTCACTTTCGATAGGGGTATGCACATTTCTCACGCCGTTCGTGAAGGTTTGGTAAGAGCTTCTCTCTCACTTCTCATTTTGTGCATTGCATTATATTTGAATCCATATTTTTTGAATCCCAATTTCATCAAATTGGCAGCTTTTCTTGTTTTTGTCTAGAACTTGGTTCTATCTTGTATGCTTCGATTTTGTTGAATTTGTTGGATGTTTGACATTGTATTGTGTGCGTATTTGTCCCCTACATATCATGGATTGTAGGAGAGGTTGATTCGGGTGGTCAAATGCATCTTTGGGCATGCTTTTCTTCTGCGCACGCCAAGTGTTCGATGAAATGCCTCAATGAGAATTTTCTTCTATTTCTTTGAATTTTTTCCATGGGATGATTCCTAACATTTCCCTTTTGCTTTTCCTCTGTTTTGCAGTCGTACAGGCCGACCAAGAATTGTCGTGGGAGTCCGAAGCTTGCTAAAGCTTTATGGGACAAAATTAAGGGATTAAATTGCGTTCGAGCTAGGATGGCTCAAACGGGGCTTCTAACTTTCGTTGACAACATCCAGGGGAGGAGGCGGACTCCTCAAGTCCTTCAGGCAATCAGAGAGAGATGGTGGGACGCTACTCACACTGTGCATCTTTGCTTCGGGGAAGCTACCATGACCCCGATGGATTTTCTGGCTATTACGGGGTTGGAATTCACCGGTGAGTCCCTCCCGAAGACTACGGGTTATAAGCCTGCGAGTCCGGCTGTGTGGAAGCGTTAGATTGGTTTTGCCCCTAACAAGGTTAAGGGGTTTGCTGCTGAGTTATCACCTCTCCGGATTCAGCTTGAGGCTTATGCGGTTAAGCCAAATGCGGATACTGATCGGTTGGTGCGGGGTGCCCTCTGGTATATTCTGTCATAGAAAATCTTTGCGAACCATTCTTCTATGGCCCGTCTCTCTCTCTTAGGTTTGTTGGTTGATTTGGATGATGTGAGGACTTATGACTGGGGCTCAGCCGGGCTGGCCTTCTGTTATCACGCCATGGATGAGGCGTGTAGGCATACCAAGGATACTCTGTCGGGGTATTCTTACGCTTGGGAGGTATGCTCTTGATTCTGTCTCTGTCTTTTATCTGTATCACTTGTCTGTGTTTTGTACTGAATCTGTTCTATTTTCTTGTACAAATATGGGGCTATGTCATCTTCGGACTGTACAAGTTTGAGTTGGAGAGCCGGGACCCTCTGTTTTCGGATATCAGGAGGTGGAGCCACCCCAATCGGACTGTTGATGGGGAGGAAGATCAGGACTGGACCCTGACGGTTGCAGAGGCGCGGGCCATGCTAGACGCCTTTGAGTTTGAGCGGCTGGTGTAAGTACCCCAATCTGGATTACCCTCTTCTGAGCACCCGGGAAACACCGCAGACTCACGCAAACGCAGTCTCGAACACCCGAAAACCTCAAAAAACCCTCAAGAACCCTCAAAAACCCTCAAAAGCCCAAAAAACCACCAACCAAACCAAGGGGGGCCTTTCTGGGACAAAAAGCACAAAAGGACTTTTTAGGAATTATGCAAAAATTGGAAAAGCACAGAAGGTCCGTACGGACCTCTTTGCATGCTAATAGGTCCGTACGGACCTCTTTGCAACTAGACATCATAATTACGAAATCCTCTTAAAGTCCACATTATTCCCTCAAATCTGGGAAAACTAAATTTTTAGTTTTCATAGAAGGTCCGTACGGACCTTTTTGCACCATTTAGAAAACTATAAATAGAGGGCTCCCCCTCCCTCATTTCACACATCTCCCTCTTCTCCTCTCTCCCTAAGCCTTCCGGGGCCTTTCGAGCTCCCTCGCGGTGCTTCGAAGCCCTATCGAGCGCTCCCGAGATGCTCCCGCGCTGTCCCGAGGCACTCTCGAGGTATTCTGAGGCCCCTCGTGGTACTCCGAAGCCTTGCCTGGTCTTTCCCGAGGCGTCCCGGCCCTTTCCGAGCCAAACCGACGATTCTGACGCACGCCGGAACTCTGCCCGAACGCAACAGACGATCCCGACGCACGATCCCAACGCACGCACGATCCCAACGCAAGCCTTGCCTGGTCTTTCTATGATATTATGTATGTTGTTTTGATAAAACAAGTATATAAGATATATCATTATTATGATTAATAATTGGTTAATATGATTAATCTTTTACATGGGATATTGGTCTATTTAATGTGATTAAAGTAGATTGGTAAATTCTTAAAATTGAAACAAATTGTTTGTTTAGGATTTGATGTTCGTTTTAATATGATTAACATGATTATTTGAGTCCGTATATTCTGAGAAAGGAATAATTATGTAGTTAATAATTGTTATTTATTACATGATTATTGGTATGATCCTAAAGTAGGATTTTATGTGAAAATCCCATGTTCATGATGATGTACACATAAGTTTCATATACAACCATGCGATGTTTGTTACATGTTGAAAACCTTCTAAATATTTAAGTCTTATGCCATTCCTTGATTAGAACACTTGTGAAATTTTAGGATATTTTGATGTAGTTTCAGCCAAAGTTTGGTGCATCTTATATCTTAATTTGTGATCAAGATGAGATTATGATTGATGTAGTTTTGGCCATAGTCAGGTACATCGTTCCGTGTCTCGTACATTTGAAAAAGGTTTTGACTTAATTGGTGCTTTCAAATGAGATTTGACCCAAGGCATAGATGAGATTTAAAACATGTTTTGACATATGATGTCTAAGGAAATCTCATAAAAGATTTAAGAGTCATATAGAGATATGATTGATGTTTCTACCTAAATAGCTTGATTTCGGGCATTAGCTCAGTTAAACCGGAATTAAGTGAAATATGGATCTTTGCCCACTACAATTATATGATACATGCTTGTATTAGAAGATGTATAATTTAGTGGAAATATTTGTGAAATACATTATTTGCTCTTAGATGGTAAATGTGTTGATATTGATATGTGTTCATATGGTTTGCATATTTTGTTGTAGAAATAACATTACACAATAAATTGCGATTCGTCCTTATGAAGGACAAGTTCGAAAGGGACGGTGCAGATAATTCTGATTGGATCAGAAGCCTAAGAATGGTTCTTAGAAAAATGTGTACTTTCTTGAAGATGGGCTCACACATAGTGGTCAACTGATTGACGAAGCGGCTGATGTACTGCAGTTTGCCCATAAAGCTTTTGACTTCTGTCTGAGTTTCAGGTGGCCTCATGTCCATAATGGCTTTGATCTTTTGGGGGTCGACTTCGATACCTCGCTCCGTGACCATATACCCAAGCACTTTTCCCCTTGTCACTCTGAAGATGCATTTGGCAGGGTTTAATCTCATGGAATGTTGTCTCAGCCTCTCAAAGAACTTTCGCAGGTCAACAAAGTGCTGCCCATCCTCGCCTTTGGAGTGGATTATCATGTCGTCAACGTAGAACTCAATCTCCTTGTGGATCATGTCATGGAAAAGTGTGGTCGCTGCCCTTTGATAAGTAGCCCCGACATTCTTAAGCCCAAATGGCATTACTGTATAGCAGTAAGTTCCCCACGGCGTGGTGAAGGCTGTCTTTTCTTGGTCTTCTTCGGCCATTTTAATCTGGTTGTAGCCTGCGAAGACGTCAACGAAGGATTTGACTTCGTAGTTGGCGGTGGAGTCTACCAGGATGTCTATGTTTGGCAAAGGGTAATCGTCTTTGGGGCTGGCCTTGTTCAGATCCCGGAAATCTACACAGCAGCGCACCTTCCCATTGGCCTTGGTTACGGTCACAATATTGGACAACCATGTAGGATATTCGATGACTCTGATGAATCCTACCCGCAGTAGCTTCTCAATTTCTTCTTTGACCCGTAGAGACCATTCTGGCTTGATTTTTCTCAGTTTACGCTGCGGCTTAGCATGCGGTGCTAGGGGGATTACATGCTCTACTATTGAGCTGTCTAGCCCGGCATATCCTTGTACGACCACACAAAGACGTCCATGTATTCTCGAGCGGATTAACCGATCTGTCCCGTTCAACCCCCTGGAAGAAGTTTCCAATCTGTGTCTCTTTAGGTTCCTCGACAGTACCCAAGTTCACACTTGTCAAAACCTCCTCGGCAGCTTGGGCCCGGTTTTCCTCTTTTACGAAACACCTTAAAGATTTCTTTAATGTATTGTTCATTTAGTGTGTTTGCATTTTGTTCAAATGATTCATTATTAACTGTTGTTAAGTTTTGAGTTAATTTATCATTTGTTAAGTTGGCAATAAGAGGATACTCAGAAAGATCTGTCATTTCATTCAAAATAAGGGGAAAGATGACATTGATTACATATTCATAATCCTCAGGCGTGAGGCCTTCGGATGACTCGGAGGACTGGAATTCAAAGATTCCTGACTTGACTGACTCTGGACCCTACTGACTCTGGACCCTATACTACTTATTGACTTGAGGGTGTTTGACAAGGGTTGGACCGG
Organism: Adenophora triphylla var. japonica; assembly: GCA_022495995.1. Taxonomy (NCBI): domain Eukaryota; kingdom Viridiplantae; phylum Streptophyta; class Magnoliopsida; order Asterales; family Campanulaceae; genus Adenophora; species Adenophora triphylla. The sequence goes on from JAFEMH010000181.1 coordinate 621,082, forward strand.
GATCTCACTCCTTCCTGCTGTTGCCCCGGGAAGTAGCAGTCTTGTCAGCGTTCTTCAGAAAGTTTGAAACTTCGAACTGATCGAGAACTTGCCGGAAATCATTGACAGGCCGGTACCGTGGAAAGATGGTGAGAGGAGCTAGAGTAGCTTGATGCAATCTCTCGGCGAGCTCGTCCGTGACAACTGGACTCATTGACTGAAGAGTCTAGCTCATCTTATCAATACACTGCTGATAACTCATTTTTTCTTTCTTGATCTTTGTCACTACGACCTTGTCGGTATAGCCAATGGAGGGTTGGCACGGATAATCTTGATGAAGTCTTCTTGAGAAGGGATCTTGATTCTTCCTTGATTGGCCACGTATTCAATAGGCTTTACGTATTACGCTTCTAAATCTGCTAACTTCTCATTGAATTTCACGATGGCAACAAATTCAGCACTTTCTGCTTCAAGAGGGTCACTGACCATAGGGGTATCGAGGTGGACTGCTTTGAATGATGGGTTCCACTGGTAGGCTCCTTGGCATAGCGACGTAGTAGTCAAACTTGCCCGAAGGCTCTCCTAAAGTTCCGACGCTCTTGTCCCGGCTTCATACCTTTCCTTTAATTTACTAGCTGCGTGGACTTCCTCTTCTTCTTCTTCTCCTTGAAGGAGCGTCTTCATTAATCCATTCTTGATACTCGTATTCCAGGACAATCCGCACGATCGCATACATCATACCGAGATATGGGGCTTGGGTTGAAGCTGGGATGGCCTCTCCGACTACTTGGTCATTACCATTGTTGACTACCACGTTGGCCATTTTGACCTTTGGAAAAGCTGAGACTTGAAGATTTTGACGGGTTACTTGAGATCTTTGTGCCGACAAATGCTTGTACACTGTGTTCTCACCCAATTCTTTCTCATTTGCGGGAAAGGGATAGGAGAGGTTTAGACTCGGGGTAGGTGTTTAGGCTGAAGGCTCAAGCAATATGCAAATTAAGAATCTTCCAGTTTACTTAAAACAGTGTCTTTTATTAATTTCTATTTGGTTGGAAAAGGGGATTTGCCCTTCTTTTTTGCAACTATTCTAGATCCTGGATCAGTGGGTTCCGTCACTACGTCTATAAGCCCCTCGTATTCCACCTGTATTTCGACCTCCCAGGGTGGACAGCCCCAGGCAAGGGTCCTATAGGGCACGCGAATCCCACCGACCGAGAGAGAAGAACGCTCCTAATGGGTCTAGCGGGTCATAGGAACTTTTAACGTGCGAGCGATGCGAATTATAGTCAAGGCAATACCGGGAAAGTCTCGTCTTTCAGCCTTGATGGAATTTCGGCGAAATTTCGCTTGCGCGAATGACGTTTTGACTTTTCGGTAATGTCCGAGAAGATAATAGGCATGGGTCGGGCGGTAAAAGCCGGATGACACAGTGTCACATTGAACTTCGTTGCAAACGCCGTGCGTGAGTCAAAATCGAAGTCAATGCCGGGTCAAGATCTTGCCAATTTTTTCCTTGTCGGAATTTTGGCATAGCTTCGCTTGAGCGAAAGATATTTTGGATTTTCTTGGCAAGGACTTGGTCTCGACTCTTACGCATTCCGTGCGGGTCAAGGTCAAAGTCAATGTCGGAGTCAAAGATTCTACCGATTTTTCCTTGTCGGAATTTCGGCGGAGTTTCGCTTGAGCGAGAGATCTTGACTTCCATTATGAACTAAGGCTTGACCTTTACGGGGATATGCAACTGGGTTATATGACACGGACTAGACCAAAAACCAACCAAAAGTCACGGTTTTTTGAAACGTGTGACACGGACTGTGCATTGGTCGACACTGGCTGCCATGGGGAGTTTGGGGTGATTCCGTGCACGCCCGGGAGCATCGTAAGGCTGTCCGTGACTGCAGCTGATAAACCACCCCGGGTTTAAAGGGACGTACGTGCAAAGTGTACAGGATATATAAGGTGCGCTTAGTGTGCGGTCTCCTAAAAATGTTCCTTTTTGAGTTAAAACAGAGATTTTCATAAATGTGTTTTAAAGGAATGATTTTCGGGACGGGGGAAAATGCAACAGATAAGGCATGTAAATTTTCTGGGAGCCCCTGTCATTCTTGGAACTGAATAGCCCCAAGCTGCCAGGATTGCCAGATTAACCTCAATTTTTCCTGGTGGAATTGCCACTGAGGCCGTCCGGTCAGAATCCAAGGAGGATTGAGCCGTTCGACTGCATGGATCAATTTTCCAGGTTCCACTCCTTTGCTATTTCAGGTTGTTTCCTGTTCAAAGTATGCACAAATCCCAAGATGCAAATGATGCAATGCAAGGCAAAGAAAGCAAGCACGATTCATGGAATCCACGATGGGAGTCTAACCCGCTCAAAGAGAAAAGCTTTCTTTTACTTTTTTTTTTTTTTCGAAAAGTGATACCGGTACGTGGGATTGTTAAACCACCGTTTATCCCAAGCCCCGGGTTAGGGAGCGATACAGGAAGGTTAGTGGTTTCCACCTATATACCGAGTATCATTTTTGTTTTAAAAAATGAAAGCTTTTCTCCTTTGGGATCTCCCCAGCGGAGTCGCCAAACTGTGAATGTGTGCCCAAAATTTAGATTCACGCGAGTTTGAAGACATCCGGTTTAATTTGAAAAACGGAGTCACCACGCTGATTTCCTCAAAACTTTGAAAAAAAGGTTTTTATGGGTTCGGAGGTTAAGTTACCCCTTGGGAAGAACGGATCGTCGTTCACTCAAGGTGCCTTGCCGTAGCAAGTCTCCCTAGATTCCGTTTATCGTGCTTGCTTGCGTGCTTTCTTGTGTGCATGTGTTTGAAAAGAGGGGGGAATGTCCCAAGTTGTCTTCCGGACGTACAAACCATTTATTGGTTGTCGCTCGGGATTTCTTGGATTTTATGTATTCGGGATTTTGATCCCGTCCTCATCTTGGACTTGTGATCATCGCTTTTTAACCTCGGGACTTGCGTGATCGAGAGAAAGACTCTCTTTTATAGTCCAAAATGAGGTTCTTTAGGAAAGGAGTGACCTTAGCCCATCAATCCTACACCTTAAGACGATTGAGCTTATATGGATGCTTCATGCTCGTCTCAAGCGATAATCGGAGATATCGGGTTCAAGGTTATCCCTTTCTAAAGAAATTGTGGCACCTTTTATGGAAGAAACGATGTAAAGATAGGATCTTTACATCGGTCCGTTCCAAGGTTGCTAATGGGGACATGGGGAAAATGCATGTAAAAATGACATTTTTAGTGAAAAGATGACATTTTTGAGTTGCAAAGGATGCTTTTGATTGCAAATGATGCTTTTTGATGTAAAGAAGTGATCTTTATGCAAATGATGCATTTTATGAGGAAAAGTAGGATTTAATATGCAAAGGATGCACAAAGATTTCATTTTTGAAAGCAAGGGATGCTAAATTCATGCAAAGAGATGATTTTTAATGCAAAGGATGCATGTAAATGGGTTTTAGGTGCAAAGGATGCCCCTTTATTATAAAGACATGATTTTTATATGCAAATGATGCGTTTTGGATGTAAAGATTGCATTTTTATGAGCAAAGGATGCATAAAGATGACATTTTTGTGTAAAAAGGAGGTTTTTAGGTGCAAAGGATGCACCTTTGGACGTAAAGATTACATTTTTAATAGCAAGTGATGCTTAATTCATGCAAAGGGTGGAAAGGGGGTATGATAAAGATAGGATCTTTAATGATAAATGCCAAGTCCCAAGCAAGATAATGACAATATATGAATGCAAGGAGCAATTAAATCACATAAAGCAAGTATAATGCAAGGTAAAGGAGTGAGAGGTTACCAATGGTGGTGGCCTCTTCTTCTTTGGGTCTTGCTAGGTGGAAGGACCAACTTTGGGATCTTCAAGGAGGAGGGAGGTGGCTTCTTGGCTTTCTTCAACCTCTTGGATTTCCAGCAGTGTTTTGGAGAGCTTTGGAGCTGAGTATGAGGTATGGTGTGTGTTTTTTCGTGTTTAAAATGGGTAGAGGAGGGCTCTATTTATAGGCAGTCTGGAAATCGCCAATGAGGCCATGCGGCTAGGAGTCTCCTCCTAATGCAGCCGTGCGGCATTATCCACAATGACTCAGCATGTTTCTAGAATCATGCAAGGTGGCAATTCTAGAAGCTTTTTGGAATTAAGAAAAACGTTTTTCTTAATTACTAAGCATTCCCTTCAGCCCTTAAGAGGTTTAGAACAGTTCCGGAATTGCTCCGGAACTCTAGGAAAGTCTGGGGAATTACCGAGAAATTTACCGGAATTGCCGGGAAAATTAATCGGAAGGCATGAGCCAGATTTGGGTACTTAAAGTGGCGACTCTAGAAAGCAAAAACACAGCGAGACACCTCCACCGACCAACGCAAAAAGCGAAATGCCAGATGCCGGGGCGCAATCGCGCGCCTCTCGGATCCGGGTAATTTCAGTTGGCGACTCCGCTGGGGACATTTTGTTTTAAAAACTTTTAAACAAAACAAAAGATTTTTAAAACGATGATGAGGGTCAAACTTTCATTTTACCCCTTTCTTTAACTGTTGTGTGTGTGTGCACGTGCTTTACTTTTTTATTTTACAAAAAAAAATAAAAATACAAAAAAATGTATCAATATACATCTGTGTACATACATTTAAAATTCTTCAAAAACTTCTGTTTTACTCAGAAAAATAATTTAAGAGACCGCATACTACTCGCACTGCTGCCTCGGTACACCGCACGCTACGTGCACTGCTGCCTCGGATACAATGCACACTACAACCCTTAACCCGGGGTGGTCTCTGTTGCAGTTCGTTTGGCCTTCCTACGCCTCTCGGACGCGCACGGGATCATTCCAAACATCCCATCCTAGCCAGTGTCAACCATGCACGCTTGCATCACACTCTGTCCAGACTCGGTTGATTTTTACCCAGTCAGGTGTCATACGGCTGGATACATATCCCATGCCGGCCATTTTCTGAGTCGAAGCTCGGAACTCAAGATCCCTTGCGCAAGCAAAGCGATGAAAGGTCATGCTAAAATCTTGACCTGATCTTGATTTCCGAAGCTACACCCAGACGATGTTTCGTCCCGGATATACATCTATGCCCGCATGACACCATGTCATCAAGCCTTTAATACGTCAGCCATGACGATATGACCCAGCCAACGCCTAACGTCACAGATCCCTTGCGCAATCAAGGTAAAGAGAGTTCATGCCGAACTCTCGACTAGATCTTGACTCAGGTGCCGGCTCGGCTCACTATTCACATGGCTAACGCATTAAAACGAACATGACAGGCTCGGTCCTTAGGTTCAATTTTTCTTTTAGGCCGGTGGAAACCGCTTGCCCTATAGGACCCTCGCCCAGGGCTGTCCACCCCGGGATATCAAAATACAGGTGCAAAACGAGGGGCTTATAGTCGCACATATGGTCTCCACTGATCCAGGATCTAGCATAGTTGCGAAAAACAAGAGCAATCTTTTCCAACCTACCTAGGATTCTGAGAAAACACTGTTTTAAGTAAATTAAAACAACAAAAAAAATCATAAATAAAAGGCGAAAACTACATGTCACGTGAGCTTTCTCCCCTTTTTATCCAAAAGGCCTTCCCATGTCTAAACCTTACCCGTCACCCCCCTCCAGCGAACCGAGAGTGGTTGAGAGTACCCGGGAGCCGCCTTTTCAGTATCGAGGTCACAAGGTCCGATAGCCCTTCCGTTTCAGCGGTCCGAACAGTCGGCTACTCCCACATGGCGGGATCAACAGATAACAGCAAGGGAAACGAAACCCCGCCACTAAGAAACCTTCAGACAATGGAAGAGGTGTTGCGAGCCTTCGAAACTCTCAAGAAGATTCAAGAAGAGCAGCTAGCCTGGATCGTAGACACCCTGTGCCTTCGAGGAACCGTTGCTGTTCCCCAACCTGATGGGACCTTCGTCCTCATAGAAGATGAAGAAATACCAGCTCCCCCGGGTCCTCAAAGCTATCAGCAGGTCCCACCTCCGCCAAGCTACGAGATCCCAGCAACGCAAAGCAGCTCTCGCTCAAAGCTCCACTCAGGCATCAACCAAGCAGCTCCGACGTGCCCGCCTCAGCACAGTCAATTTCCCGGCCCTGCGCCCCAAGTTCAGTATCAACAGCACACATACGTGCCTACTCCACCAGATCCCAATGCATCTCGGTATCCCCCAGGATTCAATCCTCTGCCTCTATACGAGCCTCGTAGCCATAGCCAAAAATCCCAATGCTTACCAGGGACGGGCATCCCAAGCGGATATTCCGACATCTCAAACCTACCACCCGCTGGTCTGCCACTTGGGGCTAATGAAACATTTCCCCAATTCCCAAACACAACCCTTAGCGGCCCGGGCAATCATGCCCTTAATTTCAACACTCCAGGGTATGGGATGGTATACACTCAACTACCTCCCCAAGACTCCCGAATGGCGATCCCATCGGCCAATCCACCTCCATCTTCGGTTTCCATCCCCGAAAACGGCAACCTGCCTCAACCTGATGATCCCCACATGGCTTGGTTGATCGAGCAAATGAAGGACATGCAAGGCAAACTAGCCAGTTCTCGGAAGGACTCCCTCATGCCCACTGATCTAAACAAGGTGGTCCCGCTTCCTTCGAAATTTAGGATGCCGGAAATGGAAAAGTTTGACGGGACAGAATGCCCAAAAACCCACATCGACACCTATGTCTTGGGAATGAGAGCCAAAGGGGCAACCCCTCAACAAATGGCGGATCACTTCCAGCATTCTCTCAAATCCACAGCGCTAAGGTGGTTCCTCAACGTAAAGGCAGAAAACCGCTCCACGTGGGACCAAATCAGCGAAATCTTCCTGGAGAAATACCGTTCCAACCTTGAGTGGGAGACAAACCGCCACGATCTGCAAGCCACCGAACAAAAGGACGACGAGCCTGTGGGTGAGTTCTACAAAAGATGGAACTGGAAGCTAAGCGAGATAATGGATCTGCTTTCCAAGGAAGAGCAAATGGACATCTTCCATTCCTGCCTCAAACCATCTCTGAGGACCTTGATCAGCCATCACTTCTATCCAGATCTCCGTGCCATGGTCAACACCGGAACCAAGTTCGAAAACACCCTGAGCCTTCAGAAGACAACAGCAACCCCTGCTTCATCTTACCGCTATCGGACAAACCTGTCAAATCCAGCACCTGTCCTGAACAAAGGAAAATAAGCAGCCGAAACGGTACACTACATCCAAAATGGAGCTCAAGTAAGCCGTGATCAGGCACCCCCGAGGAACAACAATCCCCTCGCATCCCACAATTCCAGCATTTCGACAACCTCGAAATGCCTCTGGGCCAAGTATTTGAAGCATTGGTAAAGCGAAATCTCCTCAAGCCTCTCAAGAATTTCTAACCAAAGACTCTCAAGCCCAACATGGATATGAGCAAGCACTATGCCTTCCACAATTACCCCGGTCACACCACTGACAATTGCTTCATACTAAAGCAAGTAGTCCAGGGGCTAATCGAAGAGGGAAAGTTGGAATGCCCCCATGGCCCCAACACCATCTAAAATCCATTCCCCTGAAACGACAGGGTGAACACGATAGCCTTTGACAAAACTCCAGGCGAGAGTAGGCCTCCTGCAATCTCCGAAACCGTCAACATGCTATCCCGCTACGACTGGGAATACGAAACCAGAGTCAAACGGTCTCGTGACCGGAAACCAGACAAGAACGCCCAAGGGCGAGAGTCTCCCTACAATCTCTGCCACGATCAAGACACACCAATGGATGGATCGAACGCTCCCCGGAGGAGACTGAATCGAATGGCAGCACCGGAAGCGGTCTAGCCTTCACAGACGCAGACTTGCCGATATGTGAAAGCAGACACAACGAGGCCCTCCTCATCCTCATAAAGATTGAGATGTTCTACCTCCCGAACGTCTTGATCGATAAAGGCTCCGCAGTCAACATCATTGCCTTGAGTACACTGAAACGCCTCCGCGTCGACCGCTCCCTGATGAGACCTTCGCCCCGGATAATCCGAGCTTACGACTCCACTCCACGCCATGTCGTCGAAGTAATCAATCTGAGGATCCAATTCGACGCACAATTGGAGTCGGTAGAGTTCCAAGTCTTGGAAATCAAACCAACCTTCTCCGCCCTGCTGGGATGACCTTGGCTGCATTAGATGAAAGCAGTATCATCTACTCTTCACCAATGCGTGAAATTCATCAACTCCAATGGAAACCTCGAGGTGATCCGCGGAAGCAGCACGATGGCAAGCGCTTGGCCAGCAAGCTACGACCCAGAAGAAGGTCCCGACATGATCGAATAATCCTCTGCAGAAGAGTCTCCAGCCATGTCCCGCTACGAAGTGGATCCCTACATCCACGATCTAAGCCGCGATGAGTTAGAAATCGAAGAGCTCATGGGCCAAGATAACAACTCCGAAATATGCGACTGCGAAGAATGCTTGAAAGAGGATCAAGAGATGGACGCCCAAATGGAGCTTGACCGAGGAGTAGATCCATACTTAGCCGAAAACCCTCTTGAAGAAAATTGGCTCATCACCAACCCACTGGTGCAGGACAACCCTCTTGCTGACACACTCAAATCTCACGGGGACAGCCATCACAGCATAGTCCAATTCAACATCCCGGTGTCTGACCTAGAAGAACAATGGCGCAACCTCCTCCAAAGCCTGATCAGAGAAGGAGAGATAGCATGCCCCCTCGATTCAGACATCGTAAATGTCGTCCAAGCAAAGATCCCAGATAAGGAAGCAGATTCTATGAAAATAATCAACATCAGCAAGAATCAAATCTGAATCAGCGAATGCTTCGCCCTCCTGGAAGAAGCTCTCAACGACTTCTACCATCAAGGTCCCCCAAGATCTGGCAGCAACACCAATAGAGGGACATCATCAAAGGAGCAACCAAAAACCTCCGCGATCTGGTTTGAAGTCGAACCACAGGCAAGCTATCCTCCGGGATCCGTATCAACTGAAGAATGGCCACCAAAGCCATCGCCACCCTCTCTTGACCTACAGCCCGCAAAGAGTAATGAAGCCTGGTCCAATCCCTCGTCGCCTAGAGTCTAGCTTCGAGTCATGTTGTCTAGGAATTCACGTCTTTTGAGTCATCTGACGGCTCTACGCCCGAAGATAGTGAGTCCATGATCAACAATGTATCTTCTCTACGCTTTCAATAAAAGGTCCGACCTTTCTAAAATATCCTTTCATTGCATCTTTACGAATGATGAGTTAACTAACACACAAACCGTTAATAACAATTCATCTAACAAAGAAGCAGACACATTAATTAAACGAATGCATTAAACAAACATTTAAGCATGTTGTTTAACGAGAGGAAAACGGGCCCCAAGCTGCCGAAAAGGTTTTAATCATGATAGATTTGGAGAACTGCTGAAGAGCTAAAGAGACTGTAAGTACGCCAATCCAATTTGCGACCCTTCTTAGGTGCATTTTAATATAATAAAATTGCATTAGGGGCATTTTGGTAAATTCCCGGTCTATTCCGAGACTTTCGGGAACATTTCACAAGTTTCTTACGAAGGAAGTACTTTTCAGTACTTTGCTCATGCTAAAGGACCTACAAGGAATAAACCAGCTTTGGACCTTTTGGGTATTAACCTGGAATGTTCCAGAACCAGGTTTTGGCGCCAGAAACGGTTGGTGACATCTTGTGTCACGCGACAAATTGAGCCATGGAAAGGCAAAGCAATGGGTCGTATGACATAATAAAGCATTTTCCCAAGCAGCTTTAAATAGGAATTCTCTCATTTGGAAAAAGGGGCCTCTCTCTCTCTACTCGCGGACTCTCTCACTACTCTCTCTCTCTCTAAACGCAAATGGCATCCTGACCATGACTCTCTCGTTAAATCATCTTCTTCACCAGTTTTCTCTCTAAACCAGTTCGCCGGCGACCCTCCTCACCGTTCTTTATCATCTCTAAACCCATTCACCGGCCGATCGATCCCACAAGTTCTCTCTGCTCTCCCCAAAAAGCGATGAATCCAATTCTTCTCCAATCCCCTTCCTCACCGATCTAATCTCTCTCAATCATTTCTCAACCTAGACCCTAAGCCTATATCCCAAATCCACCACCGTTCCACCAACAATTTTCGGCCAATCTCACCTACTAGCTCCGGCCCTGTTTCAGTCCTTAGCATCTATCCGCCCAATTCAATCCAAAGTAGGCACGAACCTAGCAAGCTCTCTCTCTCTCTCATCCAAATCTCCCTCCCTCTCACATCAATTCGACAACACACACTCCTCAAACCTGTTGAAGATCCGAACTCTTCATCCTAGCTGAGATTTGAACTGAAGCCGATTCGAAGACTCCCTATACCGATGTGGTATAGAGAGTGTGGACTACAAGGGTAACTCTCCCTTCTCTCTCTTGCACAAGCTGTTAATTCTACTCAGTTTGATGTAAGGGTTCAATCCTAAACCGCAATCTCTCTGTTTAAATCTTATCTTCTGTGATCCATCTGTTCGTTTATGTTAATTGCTTAGTTCCAAATCACTTGCCTGGTATAAGCTATGATGTTTGTTGATTAAACCTCAAATTGGGTGTGGATCATTCATATCCACACTCATCTGAGTGCTAATCTCACATTCTATGATCTATGTGACCTATTTTGATAGCTATGTTTGATATGCAATTCAGATTTGAACCTGATTAAGGATGTCCTGTTTTGATTTACCAATGTTCTGATCCTGCATTTCATTCTCGTAGTATGGCAGGCCTTTGGTTATTAATGATATGTGTTATGCTTAAATGCTTAGGTGAGTGTGGATCGTTCCATATCCACACTCATCTGAGTATTGATGTTTCTCTGAGGTTTCGTGGCTTGTTTCTACCTCTGGTAATCTAAATTGGCTTTTGATTTCCTTTGTAATCCAGCATTTGTGAGACCTCTGCAAGTAAGTTTGTTGTGTCACGTGACACAGTTGACCATCCGAGGTCTTGTGTCGGGCGACACATGTAGCCACCTTGCAGCTGGTCCATTTCAGTTGTAAGTTGTTTTCATAGTTTGTAATTGGGATGTGGCCTCCCAAAGTAAATGGTTCACAAGTTGTAATTTCCTTTGTTGATCAATAAAACAAAGCATTAAAATGCATTTCATCACATATTTTTGTCTCACACAAATTGCACACATGTTTGAATGTTTTGAATGTTGAACATTGAAAGACTCGTGTATGGACGAGGTGTGTTGGGTGAACTCTCGGTTCTTCCCAACACGTAACCTGACCCCCGAACCCAAATTCTCTTTTCAAAAAGGTTTTCAATGTTTCCTTTAAAACGGCGAGGCGACTCCTCAAAATTTATTTTTCGGCGAGCGTACATTCAGTGGCGACTCTGCTGGGGACTTGAAACTTGTTTTTCAAAAGTGGGTCATACTTTCGTGTTTGTTCAACGTCCATTTCATTTATTTGTTGTGTGCTTTATTGTGTGACATTCTATGTGCCTAAAATGCATTTTATGTGCTTTGTTTTCTTTCTTCTCCTTGTTGTCTGTGTTGCTGATGCTTGGGTTTTGAGCTATTGCTTTGAGCTTGGAGGCTGGGGCTGGTTCTATGTCTTTTGTTCAGATTCTGGAATTGGTTTCTTCTGTCACGCGACAGAACCTGCCATGGCTGTCCTGTGTCACGCGATAGAAGTGGCCAATTTGCAAGATTTGATTTCTTGATGCAGGTTGTGATTGTGGGGCAGTCCCTCATGATCAATTTATGATCCCTTGATTATTGTATCTCTGTGGGGTGTGTGTGTGTAGTTTTCCTTTTATCACCCCTTTTCAAATGAAAAAAATAATAATAAAAAATCATTTTCATAAATAAAAAATCATTTTCATAAATAATAAAAAATAATAAAAAATCATTCTCACACTACTTCACGTAGATCTAGAACCCTCGGGTGCGATTGACGGCATCGCGAACGGCCATGAAATTCGCCTATGCTTGAGCACCTAATGTCAAACCTATTCCCCTAGCGCATCATAGGTGGAGCCACACGTTTTCAAGCTTACCCAACGGTTGGTTTTGACACGCCATTTTCAAAATGTACCAAAATGTATTGTTTCAAAATTAATAAAAGGCTTTCGTACCTATCCCAAAACCTAGCACGTGTGGGCATGTTGCCAACGCGACATGGTTTCACGAAAGGACATGTCGCTCTCACGACATGTTCTAACGAGAGATCATGCCGCATTTTCAACGTGCACCGACGAGAGGTCATGCCGGATTTTTCCTTGAATTTCTTCGGGAATACCCGTTATGCTGCCCAAATTTCTCTAGAAATTAGGGCTGCTCGTCCATCCCATAAATGCTTCGGTTTTGTTTAGGTATTATTGCCTACTATTAATTTTTAACCAATACATTTGGTGTATTTTGGATGATGTGTCCTAGGTTCCCCCGAGGTCTAGATTGCGTGAATAAAGGTTTCCCCCTTTTCCAACCGTCTCTAGGATTTAAAAGATACCGATTTCTACTTGAACACTAATAAGATGTTGCACGGGTCCATCTCCTTTCCCGCTCTTCCCTCTCCCGTACCATCTCAAGGTTCTCTTTCCTCCGCCTTATACATGCTCTCTCCTCTCCAGTTACGGCAAGTTGGGTGCGTGCTCCAGTTCTCGATGCTCATTTGGTTCACGTCTTTGAGGCAGTTGTAGTTTCGACAGAGTTTGCATCCGATTCAGTTTCAGAGATGTCTAGTGCAGAGAAGGGTATGACTACTCAATCTGGGGGTTCATCTGCCATGGGTCAACAAGGTGTGCATGATCTGTCCATGGATGAGATGAGGGCTAATTTGGAAGCTGCTCTAGTTAGAGAACATGGGGCTCATTTATTTGCTCAAGCCACTAAAGCTAGAGAAGAGGCAGCACATTCTACATTTGTAGAAGCAATGCGTGTCCGGGGCATTGCTGTGATTTGTCGTGCAGATGGGTCTTATGAAGAGATTACCGAGGCTAATGACACTGATCCAGGATCCGGGAATGTTTCTCTCCCTTTTCATCCTACCTATGGTTCTACATCTCTTCCCGTTTCTCAAATGTATGGGATGGATGTGAATGCACAAGGCAACACTCCTTCCCCAATGTCTCCGCCTCAGGCTCAGGGTGCACAGTTCAATTATGCTCAGAATCAGGGGTTACCGGTGAACTCTCAAGTTGGTTTTGGAGGACCACAACCAATTTTCTATGATTTGACCTCCTCACCAATTCCCAATGCTTCCGTGCCTCTAAGCCAGTTTGGGTCCCAGCTTCCGAACAGTCAAGGCTTGTTGTTTCCAGGTTCGCAGTATCAGCAGGGTCAGTTTCATGATCCTCACTTCCAGGATAACGCCCAGTATCAGGGTCAGAATCCTTGCTCCGGGAATCAGTTCAGCCAGGATGGACTTCTACCGTTTCCTACTAATCAGCTTCAACCTCAAGGAAGGTTTTCTCAATCATTGATGGGTTCCTCTTATGCTTTCAGCTCTTCGCCGATGCAGAGTCAGTATTTGGGACCAACTCAGTATTTGCCTACTAGTGCTCAGTCTCAGGACCAAATGTCCTCCATTCCCATCATAACTCCCATTTGTCAAACACCAAGGCTCAAGTCACCTCCAAGACTGGTACAGAGAAGGAGGGAAAGCGACACTATGATGATGTGGGGATGCCCATAGAGGAATTTTTTTTTGAAATCTTAGCAAGCGAGGGACTTGTCCAGCCACTGGTGAATTACAGCCCTGCTAAACTCGATCCCAAGCTGGTCACAAGCAAGTTTTGCCTCTACCATCAGTATCCCGACCACGTCACCAATGAGTGCACCCCTCTGAAGTCACTCATTCAAAGGCTCATGGACGAAGGGAAGATCGAGAAGGGTCCTTACCCCAATGTTGTCTCCAATCCTCTTCAGTGATATCAGCAGAGGCCCAGAGGTCCTCCCATCCGAAGACGGAGAAGTCAGTCAGTCAACGTCATAGGTTCTAGAGTGTCCTTTACGTTGTCATAAGTCTGTCAAGTCCAAGTTGGACCAGTTTTTGAGTTGCAGTAATAAAAATCTTTGTTTCTATTCTTGCTAGACTCGAGACATCATTTGCACACCGGCATTACATTTAATTGAAATGGTTTTATTCTAAATGATCACTTGTGCTGCTCAACCAATAATTCTTTGAAATGATTAATATTTAAATTGATCAGAGTGAGAAAATCGATTGATATCTTTCTCAAATTGGGGCTTATCAATTCCCCATCTCGCATCTCATATGCTCACATCCCTTTTATCATCCTCATCATTTCATCGCTTAATGAATTTGCAGGAATCTTCCTCAATCAAGTTTAAGCAAGCAATGAAGACTTAATCTTGTTTAGATCATCCGATAGGGAATGCGGTTGAAACCTTTCACACATAGGCAGCCATTAACTCACCCTCACCAAACAATACCCTTTCATTTCAAGGTCGGCATGTTTGAAACCCCGTTTAGCCATTATCTTTGCTTCGTGCTAAGAGAAGTCCAGGCAAGGCCAAGAAGTTAGCTTCGAGAGTCGGCGATGCATAAAATATTCAAATCATGAAGGAAGGACAAAGATAATCCTCAACTCCTCAAGAGGCCTTCCAAGTTATCAAAAGAAGGATTTTAAATCCTCATAGTTCATCAAGAATTCTCAACATCTCAAGAGGCTTTTCAAAAGAAGGACTTTAGATCCTCACATTTCAGCAAAAATCCCCGATTTCTCAAGAAGCTCTCCATTGTTCAAAAGGAGCCTGAATTCTCACAAGTTCACAAAAGTTCTCAATAGCTTGGACTTCCTCTCACCAACACCTTCCAACCAGTTCTAGCTATCCTCTCAATTTTAGAGGATATTCCCGTTACCATTACCCTTGCCTTTGGCCAAAGTCAAAATTCGACCCCTCATTCCTAGAGGCAAATCAATTCCCTCACCTTCGAAATCTCAAACACATCCTTGAAAGCCAACCTCTCATTTTTAGAGGTTCAGTCAGTAAAAGGCCCAGCTGACCTCTCAGCTTAAGAGGTCATGACATTTCCAATCACCCAATGGCTGATCGAAGCCCGAAACCCAGCTACAGTTCCTATCGGATAGCAGTTTCATTCTAAATATCCTCGAGATCTAAATCAAATTAATACTTCGTTGCTTGCTTAAATTGGAATTTAATCCATCTTGGTTCAAAATCATCGATCTAAGAATGTGTAAATTCAATCCATTCATTTGGCACTTCATGTGAGCATATTTCATTTCTCTTCCGCAAACACTTGCCGTGAAAGTCCCACTGGGGCTTCGCATCTGTGTCTTTCATTAACACTCCAAGAGGACATGTTCTTCAAATCTGCAATTCTCAGAAAATTTAAAAGGTCCTCAAAATCTCAAATTTTTTCATTCTTTTCAATCGGGATAAGCCCGAACTACGGCAACCTGAGCTCCTCCTAAGGAGGGGAACGTAGGCAACCATAATTGGTCTGGTCAAAATCACAAACAAATCTCAGAAAATCCGGTCTCCTCAAGGGCCGTCCCTATACACAGATCCTTCGTTCCATCTTTCCGAGTTTGATTCTCGATATCAGTGGGCTTTCTCCTCATGATTAATTGAAATATTCGTTCATATCTGGATTAGTGGTTGAATAACCTGAACATCAATAAAGGGTTTTAAGCAGCCTTGTGATCATCGCGAATAAGACAAGTTTTCAAGTGTCTCAACAAGTCTTCTCTTTCTACATTCTAGGAATATAGAGCCAAACACTATCTTTCTGTCAGTAGGGGCTTCCATACACTTTTCCACACCTTGTGATTCTTATACTCTCCCAAAAGAGTCAAACCCAAAAGCGAGTGTGTCACAAAATCGGGATTCATTCCCACCTTTCGAAAAAATGCACCCCTGCACGTAAACATTTCTGAGTCTTGTCCATTGACTGATTGACTAAATGTCTGAAATGACGGGTTGCCTCCTTGGCCACATGATGTCTCTGTCTGCAATAAGGCTCCATTGAATCTCATCAAACTGGGGCTTTGTCAGGCTGTTCTCTCAGGTTCTCCTTACCAGATTCCCTCCGGGTTTGCTTTGCGTTATCAACTGGGGCTTCGCCTAGACATCTCTTCAAAAATAGGGCGTTCTTTGCACTTTCTCTGCTGCTTGCCATCTCAGGCGCTCAACACATTTTGTTCTTATCAGCAACAATCAACCTGCCGCAATCTGTACTCCCGGGAGCATCCCCGACTTGCCTAGTCTGCACCATATCATCCATACATCCCTCGAATCACCACTCATACATCCCCCACCTCATGGGAGAGGGTTTACCCCATCATATACACCATCAATCTATCATTTGCTACATACACGTATCTGCTCGTCAAGCCATACAAAATCCTCACCTCCATTTTCATCCCCAGTCGAGATGGACTCGTGCATCAAGATTAATAACGCATAATATTAACAATAATCAAATGAATAAATTGCAAATTGCCTAGAGTGTTGTGTTTCCCCCACAGGGTGCAATAATCAAATGATCATAATCTGATCATGGGGATCGCTCCTCAAATCACAATCTGGACAAAGATTTCGAATCCTGCAGGTGGCATGTTCTGCCTTTATCATCTTCATCAGTCTCATCTTCAGATTCATCAGCATTATTCAAAAGAGCCTCAGCTGCCTCAGTCTCCAAGCAATGCTCGTCAAAAGGAGTTTCAGATGCCTCAATCTTCAAGCAATAGTGCCCATCAGCTTCGGCAAATCATCGTCAAAAGCCAGTTCTGCTAGGCTGAATCATCAACAGAGTTCATCTGACTTGGCAAATCGTCATCAATTCCCGTGTTGGACGGAGGTTTCTTATCAATATCCCGTGTCAGACGGTGATTCATCATCAATTCCCGTGTTGGACGGAGGTTTCTTATCAATATCCCATGTCGGACGGTGATTCATCATCAATTCCCATGTTGGACGGAGGCTTATCATCAATTCCCGTGTTGGACAGAGGAATCATCATCAAAATTATCGTGTTGGATGGAAGGTCATCATCAAATGCCCGTGTTGGACGGAGGAATCATCATCAATTGCCCGTGTTGAACGGATGCTTATCATCAATTCCCATTTTGGACGGAGGATTATCATCAATCGCCCGTGTTGGATGGATGCTTATCATCATTTCCCATGTTGGACGGAGGCTTATTATCATCAATGCCCGTGTTGGACGGAGGTTTCATCATCAATATCTCGTGTCGGACGGAGATTCTTCAGCAAATTCCCGTGTTGGACGGAAGATCATCGTCAATTCCCGTGTTGGACGGAGGTTTTATCATCAATTGCCCGTGTTGGACGGAGGTTTCATCATCAATATCCCGTATCGGATGGAGATTCTTCAGCAAATTCCCGTGTTCGACGGAAGATCATCGTCAAATTCCCGTGTTGGACGGAAGTCTCATCATCAATATCCCGTGTTGGACGGAGGTTTCATCATCAATATCCCGGAAATTTATCGTCAAATTCCCGTGTTGGACGGAAGTCTCATCACCAATATCCCGTGTTGGACGGCGAGTTATCATCAAATGCCTGTGTCGGATGGCAAGTCATCATCACCAGCCGTAGCCTCAGTCCCTCCGGCAGCTACAGGTAAGCACAGCAAAGGTATGAAGATATATCTCTACCATTTTGCCCTTGGCTTTTTCCTATCTTCGAACTACGACCGGCTTGATTCCCACTTGGGATACGTAGGAATCCTTTCTCAAAAGGTTCAGCCATCCGATCTCACCAATCATTGTCCAGCCATCCGCCTTATCCCCAGCCGCTCATTGGGATTGGGTCTTCTTTTATCGACAACCTCACTTCTTCCATAAGTGACGTTGCCGAGGGGCACTGTAAGTACGCCAATCCAATTCGCGACCCTTTTTAGATGCATTTTAAAATGATAAACTTGCATTAGGGGGTGTTTTGGTAAATTCTTGGTTCATTCCGAGACTTTCGGAAATATTTCATAAGTTTCTTGCGAAGGAAGTACTTTTAAGTACTTTGCTCATGCTAAAGGACCTACAAGGAATAAACCAGTTTTGGACCTTTTGGGTATTTACCTGGAATGTTCCAGAACCAGGTTTTGGCGCCAGAAACGGTTATGGGCATGTTGTGTCACGCGACAACTCTAGCCATGGAAATTGGACACAGGAGGTCGTGCGACACAATTGGCTTCTAATCTGCAGTTATAAATAGAGCCCTGCACCTCTCATTTCTGGATCCCTTTTCCACTCCCTAAAGTTACTCTGCCAAATTCACGCCAGAAGCCAGTCTCTCTCCTCATTCCACACAAAAACCACACAAATCTTCCCAATTCAACCCCTCTCTCTCAATCAATTCATCCTCCATCACACCAATTCAATACCCACACCCATACCAACTGAAGATCCAAGTCTAGCCTTCCAATCTGAGATCCAAATCTCATTCCAGAAGCTGTGTTGAAGCTCTCTACACCTAACTTGGTGTAGAGATCGTGGATCTCCAAGGGTAACGATTCCCTTTCTCCATATTTCTCTCATATTTGTTCATTACACTTGTTTCATTGTAATTTCAATTCCTTGGACTTGATAATTAGGCTCCATCTGCCTTCAATTATCAAGTCCCAATCGCCATCTCTCTGTTTAATCCATTGTGCTTGGTATAACTCATGCTTATGATGTGATTTGAATGTAGTTTGTTGATTGTTCATCAAGGGAGTGTGGATCTCCCCATATGCACACCCCCTTAGTCAAATAGTTGTGGATTCATTATTTCTTGAGTTAATTGGTTGTTCTAACTTGATCTGGATGGGTATCTGTGGATTCTGGTTTTGAATTGTGAGGTTCCTGCAGAGAGATAACCTATGTCACGCGACACAATTGGACATGTGGAGTCCTGTGTCACGCGACACAAGTAGCCACTCTGCAGGGATCAATTTTCCAACTGTAATCTGTTCTTCCTCTTTGTAATATGGGATGTGGCCTTCCATGGTAAATGGTTCACAAGTTGTAATCCCTCCCTTTGAGCAATAAAATGAAGCATTAATGTGCATTCGTCACATATCTTGTCACACACACTTCGCACACACGTTTGGATGTTTTGGATGTTGAACATAGAAAGACTCGTCTACGGATGAGGCGTGTTGGGTAAACTCTCGGTTCTTCCCAACACGTAACCTGACCCCCGAACCCATTTTCTCATTTCAAAAAGGTTTTTAATGTTTCCTTTAAAATGGCGTGGCGACTCCTAAAAAATTTATTATTTTTCGGCTGGCGTTCATTCAAGCTTTATTTCTCTTTGGACTTGTACATCCGGAAAAAGGCTGCTTCTATGGACTGCTTTTCTTTTGCTTTGGAAGTACCCTCTTTCTCTTTTCTTTCTTTTCCTTTTTCTGTGTTTTTATGAGATTTTATGAGAGAAATGACCCTTATGTTTTGACATGCAGGTTTGGTTCTGTGAGGTGATTGGGTTCTTTCCTTGAAACCAATAGAGTGATCCGGCCATCTTCCCGGCTATGGTGCGCTGGAGAGGGGAGGCGAGAGATAAGTTCACCGGGAAGACCTGGATAACCTTTGATTACAAATGATGAAGCCCGTCATCAACAGGGACGGTCATGAGGGGGTGGACTTCTATCCCTGGGGGAGGTATCCGGAGGCTCTTATAGGAGATGTCGTGGTGGTGACCAGGCAGAGGAGGTGGCTGACATGCTTGACCTGTGATATCATTTATCTGGGGGACCGCTTCTCCAGGCAGCACGGTCACGTCCCTCCTTTGGGCACGATTACCCCTCAGGATCCCACTCCTCTTATGCTGTAGCCCAGGCACTGGTCAGATGATGAGAGGGACAGGTACAAGGTTGGTCTGGCGACTGAGGAGTATTTTGATCTAGCTACCCCGTATGCCACCTTCGTGGAGGAGCGTTTGAGGACACCACAGAGATTGGTGAAGATAGCCGTTGCCCAGGGGTACGGGGAGGCAGAGCCGACTGATCCACCTATGCCTCCGGCTCACCTTTCTTATGTGCTGAACGGGGTACCGAGGAGGCTGATGGTGCCTATTCTAGACACGAGGGAGGCTGAGTATACTTTACCGGCTAACAGCACTGTAGTAACTCTGGGTCCCTTTTTCTTTTCGACTTTTCTTTTTTTTCTACGATTTTGAGTTTTTCTGGGATTTTCTGAGCTTTTCTTTTCTTTCTCGCAGGTTCCTGTTTGTACCTATGACGGTTTGGTGCGGCAGAACAGGGGCTAGAAGGATTTAGCTCGGTCCCTCTTGCGGAAGCTGGCTTGCGCATCAAGGGCTGCGGGGAATGCGCAGGAGCCCGAGCATAAGAGGAGGCACGTTGGGAGCACGACCTCTACATCATCAGCCTCGGAGTACCACTCATCATCTACCAGTGTCGTGCCTCGGGGACAAGGGCCTAATACTGACATTTTAGAGCAGCTGGCGGAGTACGAGCATGTGCCCGTCCACTTATCTGCCGTGAGTGATGATGAAGACCTGCTAAGGGATCCTGAGCTCTATGAGCTGAGTACCGATGATGATGAATCGGAGGCTTAGGGTTCCTTAGGCCTAAACTAGTAGAGCAAGAAAGAAAACAATGAAAAAACTAGGCACAATTTGTATTTTATTTTTTTTATTTGGGTACCAAGGAGGCAAAGACAATGTAATGTTCTTTTATTTTTCTTTTCTTATTGATGCTTTATTATTTTGCATATTACTTGAGCCTCGGGGCGACTTTTTTGCATGGAAATGGGACGAAATTTGAGTCGAAATGACTTATGAAGGTGTATGAATGTATGAATGGTATTTGGGCATGTTTTTATGCAGGTTTTGTTGAGAAAGTGGGGTGAGAATTCCACTTGGGCAGCAGCTTTGGCTGCTGCAGAATTTTTTTCTGCAGAGGCGAAAGAAGCCGTCCGGCTAGGACCTGGGCAAAAGAAGGCGCACGGCTTGGAGCCGTGTCTGAACTGGTTTTCTGCAAATAAAATCAAGAGAGGGTCTTTTCATTCCATTTTCACCCTAGGCTTGTCCCAACTGATCCCAAAGCACATTTTTGACCAAAAATCACTGAGTCCGATCACTTGCCATGGAAAAACCAGTTCGATTGCAAAAGGGGAAAAGGGATCGTTTTCTGTCCGACCTCCAATCCTGGATGAGATACAACTTTCAATCTCATAAGGGGTTGTTCGATAACACCTCTAAGATCAAGTCTTTATGGCATTTGAAGGATCTCCCGCCTGATTAGGACCTTTTGAGAGCAGCAGCGAGGTTTTGGGACGTCCGAAGACATGTTTACTGCTTTTCCTACAATGAGCTCGTTCCAACATTTGAAGATTTCCGAACATTGATTGGGGGTCCAGAAATTGAAGCCATCTCGATTCCTTTAACCGGGGACTTGCCGATGACCGTAAAGTTGGCATCTTTTTTGCAAATTTCTCCGGAAGAGGCCGAAGGGATGATGATATCCCCGGACAGAATTGACATTTCTGATATTTTAGGCAGATTCGGGTCTCCGAGTACTGCTGCGACCACGGTATCCATGGATGCCTTTGTCCTCTGTGTATTCTCCTTCCTATTTACTACCGAGTCCTTCGGAGTGTGCCACAGCGGCCTTTTGGACATGGTCAAAGACTGCAGGGCTGGGAGAGATATTGTCCCACTGATTTTGGGGAAGACTCTTCATGGCATTGACAGGATAGCTAGGGGGGACCATTTCATGCAGTCTGGGAGCCCAGCTGTATTGACTTTATGGTTGCAGGAGAGGCTTGGGGACTTGCCTGGGGCTTTACCTACTCAGTGCCCTTGGGTTATTTCACGGAGGGGTGCACCTAGACACCAGGATCAGGGTAGTTGGGAGCTAATGATGGCTCGACTGTCCACCTCGGACATTCACTGGTGGGTGCCTCACTAGAGATTGCAGACTCGGAGGACGTTTCAGGAGTCTTATATAGTGAGGGTTCCGGGGCTTTCTTGGCCATCTTTCTACATTCCCTGGTTAGTGTCCAGGCAGTTTGGGACCTTGCAGGTGCCATTGGATGATTGGGAGGACATCCGTACTATGGAGGTAGTGCCTTTTGACATGAGGGATCCAGACAACTTCTCATTTTTCTCGAGAGCGTGGACATATTCTGCTTTTCCACCCAGGGCCATTCTCAAGAATAGGAAGAGTACCATCTTGACGACGGCTTACTTGGATTGGTACGAGAGGGAAATGGGGGCGACTCAGATTGCTTTGAGAGAGAGGCGTCAGGCTTTATTGGGTGCTGACAGTGACTCAAGCAGGACTCTGAGGGAGACCGAGGCAAGGGCTAGTCGCCACAACCAGTCGGGCGATCTTATCAGGGACCTGGAGGCCAGATATGAAAGACTATTGGAGGTTTCTCCTCTCACTGAGGCTTAGCGGGAGGAGCTAAGGACTCATGCCCGGGTAGAAAAGGCACTTATTTACACAGGCTTGATGGAGGCTCCAGTGAGGATTCCTGAGATAGGGATGAGGGAGACCGACATCATTGAGAAGAAAAGGAAGAACACTCGACGGGGTCGAGGAAAGAAGAGCAAGGAAGACTCTGTTGATGACGACTGAGAGACCTATTTCGAGCATCTACTTATAGCCTTTTGTAAACACATTAGTTTATTAGGCCTTTTTATATATTTTAGTCTTTGTAGCAGGTTAGCGGAGTCAAGAGTAGACCGTGCTTGAACTCATCAAGAAGTTTTTGATTTGTAAATAACAAAGATATTTATCTTAGAAATTATTCAAGACACATTTCAGGGAAACTTTGAATGTCTTATTTATTGTTTAGACCGAACCATTTATGACTGCCTACGTTCCCCTTTTACAAGAAAGGTTAAGGGGCTCAGGTCTCCGTAGTTCATTCTGGTGAACTATTGAGATTTTTTTTATGTGCAACCCTGTTTTCTGCCTAGACCGCCCTTTTTAGAGTTTTTAGCCTAGCTGGGTATTACTCTTTTTGCACTATTTTTTTATTTGCGACCCTGTTTTTTTCCTAGACCACCCTTCTCAAGGTTTTTAGCCTAGCTGGGTATTACTCTTTTTTGCACTATTTTTTTTTTATGTGCAACCCTGTTTTTTGTCTAGACCACCCTTCTCAAGGTTTTTAGCCTAGCTGGGCATTACTCTTTTTTTTTTTGCACTATTTTTCCTTTTTCTCTTTATATCTATATATATATATGTCTAAAATAAAAAAGAAAAAAATAAAAAAAAGAGAAGAAAATATATATATATATATATATATATATATATTTTTTTTTCTTCTCTTTTTTTATTTTTTTCTTTTTTATTTTAGACATAGTGAATGAACGCTCGCCCGAAAAAATTAAAATCGTTGTATCATTTCCCCCCTTTTTTGAAAAGAGTTTCTTTTGTTTTACTCGAAAATGATACGACAAGTTTTTGAAAACTTCGGTTTTGGGAGTCGCCACGCCGTTTTTAGAGGAAAACATTGAAAAACCTATTTTAAGAGATTTTGAGTCCGGGAGTCTGGTTACGTGTTTGGGAAGAACTAGAGAGTTCACCCAACACGCCTCTTTCGAGACTTTCAATCAACATTGGACAATTTTTGGACATTCAAAGTGTGTGTGCAATATGTGTCGATGTGTGAAAAATGCAAATTTGACATTTTCATTGATAATAGGGAAGCTGAGTACAACTTGTGAGCCATAAGAGGGGGCCACACCCTTTTACATATTATGATTATCATAACAAGGCAGAAGGTAAGACAATCTGCCCAGAGACTTCCCATGTCGTCCGACACAGGACCTCCTAGGCAGAGGTTGTCGCACGACATAATGTCTCTTGGTCAGATTGTCTTATTACAAAGACCAAGCAGTTTCTGTAAATGAAATGACATTTATTCAACTCAGTAAAGACACTATTTGAAGGTCTAAAATTCAGTTTGGGATTGACGGGAGTGAACAAAGTCACGATAGACTTTGTCGACACGGATGTCATATGACATAGAGCCTTTGATGTCGTCTATGTCATACGGCGATCCTCTTCCATCAAATAGGTTGCACCCAAACTGAGTTTAGGCACCCAAATAGTGGCTTATGAGCCAGAAGATGCTTAGGTAGGCTTTGAGTCACAAAGGGGATAAACCTAGCAGATCTGAAGTCCAAGAATGGCATTGCAGCCTTCTGGGAGTCCCATGTCGTATGACACAGGATCTCCATGTAGACCTATGTCGGACGACATGGGGAGCCTGTTTCAGTGCCCTTCAGTCTGTTTGGTTCCTCCTTTGTTCCCCAAGCAAACCAAGCATATTTATTGACTGTAGACAGTAATATAATACTATAATATGGGTATTATGGGAAGATCACATGGCTTTAGTGACCAAATGTGATAAATCACACGTTTTATGGCCACTTTGAAGTAGCCATCACTTCCTAAACCAATGTAGCTAGGCAAAGATTGAAACTTTATTGGTGTGTACGCCACCAAATGTCCAGATCTGAGGTGGGGAGAAGTGAATATTGAAGATTCACTCCTCCACCACCTTTATCATGCAAAATCCCAATTTCTACATGGTATGAGAACAAGTATGCATGCAAGGTATATTTAAAGACTTTATTAAAAGAGGGAGAAAGGTTTAGTGGCTACCTATTGTAGTCCACAAGGTAGAATCACCAATAGTATGGTGTCTACCCCTTCAATCACCAACAAAGGAAGCTTCTTGGAGTCTTGACCTTGAAGTGTGTGTGTGTGAGGAGGGAGGTGAGTGTGTGTGTATGAGAGAGAGAGAGAGAGACTCTCTTTGGCAAGAGTTTCCCCCTATTTTACTGATATTGCTCTCAGAATTTTATCCTCACTTTGGCTCTCTTCCTTGCCTCCTCTCCCCAAAATGATCAGCCATGCCTTGTATTTATAGGCATCCTGATGGGGCCTCTTATGTCGCACGACATAGGCAGTTAAACCGCCTTAGTGGCCCTTGTCGGACGACAGCGTACACATTTTGGCCATATTGGGCCGAAAGCTTGGCAGGCCCAATGGACTGATGGGCTGCTGGGATTTTTTGACTAGATATTGCCTTTTAGCAATTATATTAGCCCAAAATTTAATCAAAGTGGATCCAAATCGTGGGTTCGGATCGGGGTACTCACAGAGCCCCTCGGCGACGTCACTTCCACGGGAAGTGGGGTCGTCGACACAATGAGAATCCCGAGTCGGACACGAACAGCGGGGAAAGAGGTGACCAAGATGGTCAAGTGGCTGGACCTCTTATGAAGAGGATTCCTACGTATCCCGTGGGGGAATCAAGCCGAATCGTAGTTCGTTGAAGATGGGTGGTGCCAATGAAAGGCTACGGGTTTTGTACCCGAAATTGACTTTTCCAAGGGGAGTCACCCCGAAAAATGTGACTTTTTTCTTTGGGAGTCACCCGCGAATTTGACTATTTTTTCTTTGGGAAGTCACCCCGCGAACTTGACTGTCTATTCTTTGGGAAGTCACCCCGCGAACTTGACTGTCTTTTCTTTGGGAAGTCACCCCGCGAACTTGACTGTTTTTTCTTTGGGAAGTCACCCCGCGAACTTGACTGTTTTTTCTTTGGGAGTCGCCCGCGAATTTGACTGTTTTTTCTTTGGGAAGTCACCCCCCGAACTTGACTGTTTTTTCTTTGGGAAGTCACCCCGCGAACTTGACTGTCTTTTCTTTGGGAAGTCACCCCGCGAAATTTTACTGTGTGGAAAATCTGTACGGTCTTTCCGGACCGGGTAGTTTAAGGCCATTCCGGGCCAATGTGTGGATTGGAAATCTGTACGGTCTTTTCAGACCGGGTAGTTTAAGGCCGTTCCCGGCCATTTTGACCAAGAGAGGTTGGCATTTGAATCCAAATGAAATGATGATTTTTAATGACAGGCAGTCAACGGGATTTGACCAAGTTGACCAGGGGCAAAAGAGGAAATTACCCCTTCTGGAGCATGGTTGTCGTCCGACAGGGGGGGTCTCCAAGGCAGTTTTAATTAAAACAGTGGGTCGTAAGACAGACCCTAAAAACCCCCATTGTCGCCGAGAACACAGAGAGGGAAGGAGAGAAAATTTTGAAAATTCTTCCTCCAATTTGATTCAAATCAAAGATTTTGACAATGCCTCCGCGAGCCGAATCGAGAAGGAACGTGCAACAAGTATTGTCCGAGAGACGGAAGCTTGTGGATCGGAACAAGCGAAAGAGATTCCCCGAGGGACACGGGCTCTACCCGGGTCTCGACTTTCATACTTCCACCTTGGAGCAGAAGGGGGTAAGTGCTTTAAAAGATTAACCCTTTTTTGAAATTTGATTTCTAGGGTTTTGAGATTGAAATTGGGGGAAATCGCACCCAATGAGGAATTGCATGCTTGGCATGAAGTGCATTATTTTGAAAGATTTTTCTTTTTTTGTTTTTCTTCTTTTTGAAAGAATTTGGTGATGCACATGAATGCACATGTATGAATGCACATATTGTGATGAGTATGGTTTTTGATACCTGTGCTGTGCTTACCTGCAGACTTTGCGGACCAAGGGGTCCCCTGAGGCTATTGCGACCATATGGGGTCTTCTTCCGGGCTCTTCTGATTTGCCGGACAGTCCTAAGGGACTGGTCTTCGCTGCTGGTCTTGGACCATTCTTCACAGCTGTTGGAGCGTTTGGGGACACGCCGAGGAGCGTGGAGCTTGTGCGAGCCTTTAGGCAGTTCTGGTGGGATTCTACCCACACATTCCATCTGTCCTGGGGTGAGGCGACCATCACTCCATATGACTTTACTGCCATCACCGGTCTGCAGTTTACTGAGAGGCCGATATTTTCTGAGGACCCCGGCGTGCTGAGCCCAGACGCCATCAGAGCTTTGACTGGATTTACCCTTCGCCTGAAGGGTAATGGGGTTCCTCTGGCTGAGTTGCATTCTGCTTTGATGCATCAGTGCCGTCTTTTGCCGAGGATGTTTGCTGCATTGCACAGCGGCTTGAGTTAGCTAGGAGCTTTTGTTTGGGCCGGGTTTTCTGATACCCTGTTCTGTAATGCTTCCACGACGGCATTGACCCTTTTGCTGGAGCCTCTTCGTGATTGGAGCCAGGTGTCCACTTTTTCTTGGGGAGAGGCTGGTTTGGCCCGAGTGTATAGGGGCCTTGATGAGGTGAGCAGAGGCAGTGTGACTTCTCTGGATTTTTATCAGACTGTGCTAGAGGTATGTCCTTTGCTTTTCGCGACTTGACCTCCGTATTTGACTTTTCTGTCATCATTTTTACTGTTGCTGCACACTGAGAGTCTTTTGTCTCTGATTTCAGGTGTGGGCCTACGAGGTGTTCGACTGTTATGCCTGGACTGTGCCTGAGAGGATTGCAGCAGATCTGTTCCCTGCTATGCGCCGTTGGGCTTTTGGAGCGAGGGAGACCCGAAAGGTGGACGGGGTGAAGCCCCGTAGGACGGCCCGTTACCATGACACCCTGGTTGCTTTGAGAGGTACCCCTGTTGGGCTGAAACATTTTCCCTGGCACGGTCGGTATGGCGAGGATCTGATTGGTGGTGCTTTGCCACAGTGACCGGGGACGGAGGCTTTTGATCGGCCTTGAGGGAGATGCCCTGTATTTGGGGGAGAGAGTTAGCAGGCAGCATGGTCCTGGCGCTGTCGCCCGTGTCCCTCATGATCCTCCTGAGGGGATATGGCATATTCGGGCCCTGCCTGATTTGGAGCGGCTGCAGACTGGCATTGATGCCGCTGAGTTTTCTGATGGTGGGGACTACGCCCAGTTCGTCTTCACCCGGTTGGTGACTCCTCAGGTTATGTCCGCTAGGAGGGCGACGGGGATGCAGATACCAGCACCTCCCCGCTTTTTTGAGTATGAGGCTGGGGGCAGTATTCGCCGCTCCTCTTTTGACATGTCTAAGACTCACCCGCATTTGCGGCTGCCCCGCGGGACCACCTCTGTGAGTGATTTTTCTTTTTCTGATTCATTCCAGCGTTAAGCGCTTTCCTTTATTGCATTGATTGCTTCTGACTGCCTTTTCTGTTTTCATTGAACAGGTTCCAGTCAAGACATTCAGGACGGTGGCGAAGGCGCTCACCGGTGCGGTGAAGATGCTGCGCCAGTTCCAGAGGAGCGCAAAGCATTGGAGGGGGAGGTGCAGCTCCCGGCCTGGTGATGTAGTGCCTCCAAAGAAGAGGCCCAGACCGACCTTTGCTCCTTCCGATTCACAGGCGGGCGGATCTAGTCAGCAGCCCCATCCTGATGATGATGATGGCGAGGATGATCCCTACCAGCCCCTCTATTCCACCGTGCCTGAGTGGCAGGGGTATTATGCTGAGCCTCAGCCTTGGGCGCATTATGAGGGCGATGATTCTGACGGCGAGATCCATGAGGTGCCGGAGGGTGGCGAAGATGGCCAGTAGCAGAGCGGCTCCGAGGAGGAGGTGGGCAGTGTCCAGGGTGACGACAGCTCCGAGGAGGGTGAGGAGGATGATTCCGGTGATGACTCCGAGTCGGAGTGATCACGACGGTCCCCTTTTGCCATGCTTTGACTCTTTTAGGAGAGAGAAGAAATGCATGTGCTGTTTTTGTTCTTTTGGATTGTAAAAAACAAGTATTTTATTGCTTTTGTTCTTTGACAAATACAATGTTTGTTTATTTATATATTTGTGAGCTGATATGCACGAGTTCGTCCCAAGAAAGGCACAAAATGGTGGCTTTTGGCATGGTTGGGTGTTTTGGTGATTTTTGTATGCTTTGGGCGACATTTATGTGTCTGCGGGTGTGTTGGATGTGCCGTATCCTCTCCCGTGGGCTTTATGAGCGAGGGGGAGTGTTTAGGTATGATTTTGTGGTGTTTTGAACAGGTTTGGGTGGCTTTTTAAGCAAGCGTTGGGTCGCTTGGGGTTCTTTGCCGATTCTTCTTCTTTGGTGTTCCTGATGGAACTCTCCATGTCGTCCGACACAGGACTTCATGGGGCACTTATGTCGCACGACATAGAGAGTCTGTGGGACAGGTTTCTTGGTCAGCAAGTTTCAGCACTTTATAAAAAGGCAGTCTTGTAAACAGCTCATTTCAGCAGTTTATAGCAGGCTTCAGAATTGCATTCCTCTTCAAAATTAGCCCCAAGATTTGATCTTTGGCCCAAAATGGAACATTATGACGACAGATCTAAGACCAAAGAGCGTCAATTTCATTCCGATCTCATAAATCTGACCCGCCATCATCGCGACAACAACAGGAGGATCATTGACCAACGATATGGGTTGAGATGCATCTGGGCATTGAAGGAGTGGGCGGTTGACTGGAATCTTCTCCGAGCCGCATCCAGATACTGGGATTGCGAGAGGCATGTCTTCACCCTCTCGTAAAATGATCTCACACCCACCATTGAGGAGTTCCGTGCACTGATTGGGGGAGCTGAGCTTAGGGATGTGGTCTTTCCCCGAGATCCGCGACCTTTGACTGAGCAGTTGGCCGATTTCTTGGGATTTCATCCCGAGCAGGTGACTGATCTGATTCTTGACCTGTCTTTTGTTGATCTGGCCCAGATAGCCCGATTGGATGTGTCATGCCCAGAGCTGTTTGACTCATCTACAGCTATGGACATCTTTATGCTGATCATGATCTCCCTATACTGCTTCTGTGAGTATGATGGGGTATGCTCCGGCTTACTGCTGGGAGTTGTTAGACAGATGCGGGATTCTCGAGGCACCACATTGGCTGATGTTCGACCCGGACAGGGAGAGAGAGATGTAGTTCCCCTTCTGCTGGCGGAGACTTATCATGGGATGGACCGACTGTCTAGAGGGTCGGTGTATATGGGACGCGGTAGCCCCAGTCTTTTATCATTGTGGCTCTTTGAGCGATTGAGACTCATCTCCCCATTACCTGTTGGGCAGACTGCAGCACCTTGGGTTACGCAGCAGAGGCGAGTGGCTCCAGAGGCTTCACAGGAGAGTTGGCAGAGGCGATTGGCCAGGTATACTACCACTGACATCCAGTACTGGGTTCCTGGATGGAGGCTTGAGACCATGAGCGGTAGGCAGGATGACTCTATTATAGTGAGGCTGCCGGGATTACACTTTTCATCATTCTGCATCCCCTTGCTTGTTCGAAGGCAGTATGGATACCCACAACAGGCTGTTGATGGGTTCAGAGAGCAGATGGGGTCGTACCCCTTGGGTGCGGAATGAGCTGCTGCTGTTGCTGAGACTTGGCTAAAGCTGCTAAAAGGTATCATATGGACCAAAATTCCCTCTTGGGCTGCGATCGGGTTTAAACCTCGGGTTTCGACTAAAGTTCATTTCTCAAACCCTGACGCTTGAAGCTGATGCCGATAGACTTTTAGAAACAAAGACTAAGGAAAAAATTTATGCAAAGCCCCATATTTTGTTAAAGCAAGGGGAGATCCTTTCATTGGCAAAAGCTCCGGTTGGAAGAGATGACTCGATAGAGTTAGGATGATGTCTAACGACGGTCCCAATCGATTGGTACTACAAAAGTGATCCCGAGGCCTGATCTGGATAAGGCGAGATCCATGTTGTGATGTAGCGAGGAACCCGATGCGGACCCCAAAGATGACCAAAGAAGCCCCAGTCTAAAGAAATGGCTTGACGAAGCTCCAACCTTGAAGAGTTTCAAGGCAGCCCTAATGCGAATTGTAGCCGGAGAGGGAAAAAACCTATCCTTTGCTCTCTTATTTTCTTTAGTCACTCAGTCAACCTTAAGAAGATGTAAAAGAAGAGAATTTATACATGCAGGGGCATATTTTTCGAAAAGTGGGAACAAATCCCGATTTTGTGTTATTTTCTGATGGCCTTATTCGATATAGGCACGAAATCTCGCTTTGGGTTTGACTCTTTTGAGAGAGTATAAGCGTAGAAAGGTTTGTAAAAGTGTATGGAAGCCCTGGCGACGAGAAAATCAGTGTTTAGCACTATTTTTCCTAAGATGTAGAAAAGGAAGACTTGTCAAGACATCTGAAAACTTGTTTTATTTACAATGATCACAAGATTGCTTAAAACCCTTTATTAATGTTCGGGTTATTCAACCAATAATCTCGACATGAAAAAACATTCTGATCAATCATGAGGGGGAAGTCAACCAATGTCGCGGATCAAGGTTGGCTAGGTGTGAAAGAAAGGTTTGTGTATAGGGAGGTCTTCGGTGAGATCGGGTTTTTCTGAGATTTGTTTGTGATTTCGACCGGACCATTCTTGGTTGCCTACGTTCCCCTCATTGTGAGGAGCTCAGGTTGCCGTAGTTCGGCTTCGGCCGGACTGTTTCAGGCTTTGGGAAATGGGATTTGTGGTTCCTTTAGTGAAAAGGCTCGGATGAGAAGATTGGATGATGAGGCGTGGGCCTTGGGATGATTCCTTGACCAAGTCATTCTTGGACGACTGCTTCTGATTACTTCCTCTTTTATTGGGGGAGAAAGGATTTGCACGTGCCTACAGGCTTATGAAATGGTTCTGGATTTGCTTCGACCACCCCATTGTTATCGACAACTTTCATTCTCTGAGCTTTGATTTTGCCTGTCCGTCAAGCTTGGCGGTGCTGGGTCCTTGGCCTCATTTTTTTTTTTTTATGTGCAACCCTGTTTTTTGCCTAGACCGCCCTTTTTTGGGATTTTCAGCCTAGCTGGGCATTACTCTTTAAGATTATTTTTTTTTAATATGCAACCCTGTTTTTGCCTAGACTGTCCTTTTTTGGGATTTTCAGCCTAGCTGGGTATTACTCTTTTTTTTGCACTACATTTTTTCTTTCTTTTTTTTTTTTTTTTTTTTTGAAGCACCTGAGGGCCAAGGCGAGCCCCTGCTTGAGCTTTCTTGATACCCTTGAGGTCTAAGCCAAGCTCCTAGGTTGTTGTCGACATGGGGTCAATCTTTCGAAGCTGAGTGGCCTTTTGTTGTCCTTTGACGATGCCGTCGTCGTTGACTTGGTCAAGGTGAAGGTGAGGACATGGTTTGGGAAGCGTATGGCTTGATGAAGGCTTTATTGTGGGGTAAGGAAAGTGTATGGGGAAGGCATTAGTTGACTTTCTCACCCTGATTAATTATTTCAAGAGATTATTTGTTGAGCAATGCAAGTGATCATATGAAATAAAACCATTTCATTAAATGTAATGTAGGTGTGCAAATAATGTCTTAAGTCTAGCAAGAAAAGAAGAAGACTCTTTTATAGAAGATTGAAGACTAATTACAATGTCCAAGGACTTGATTGAAAGAGGAGAGTACTAGAACCTACGAAGGTTGACTGAGAGACTCTTTTTTTTTTTTTAAAGATAGGTAACCCCTAGCCTAGCTACTCTTCGCTGGTTAGATTGCCAGGACGCTTGAGCTTTCCATTTCCTGTTAACTTCTGGATTCCATTACCGCAGATCGAGGCATTGATCAGTAACGTGCCCATGATACTGGTGGAAGTGGAGGGATTTGAGGCCATGGAGCAGCTGGAGCAAGTACAAGGTGTCCAAAGAAACGGGCCGGAAAAGTCACGGGGGTGAACTTTGTTGATTGAGCATATTGATGGAAGGAAGTGAACACAGGAGGATTGGTTTGTTCACCGTTTTCGGGGCGAGAGGGAATCCAAATCGACATCTGTCCCGCATTCGACCTCGATGCGGCCCTACACTCGGCGACATTCGATTACATTTGGATCAACACTTGCATTCGGACCCAAACCCGCGAGACACTGCGAATCTGCCATTTCGAGGCTGCGGAAATGAACCCTTATTTGGAGAGAGGCGGATTAACCGACCGCCCGGAACTCGACCCAATGCTTGCTCGCTATAAGGGAGAGAACGGTTTCGGGCGAGGAGAGGATAGGGCGAGGACGGACTCATGCATATGCTCTTTATATATATATATATATATATATATATATATATATATATATATATATATATATATATATATATATATATATATATATATATATATATATATATATTTGTTTAAAAATGATTTTTATTAATCCTAGGAATGGTTGGAAAAGGGGGAAACCTTCTTTTTTGCATTCTACACTGTTCCTGGATCAGTGGGTTCCATCACTACGTCTATAGACCCCCTGTATTCCACCTGTATTGCACCTCCGGGACGGACAATCCCGGCAGAGGTCCTATAGGGCACGTGGAACCCACCGACCGAAAGGGAGAACGAACCTATGGGCATACGAGCCAAAACAAGTCAAACTCGGGGTTTTCAAAACCAAGTCCAAGTCAACGTCTAAACTCGGGAGGAGAGAGGGTCGAGCGTACGTTTGAACGTACGAGACCGCAATGACCTCTCCTCCTTTAGAGTTGGAAATCTGGCATGGCCTCTCGTCACTTGGTGGCGGAATTTCGGTATAACTCTCGTTAGTATGCGTTAAGAAATCGACATGGTCCCGTGTTGACAAATGTCGAGAACGCGCCATGACTTCTCACGAAGCCACGCCGAGAAATCGATATGTACCTACGTCGAGATATGTAGAGATCTTAACGTGTACTTACGTTTGAATTATGTCGTGATTCCGACACGAAGGGGGGAGAGTATGCCAAGATTGACGAAGCATGACTCGGACTTTGTGAGAAAATTTTGAAGAACCGAGTTTAAAACGTTTTGAAAAGTATTGGCCAAAAACCAACCGGTCACGGTAGAAAGTGTGTCACGGACAAGTGTTGGCTGACTCACTGGCTAGGAGGACTTTAGGCGCTCAAACGTCAGCGAAACATGTCACTTTCCGCGATGCCGTCCGTACACTCCCGGGTTCTAACTCTATGTGCGGGTAGAGTGTGAGTAGTGTGAAGGTATTTTCTAGAAAAAATATTTATTTTTTTTTGCAAAAGGTTTTTTTTTTTTATGTTTTTTTTTTTATGCAGCATGCAAAAGAAAAACAAGAGAATGAGTCAAAGCATGACAAAAGGGGACTGCCCCAAATGTCAGAATTTACCAGTAGCTGTAGTCCAGCGTCATCCTGCCCTGTTCTGATCAACGGGAAGAGCAAATTGCAAAGGGGGAAGCCCCGGCTTCCGATAGTGCCACATACCAAAGCATGGCAAGGTGCATTTGAGCACACAAAATGACACATATGTCCACACAAGGTGAATGTCGAAATTCTCCAAGTTGATTTGAAGAAAGTTAGACTCTCTTAAGAAAAACTTTTCTCTTTTTTCAGAAAATAGAAGAATGATACTGGTACGTGGGATTATTAGACCACCATTTATCCCAAGCCCCGGGTTAGGGAGCGATACAGGAAGGTTAGTGGTTTCCACCTATATACCAAGTATCGTCTTCATTTTTTAGAACAAAAAGTTTTTCAACATCCCCAGCGGAGTCGCCACTGAATGAACGCTCGCCCGAAAAAATTAAAATCGTTGTATCATTTCCCCCCTTTTTTGAAAAGAGTTTCTTTTGTTTTACTCGAAAATGATACGACAAGTTTTTGAAAACTTCGGTTTTGGGAGTCGCCACGCCATTTTTAGAGGAAAACATTGAAAAACCTATTTTAAGAGATTTTGAGTCAGGAGTGCAGTTACGTGTTTGGGAAGAACTAGAGAGTTCACCCAACACGCCTCTTTCGAGACTTTCAATCAACATTGGACAATTTTTGGACATTCAAAGTGTGTGTGCAATATGTGTCGATGTGTGAAAAATGCAAATTTGACATTTTCATTGATAATAGGGAAGCTGAGTACAACTTGTGAGCCATAAGAGGGGGCCACACCCTTTTACATATTATGATTATCATAACAAGGCAGAAGGTAAGACAATCTGCCCAGAGACTTCCCATGTCGTCCGACACAGGACCTCCTAGGCAGAGGTTGTCGCACGACATAATGTCTCTTGGTTAGATTGTCTTATTACAAAGACCAAGCGGTTTCTGTAAATGAAATGACATTTATTCAACTTAGTAAAGACACTATTTGAAGGTCTAAAATTCAGTTTGGGATTGACGGGAGTGAACAAAGTCACGATAGACTTTGTCGACATGGATGTCATATGACATAGAGCATTTGATGTCGTCTATGTCATACGGCGATCCTCTTCCATCAAATAGGTTGCACCCAAACTGAGTTTAGGCACCCAAATAGTGGCTTATGAGCCAGAAGATGCTTAGGTAGGCTTTGAGTCACAAAGGGGATAAACCTAGCAGATCTGAAGTCCAAGAATGGCATTGCAGCCTTCTGGGAGTCCCATGTCGTATGACACAGGATCTCCATGGAGACCTATGTCGCACGACATGGGGAGCCTGTTTCAGTGCCCTTCAGTCTGTTTGGTTCCTCCTTTGTTCCCCAAGCAAACCAAGCATATTTATTGACTGTAGACAGTAATATAATACTATAATATGGGTATTATGGGAAGATCACATGGCTTTAGTGATCAAATGTGATAAATCACATGTTTTATGGCCACTTTGAAGTAGCCATCACTTCCTAACCCAATGTAGCTAGGCAAAGATTGAAACTTTATTGGTGTGTATGCCACCAAATGTCCCGGATACGAGGTGGGGATAAGTGAATATTGAAGATTCACTCCTCCACCACCTTTATCATGCAAAATCCCAATTTCTACATGGTATGAGAACAAGTATGCATGCAAGGTATATTTAAAGACTTTATTAAAAGAGGGAGAAAGGTTTAGTGGCTACCTATTGTAGTCCACAAGGTAGAATCACCAATAGTATGGTGTCTACCCCTTCAATCACCAACAAAGGAAGCTTCTTGGAGTCTTGACCTTGAAGTGTGTGTGTGTGAGGAGGGAGGTGAGTGTGTGTGTATGAGAGAGAGAGAGAGAGAGAGAGACTCTCTTTGGCAAGAGTTTCCCCCTATTTTACTGATATTGCTCTCAGAATTTTATCCTCACTTTGGCTCTCTTCCTTGCCTCCTCTCCCCAAAATGATCAGCCATGCCTTGTATTTATAGGCATCCTGATGGGGCCTCTTATGTCGCACGACATAGGTAGTTAAACCGCCTTAGTGGCCCTTGTCGGACGACAGCGTACACATTTTGGCCATATTGGGCCGAAAGCTTGGCAGGCCCAATGGACTGATGGGCTGCTGGGATTTTTGGACTAGATATTGCCTTTTAGCAATTATATTAGCCCAAAATTTAATCAAAGTGGATCCAAATCGTGGGTTCGGATCGGGGTACTCACACATAGTACCGGCGGAGCTTGTCACCGTTGACCGGGTGAACATAAGGATTGTCGTCTAGGTTTGCGAGTTTCATTGCTCCTCCCGATAGTATCTTCTGCACCACGTACGGGCCGATCCAAGCGGGTTCCCATTTTCTCAGAGAGTTGTCTCTGGTAGGGGGCTTTTCTTTCAGAACCAAATCACCCTCTTTGATGTCTCTGGCCTTGACCTTTTTGTCGAATGCCTTGGCCATTCGCCTCTGGTAGGCTCGGATA
Organism: Adenophora triphylla var. japonica; assembly: GCA_022495995.1. Taxonomy (NCBI): domain Eukaryota; kingdom Viridiplantae; phylum Streptophyta; class Magnoliopsida; order Asterales; family Campanulaceae; genus Adenophora; species Adenophora triphylla. The sequence goes on from JAFEMH010000181.1 coordinate 657,391, forward strand.
TGTTCCATGGCCTTCAGTCTCCTTTCATCAAGTAGGGCCAGCTCATCATGCCGGCTATGCAACCATTCTACTTCGTTGACACTGCTTTCTAGGAGGACCCTTAGTGACGGGATTTTCAACTCTAATGGCAGTACTGCTTCCATCCCGTATGCCAGGGCGACAGGGGTTTCTCTCGTGGCTATTCTAACAGACGTTCTGTAGCCTCAGAGTGTCAGATGCAGTTTTTCGGGCAAGTCACGACCGCGGACGGCCATTTTTTGGATGATTCTTTCGAGTGTCTTATTGGCAGCTTCTACTGCTCCATTGGTCTGAGGCCTGTATGGGGATGATTTTTGGCGAGTGACTTTGAACTCTGACAACAATCTATCGCAGTCTCCTTCAAAGTGCGTCCCGTTATCGAAGATGATCTCATTTGGCACCCCATATATGCACGTGATGTTTTCTTTGATAAATTGGACCACTTTCTTGGAAGTGAGTACCTTATAGGACTTTGGTTCTACCCATTTCGTGAAGTAGTCCACTGCCACTAACACAAACTCATGCCCATTGCTTCAAGTCGGGGCTATCTTCCCTATTACGTCACTACCCCAAGTTGCAAACGACCAAGGAATCGTCATGCAGTATAGGTCGTGAGGCGGAAGATGATTGAGGTTGGCAAACCGTTGGCATTTGTTACACTCTCGGACATGCTGAACACAGTCTGTTTCGATGGAAATCCAGTAGTAAACCATTCTGAGGGTCACTTGCATCAAAGCTCTGGCATTCATGTGAGGATCGCAGGGACCATTATGGACTTCACTCATTAGCTATCTTGCCTTTTCTTTGGTGACACACAGGATGAGTGGTCCTTGGTACCGTTTCTTGTAAAGATCGCCCCCTAGGATGACATAGTGAGAGGCCAGCCGCTTCAAGGCTCGCAAGCTTTTGGCTTTGATGCCTTTCTTTAGTCTACCTTCTTCATCTCTAAAAGTTGACTCCCCATCTTTGAGGAACTGGTAAATTTGACTGTACCAAGGTTCCTTGACAGGCTCAGGTCCCAAGTCTATCTCGCAACAGAAGGCCGAGGCTTCCCTCTACCTACTCTGAATGGTTTTATTGCCTTTCCTTCGGGGATCTCTACCAATGAGGCTAGAGTAGCTAAGGCATCTGCAAATCTATTTTTGTCCCTTGGCAGGTAGTGGAAGGTCACTTCTCTGAACTGCTCAGTCAATTCTTCCATGTAGGCATGATACCTTTGGAGGTTAGGAGCCACAATCTTCCATTTGTTAGAGACCTGGTTGATGATCAGGGCTGAGTCTCCGTAGACCTCGAGTTCCTTGACATTTCTTTCTAGGGCAGCTTCCAAACCAGCGATACAAGCTTCATACTTTGCAGCATTATTTGTGACAGAAAAGTTCAACTTGATGGCTATCAGTGTATGCTCATCCTTCGGGTCTACCAGTAGCATTCCTATGCCATTCCCCTTTTGTTAGAAGCTCCGTCAAAGAAGAGCTACCATCGGTTCTCAGGCTCAACAACGAAGATCCCTTCATCTGGAAACTGGGGTTCAGGCCCTCGGTCTTCATTGCTAGGAAAATTTGCCAGGTGGTCTGACAGCGCTTGACCCTTGATGGCCTTTCTCGTCACATAGTTGATGTCATACTCAGCTAGAAAGAACGACCACTTTGCTAGGCGCATTTAAAGGGAAGGCTTGTCGAAGATATACTTGATGGGGTCCATTTTCGAGACCAGGTTCACAGAGTGGGCCTGCATGTAGTGCTTCAGTTTCCCGACTACCCAGACTAGTCCTGCATAAGTCTTTTCACATGTCGAGTAATTGAGCTCACTCCCTTGCAGCTTCCGACTGACAAAGTAGATGGCATTTTCTACCCGAGAGTCCTTCTTTTCCTGAGCCAGCATAGCCCCAACTGCCTTGTCAGTGACAGTGAGATAGAGCAGAAGAGGTTTCTGTCCATGTGGGGGGCATAGTACCGGGGGATTTACTAGGTACGCCTTGATTTGGTCAAAGGCATCCTGGCATTCCTCAGTCCATTCGTATCAATGTTTTTCTTCATAAGCTTGAAGATGGGCTCACACATGGTAGTCAGCTGATTGACAAAATGGCTGATGTACTGCAGCTTGCCCATAAAGCTTTTGACTTCTGTCTGGGTTCGGGGTGGCTTCATGTCCATAATGGCCTTGATTTTTCGGGGATCGGCTTCAATGCCTCGCTCTGTAACCATGTACCCAAGCACTTTACCCCTTGTCACTCCAAATGTGCATTTAGCAGGGTTCAGTCTCATAGCATGCTTTCTCAACTGCTCAAAGAACTTTTGCAGATCGATAAAGTGTTGTCCGTCCACACCTTTAGAGTGGATTATCATATCATTGACATAGACCTCGATCTCCTTGTGGATCATGTCGTGAAAGAGTGCAGTGGCTGCCCTTTGATACGTAGCCCCAACATTTTTTAACCCAAAAGGCATCATCGTATAACAGTACGTCCCCCATGGAGTGGTGAAGGCTGTCTTTTCTTGGTCCTCTTCGGCCATCTTAATCTGATTGTAGCCAGCGAAACCATCAACGAAGGATTTGACTTCGTAGTTGGCCGTGGCGTCTACCAGAATATCTATGTTGGGCAATGGATAATCTTCCTTAGGACTGGCCTTGTTTAGATCCCGAAAATCTACACAGCAGCGCCCTTCCTATTGGCCTTAGTCATAGTCACGATATTTGACAACCAGGTTGGGTATTCAATAACCCTGATGAATCCTACCCGTAGTAGCTTCTCAATCTCTTTCTTGACCTGTAGAGACCACTCTGGCTTAATCTTTCTTAGCTTCTGTTTTACTGGCTTGGCATCGGGTGTCAGAGGGATCCTGTGTTCCACAATTGAGCTGTCCAGCCCCGGCATGTCCTTGTAAGACCATGTATGATGATGCCACCTCGATTTTCTAATTTTTTGAAAATCATCAAAACGGAGTCGCCACGCCATTTTTATTTTAAGGGCCAAAAATTTGAAAAATGCCCAAAATGAGAGATTTGAGTTCGGAGGTCACGTTACACTCCGGGAAGAACGTTAGGGTTCACCCGGAATGCCTCGTAAAACGAGTCTTCCTAGCTTAAAACCGTTTGTGTGTGTGTTTCTTTGGCTAAAATAAATGCAAACTGAGAAAACTAAAAATTGAGAACTCTTTGTAAGACATTAAACAAGTCCCATGATTTTTGGTATGATTTTAGGGTTGAGTTTTTGGTACTCAAAAGACTCCTTGAAGTTGAAAGTGAATTCTGCCAGAATGAAAAAGACAATGGACACTTGATTTTGAAATGAATTTAATAGTTTTAAAATTTCAGAATCTGGGAAAAGTCAGAGAATGAAAGTTGTTCAAAACATCTTAAATAAGGTGACTACAGAATATTTTCATAATTGGAGAGGATTTGATAGACCAAAACCCTCTGGAAATCACAGATGTGAAATCTGGATTTCCAGAGACTGCTGAACTGACCTTTGGAAAATAATTTGGAAAAGGCAGTTAGACTCACGTAAAAAATAGAGTGAAAATATGTCTGGAATCATATGGATGTTGGATACAAAAAGTATTTTGTAGTCAACACAAAATTCCAAGTTTTACTGTGTCCAAAAAATAGGAAAATGGACTGAGGTCACAGAGAAATGCTACTGGACAGCAACATACTCTTGAAGGAAAATGTGATTTTAAGGGTTTTGCATCTATTTTCACCCCATTTTAATCCCTAGGCTTGATTGGTGATTCATTGCTTTGTATCATATCAAGTCATCCTTGGGGTATTAATGGAGGTTTAGAGCAAGATGGGAGAGGGAGTTTATAAAAAAAAAGGGTTTTTTAAGAAGAGAAATTAACTAGGAGGAAAGAAAGTTAAACCCTAAGATGATCATCATGGGGACTTAACCCCAAAGATGACCATCTTAGGTCAAACTAACAACAAAATGAAGTAAAGATTTAAGCTTAAGACAAGTAAATTAAGAACAAAGAAAGTGAATAGAACTTTAAACAAACAAATTAAGATAAAAATGTAAATCAAGACATGAAATTAAAGAGTATTTTAGGGTTTTTAAAGAAGGAGGGTTTACCAATGATGGTTAAGCCCAATCTTCTTGTTAATATTGTGTTTGGCTTGAATAGATTCAAGACTTAAGTGTGTTTAGTGTGTGTTGATTGGAGTTGATCAAAGAGAAAACAAGTAGATAACACTTAAGTCTTCTATGTTTTCTCCCTAATCTTCCTCTTTAGTAGTGTTTTAAGCTTGAGCTTTGTGTGTTTAAGAGTGATTTGAGAGTGTTTAGAGTGAGATTGGGAAGGACTCAAGAGAAAATGGTGGCAATCTAAGGATTCCCACTGTTTTCTCTCTGTTTTTCACCAGAGAATAGCGTATGTGAGTGAATTGTTCTTGTTAAAAATGAGACTGAGGGGCTCTATTTATAGGCCACTGAAAAAATCAAAACCATCCGCGCGGATTATTTTGAAGGCGTGCACTGTTCATTTAATGCTGCTGCAGGCTTTGGACAAGAGGAATAAAATTTTCAAATACTCAACCAGCTGTTGTTTACAGCTTACCCTTTTCTGAATTTTACCCTTTGTGAGATTCCTTACCTTGTTTAACTCCAAATAGCAATCCCCAACTTACCCTTGCTTTGTTAGAAAAGTTAGGTTTTGTTGGAAAAGTTAAGGTTTTGTTAGTTTTTTAACGAAAATACTAACAATTCAAATTGGAGCACTTACACCAGGCGAACACATCCATGTATTCTCTGAGTAGACCAACCAATTTGTCCCGTTCATCCCCTTGAAAGAAGTTCCCAATCTGTGTCTCTTTAGGTTCCTCGATAGTACCCAAGTTAACACTTGTCAAAACCTCCTCGGCAGCTTGGGCCCGATTTTCCTCTTTATCGGTAACCTGCTTAAAGATTTCTTTAATGTATTATTCATTTAGCGTGTTTGCATCTTGTTCAAATGAACCATTATTAATTGTTGTTAAGTTATTAGTTAATTTATCATTTGTTAAGTTGGCAATAAGGGAATACTCGGAAAGATCTATCATTTCATTCAAAGCGAAGGGGAAGATAACATTGGCTACATACTCGTAATCTTCAGGCGTGAGGCCTTCAGATGACTCAGAGGACTGAAACTCAAAGAATCCTGACCCTAGGGTATGGATGACAGGGTGTTTGACATGATTGGACTGAGAGGGACGGGGAACCAATCCAAGCTCCATGATCATTTGCTGTCGGCTGGCTATCAGTCCTGACAATGTCTCCCAATTCTTCAAAGGCATCTCTGTCTTAGTCACCAAAGTGCGGGGATCAAAAGGTTCTTCGCCACAGTCTCCAATTACCGCAACTGTCTCATCATCTGAGCTGAAGTCAATCAAGTCAGGAATCTGTGCTTCTTCATCAAACAACTTCTGCAAGCCTGGCTCATTATCTTCACTGCTAGCGGCTTCTATCTGGTTGATCTTCGGAAGAGCTAACTCGAAGGTGGAGAAATCCATTACCCCTGATGGGAAGAGTGCTGGCTCTTTGAAGCAGTCTGGGCTTCCTTTGAAGACATATTTGTTCCGAACAGTGGTGGGAGCCCCAGGAATATTCGGCAAATCAAGAAACATTCTCCGAATGGGATTGATTGGCTTTCTACGGGCCTTTTCAAGGTTTTCCAGAAAGAAGACTTTTCCTCGCAGACTGCTGACTATCACTTTCATCATACTGGGTCTCACCTTTTATGAAGTACTGAGCCAGAGACAAACTGTAAGGACGGAGACGGACCCCTTCATTTTGCTTTGCAAGAACTATTCCCCCAGCTTTTATGTAATCCTGAGGATGCGGTTTGTAGCCCAGGCCATGTCGGGTGGTTTGTTCTCTTGCATCGATGACCGTGTTGCGACCCTGAAGCCTTTTACCCAATCTAAGCCCCGGAAGATAACTCATCTTTCTCATCATTCGCAATGCAGGAGGTATTTTGTCGGAGGTAGTGGTGAGATCTGCACAGCACACTTGCGCCTTAGAGGTGGCCACAGAAAAGCCGGTTAGGGCAATCCCTTCATCATCATGTTTAATTTCCAGTATCGAAATACCTCCGGTGTTGGTCCCGTCTATAGTAACACTGTCCCCGTAGATAGTAGTGATAGCTCAATCGTCGGATTGGAACTTGACACATTGGTGCAGGGTAGAGGCTACTCCATTTATCTGATGGATCCAAGGTCGTCCCAACAAAGCGGTAAATGAAATGGGGATGTCTATCACTTGGAAGTCTACATCCATGACCTTCTTTTCGAACCACAATCTTAGAGTCGCAATCCCCAAAACTGACCGAGCAGTGGAATCATAAGCCTTAATAGTTTGACTGGAAGGTTTTAAATCTGTAGGCTTCAAACCCAACAAATCCATCATTTTTGCTGGCAGGACATTCATTGCAGACCCTCCGTCGACTAACACCCTTGGTAACCGGCGCTCTTCCAACTGAACAGTGATGTAAAGGGGCTCATTATGATTAGCTCCATATTTCGGCAAGTCCAGGTCGGTGAAAGTGATGATGTTACCATAGTGAATGTTTCTGATCATTTGGACGACCTCATCTGGGGTGACATCTATGGGCACCATGGTCTTGGCCAAGCTTTCTTCTAACTTCAGCTTGTGAGGATAGGAGGAGGTTAACAGGGACCACGGGGAAATATTGGCTTGAATGCATTTCAACTGAGTCAACACCGAGTCTTCCTTCTCGGAGTCTAGCTTTTCTGCTTTTGGCTTATAAGGTCTTTTGTCTGTCTTGGGTTCGAAACCGATGTTTCTTTTGTCACCTTTAGGCGGTTCCACACTCATCTGGCCAGACTGAGTCATCACATTAGACTTCCCCGAGTCATTAGCCTTATTGGAAGATTCCTTCAGCTCCTTCAGGGTTAAAGGTGGGCTTTTGCTAGCATACGGCCAATTCTGCTGATTGATTTGGTTCACAGCATCACCGGAGGTATAGGCAGCCTCACGAATCTGATCCCAGGTTACAAGCTTTCTAGCTCTTTCCGTATTCTGACTTCCCCATTGACTTATTAACTGGACGATCTCAGTTTCTTCTTCCTCATTCAAGGCCTTGACAGTTTCATTCAGGCTTTTCAGAGTTAACATGCAGTAGGAGTTATCGTTCCCTGGGTTTGGAGGTTTGCTAGTGGCTTCATCATCTCGCCATGGCAGCTTTTTCAACAAAGCAGGGTCACATTCCTCATCACTGTCAAGCATATCCCTTATTTCCTTCAGGGTCAACCTTTTGACGGCATCTTTGACACTGGCCAAACACTTCCTGAAGTGGGAGATTCCATCATCGATAAGGGTTTCTGTAGGGTTGAACCTTTTGATAGATTTCAGGTCTTTACCTACGGGAGGGTTTTCTGGGCTATTTGGCTTCTGGGCTAGCCATTCTTCTACCGTCCCTACCGGCATTTCAACTGTATCTTCCTCAGTCTCACTACAATAGCTTCCGTTGCAACTTTCATCCTGGCTCTGGTGACTAATGATGGCAAAGGAAGGCTGGGATATTTGTCGTCATAAGATAGGAAGGGGACCGGGGTCGCTTCGAACTATAAGACCCTTTCTAAGGCTTCCATACATTCTTTCTTGGATAAAGTCTCAGGGGTGACCCTTAATACTGCAATAGAGTCCACTCTTCCTGATGGAGGTTCAATCTCAATGACGCTTACGTGTTCTAGATCAGCGGGTGGAGCCCACTTCCCTCGCTCAGCTAAAGCTTCGATCAAGTTTATCCATTCACCAACCAGGTCTTTATAAGGAGTATTAAATTCTAAGATGTGGAATTCATACCCTGCCTCGTCTGAGCTTGCGTCCATTTTCTCTTCTAAGCCCCTGCAAAGGTGACAGTCGCACTTTAAGGTAACACAATCCTCATTCCCAGGCCTGTGATTTTCTACCCCATCTGGTCCTTCGGGTTTCACTCCCATTGGCTCTACGTTCATACCCTCTACCGAGCTGTCATCGTCACTGTAAATCCATCCATTCCTATTCTCATTTCCGACTGACTCTTCACTGTCACTGTCTGGGAGAGAGGCAAACTCACAAGCGTTGACAAAGTTGGAAAGGTCAGGCTGGTACTGGAGTTTTGAGATCAGATGATTTGGTCTGTACTGAGGAGAAGGGATGAATCATATGGGATAATGCGGAGACTGAGTGACTGGGGTGGCCATGGCATTTGTTCTCTGTTGGTAGTGAACAAAGTTGGGTCTTATCTGAGGAGGCGAGGGTATCGGAGCCCTGATGGCCTGGGATGTTGGAAAGGACTGAAAAGGAGTAGTCCTTGGTAAGGGATCATATGTGGTTGGAAGAGGGCATTGGTTATAGGATGGAGGGGTTGAAATCACTATTTTCGGGGTTTCATCTTCCACCATGACCAAGGAACCGTTGGCTTCGACCACTATCTGAACCCCATGACGATGGAGAGCATCCATGAGCATGGCTTGCTGTTCCTCATAGACCTTACGACTGTTCTCTAAGGCTAAGGCTAGCTCTTCCTCCCTAGTCACCGATTTACCTAAACCACTGCTGTTTTCTATCAAATCTGCCATTCTGACACTCTGGGCTGACGATCTTGACGATTCTGACGAACTATCTGAGCCTGAAATTTCTGCACTGACAAGTCGCTAACCTGATATTCTCACCCACTTCTTCCACACTGTGGGAAAGGGATAGGCAAGGTTTAGACTCGAGGATAGGTATTTAGGCTGAAGGCTCAAGTAATATGCAATTAGGAATCTTCAAGTTTACTTAAAACAGTGTCTTTTATATATTTCTATTTGGTTGGAAAAAGGGGTTGCCCTTCTTTTTCGCAACTACTCTAGATCCTGGATCAGTGGGTTCCGTCACTACGTCTATAAGCCCCTCGTTTTCCACCTGTATTTCGACCTCCCAGGGTGGACAGCCCCGGACGAGGGTCGTATAGGGCACGCGGATCCCACCGACCGAGAGAGAAGAACGGTCCTAGGGTCTAGTGGATCATAGGAACTTTTAATGCACGAGCGATGCGGATTATAGTCAAGGTCAATGCCGTGAAAGTCAAGCCTCTTAGCCTTAACAAAATTTTGGCAGAGTTCCAGTTACGCGATAGACTTTTGACTTCGACGTTGTCCAAGGAAATTAATAGGCATGGGTCGGAAGTTAAAAGTTGAATGACATAGCGTCACATTGAGCGTTATTGCATACTTTGTGCAAGTCAAAGTCAGAGTCAATGTCGGGTCAAGATCTTGCCAATTTTTCCTTGACGGAATTTCGGCAGAGCTTCGCTTGCGCGAGAGATCTTGATTTTTGGCACGGACTCGGGCTTGACTCTTACATACCCCATGCGGGTCAAAGTCAAAGTCAATGCCGGGGTCAAGATTTCGCCAATTTTTCCTTGACGGAATTTCGGCAGAGTTTCGCTTGCGCGAAGGATCTTGACTTTTGGCATGGGCTCGGGTTTGACTTTTACGGGGGTATACAATGAGGCTGTATGACGGTCTAGACCAAAAACCAACCAAAAAGTCACGGTTTTAAAAGTGTGACACGGACTAGTGCATTGGTCGACACTGGCTGCCATGGGGAGTTTGGGATGATTCCGTGCGCGCCCGAGAGCGTCGTAACACTGTCCGTGACTGCGGCTGAACAACCATCCCGGGTTGAAGGACGTGCGTTCAAAAGTGTACAGGATATATGATGCGCGTAGTGTGCGATCTCCTAAAAAGATTCCTTTTTGAGTTAAAACAGAGATTTTCATCAATGCGTTTTAAACGAATTTTTTTTTTTTTGGGACGGGGAAAATGCAACAAGTAAGCACATAAATTTTCTGGAACCTGGCCAGACTTATGACTGGATAGCCCCAAGCTGCCAAAGCTTCCAGATTAACCTCAGAAAGTGTCCTGGTGGAACTACTAAAGAAGACGTCAGGCTATGATCCAGGCAGATCAAGCCGTCCGACTGGATCCAGCAGTTTACCAGGTTCCAATTTTTTTCATTTTCAGACTGTTTCCTCGAGCATTTTGGCAACTTTCAGCTTCAGAATGGTCCCTGCTTATCATTTCAGAGTATGCACAAACCAAAAACCAAGATGCATGCAAAATAAGAAAAAGAAACACAAGCACAAAAATTGAATCCATGGCGGAAGGCTAACCCTCGTAAACGTTTCCAATAATATTTTAGTATATAATTTAGCGTTTAGGGTATGGAATATATGATTTAGAATTTAGGATATGTGGTATATGAGTTAAATCACTAAAATGTCATATATATACTCCCTCCGTCCCGCTAATATTATCACACTTTCCTTTTTGGGCGTCCCGCTAATATCCGCACACTCCCAAAAAGGAAACTTTATATTAATAAAATATTCACCCAACCCCACTCATTCTCTCTCCTACATTATTTTAATACTCACAACACCATTATAATTTATTACACCCTCCACTCATTCTCTCTCCACTCATTCTTTTACACTCACAACATTTTATTAAAATATCATATTCCTTAATTCCCGCGCAAACAGTGTTTGTGCTAATACTAATGGGACGGAGGGAGTATATCCTATACCCTAAACCCTAAATCTTAAATGTAGATTTAGGATTTAGGGTTTAGTGTATACATGATATTTTAACAAAATTATCTTAATATTTATTTTGAAAATGAGAGTATAATAATTTTAAATTAGTAACAAAATATCTATTTTGGATAGGAGGGTATATCAATTTTAAATTAGATATAATTTTGATCAATAATTTAAATAAAAAATAATGATCTTAATAAAAATTTAAAAATTATTATTAGACAAAATTTAAATATATTTCATAAATTTATATATATATATCCAATATATATATATATATATATATATATATATATAAATTTATGAAATATTTATTTTTCAAAAAATAATAAAAATTAGCATTTGCCTTGGCTCGGGCGGCCTTGGCCTTGGCTCGGCCTTGGCCTTGGTCGTGGACTTGCAAGTATTTATCCCACATAGAAAAGAAAGTCTGTGTAAATGAGGCGCCTGGGCTGGCCTTGGCCGTGGCCTTACCTTGTCTCGGCCTTGGCCGGCCCTTTCCTTGGCTACCTTGGCCTTCTTGGACATAATCCCACATTGAAATGAAAACAGGCAATGGAAAGAAAGTCTAAGTATTTACTCCCTCCGTTCCAATAAAAGCTTCACCAATTTTCTAAAAGGGCGTCCCGTTAGAAGCTTCACCATTCCTAAAATGGCAAAGAATCTTTACTATTCCACCCACTCATTCTCTCTCCTATTTTACTATTACACTCACAACATTTTCTTCACTTTTAATTTGCATGCCGAGCCAAAATGGTGAAGCTATTATTGGGACGGAGGGAGTATATATATGTTAAATGTGTATTGCCATGGCCTTGCTTTAATTTGTGATCTTTGGCCCGTGGCCTTAGCTATAATTTATTTTGTGCTTGGATAAATAAATAAATATATATATATATATATATATATATATATATATATATATATATATATATATATATATATATATGTGTATGAAAACAAACAATGAAAAATTCAAACTTTTATCGAGTTTAACGAGTCGAGCTCGAGTCGAGTTTGAGTCGAGCTTTCTCGAGCTCACGAGTCGAGCCTGTTCAACTCGAAAATTTCACGAGTTAAAAATCTTGTTCGAGCTCGAGCTCGAGCTCGAGCGTCAACTCGAGCTCATTTGAGTCGAGTTTTTTCAAGTCAAGCCCGAGTCGAGCTCGAGCTGCTCGGTTCATATAACAGCCATAGCCGCGGGATTTCGTTTGCCCACTGCCGTCTGCTGCCCACTGTCACAATACATGCAGTATTATACATCTTTATGTGATGAAGTAGATTACAAAATAATACAACATGAATAATATAGCATGGAAGGTACTTATCGAATATTATGATATTTTTAAAAAACTTATGAGGCATTTTCCCCTCAAAATAATAATCAAAATATTTTGAAATTTGCTCCATATTAAAAATAAATTTAATTTTTAAAACATTTAGTTTGAAGCGAAATACTTTGGGACAGAAAAAATAGTACCGTTACCCACGTTTGATGGTAATCCAAAGTTGTAATCTATAGTATAAATGGGAACGAGGTGCTACAGTACAATGAACAGTATCAAGTGTCGAATTTTTCATTTTGCCCTCATTAAGTTGTCCCTTTCCCATTCTGCCCTTTAAATATTTTTTTAAAATTAAAAAAAAAACGTGTCCTCGGACACGGGCTTAATTAAAAAAAAAAAAAAACATGTCCTCGGACACGAACTTTTACTGGTAGTCAATATTGAACAACAAAACTATACATAAATGTAGTCAAAGTGCTTGATTTGGCGTCAAACATGGCCTTAAGAGCCTAACTCTGATTCCAAAAGGCTCGATCTGGCCCATTTTTGGCCCAATCCAAATCCAAAGAGCTAACCACTACTATGCTTATGCTTATGAGTTTATGAGTAGACATATCCAAATAGAATCGGAAATCGACGGAACCGGTGGATAGAACCGAAATCAGAAATCGGCGAAAATCGGGAACCGTCGGAACCGGAAACCAAACGTAACCGGGAACCGGATTGAAACGGTTCGAATACGAATCCACCATATTGAAAACCGAGGAATCGGCGGAATCGAGAACCGGCGGTTCCGAAATCATGAACCGGAACCGGGAACCGGAAATCGGCAATTGATCAAGGTAAGTTAAATGTAATATTTAGCATTTATTTAGTATTTGTACTTGTAGTGTAGTGTTGTTTTATTTAAATTAGACTAAAATTTAGATAAATGTTATTCTATCTTTAATAATATACTAACTAAATTTTGTCCACTTCTCATTCTTTCCAAAAACATACTCCCCAAGTGAAAAAAAAAACAGATTAGTTAGCGTCTTTACTGTCTTAAGATGTTTGAATTTAAAAAAAAAAAGTTAGATGGTGATGAAACCGGTGGAACCGTTGAAATCGAAACCGAAACCGGCGGATAGAATCGGGAACCGGATTAATATAGTTCGAATACGATTCCGGCTATTTGGGAACCGGGAACCGGAACCGAAACCGTTTGGATGTCTACAAATTTATGAGTAGAGAATTCGCAATGAAAGATTTTTCATAGTTTTTTTGTTCTTGTGAACAGTACAATGAACAGTACCACATGCCAAATTTTTCATTTTGCTCTCACTAAGTTGTCTCTTTTCCATTTTGCCCTTAAATTTTTTTTTTAAATTAAAAAAAAATGTGTCCTTGTAAGTACGTCAATCCAATTCGCAACCTTTTAGATGCATTTTAATGTAATAAAATTACATTAAAGGGTCGTTTTGGTAAATTTCCGGCCTGTCCCGAGACTTCCGGAAACGTTTCATAAGTTTCTCGCGAAGGAAGTACCTTTTGGTACCTTGCTCATGCCCAGGGACCTGTTGGGAATAAACCTTTTTGGACCTTTTGGGTATTTAGGCCTGAATGTTCCAGAAACTGGTTTTGGCGCCAAAAACGGTTGAGGCCACCTTGTGTCACGCGACAAGTCGAGGCATGGAAAGTGGTTGCGTATAGTCGTGCGACACAAGGTGACCACTAACTGCAGCCTATAAATAAGACCCTCCCCCTCTCATAAAAGGATCCCAACTTCAGCCTACTGTTACTCTGCAGAAATTGCATCGTAACGAACCTCCCAAACACAATTCCCTCTCTCTCCTACCTCCAACCTAACCAATTTCCTCCAATCCAAACCCCCCTCTCTAACCAAGCTACTTGAACTCCTTTGCACCAACTCTCAGGATCTCAAGACCAGTAGCTGTGAATTGAAGGGTTCTGTATCTAACTTGATACAGGATTCGTGGAAGCATCAAGGGTAACGAATTTCAAACTCTCTCCTCTCTTCCTTCTTATTCAATTCTTCATAATTTCATTGTCTACTTCTGTTAGGATTCAGTAATTAGACTCCATCTGTCTAGATTACTGAATCCCAATCGCAATCTCTCTGTTTAAGTCGTTTGATCTGTGTAATTGAATTGCTCTTGTTGAATACTTGCTTGAATTTGGTGTTCAAACCCCAAGGGGGTGTGGATCTACCCATATCCACACTCCCGGGGTCGATTTGTTGTTATTTCTGTATTTCGTATATAATTTGGTTAATCAATTGGATCTGTATTAGTTATTGTTGATTCTGGTGTTCATTGTGTAAGTTTCTGCAGATGGTCTCTGTATGTCACGCGACACATTGTTCCAAGGTGATCCTGTGTCACGCGACATATGTGGTCACTGGAATCATGTGTCATGCGACATATCGTGACCTATTTGCAGAAACCTTTTTCAGTTGTAATCTGTTTTAGATTGTTGTAGCAGGGATGTGGCCTCCCTAAATAATGGGTTCACGAGTTGTAAATCTCAATTCATATTAATAAGATTGTGACGAATGTGCCACCGGAAAAGATTTTTCTCTTTTTTTGAAAAATCAAAAACACGGAGTCGCCACGCCATTTTTGTTTTAAGGGCCAAAACTTTGAAAAATGCCCGAGATTAGATATTTGGGTTCGGAGGTCACGTTACACGCCGGGAAGAACGTTAGTGTTCACCCGGAATGCCTCGTAAAACGAGTCTTCCAAGCTTAAAAACCATTTGTGTGTGTGCGTGTGTTCCTTTGGCCAAAATAAATTCAAACTGAGAAAACTAAAAATTGGGAACTCTTTGTAAGACATTAAACAAGTCCCATGATTTTTTGTATGATTTTAGGGTTGAGTTTTGGTACTCAAAAGATTTCTTGAAGTTGGAAATCATTTCTGCCAGAATGAAAAAGGCAGTGGACACTTGATTTTAAAATAGATTTAAGAGCTTTAAAACTTCAAAATCTGGGGAAATCCCTAGAATGAAAGTTGTTCAAAACACCTTAAATAAAGTTTCTGCAAAAGTATTTTCCATTTGAAGATGATTTGATGGACCAAAACCTTCTGGAAATCTCAGATATGAAATCTGGATTTCCAGAGACTGTTGAATCTGACCTTTGGAAAATAATTTGAAAAATGGAGTTATACTCACGCAAAAAATAAAGTAAAAATATGTCTGGAAATCTATGGATGTTGGATACAAAAAGTATTTTGTAGTCAACACCAAATTCCAAGTTCTTCTGTGTCCAAAAAATTAGACCATGGACAGAGGTCTTAGAACAATGCTACTGGACAGCAAGATGTTCTTGAGGGAAAATGGGATTTAAAAGGGGGGTTTTGCATCCATGCTTGTCCCCATTTCCTTAGGATTTGATTAGTAGTCACTAAAAATTTTAGTGGTGATCTACTATATCAAGCCATCCTTAGGGTACATTAGGACTTTAAGCATTTCATTTGCTTGGGAAGCGGAATTTTATCCTTTGAAAGAAAGATTTTGTGTATGAAAATGATTTTTGGAAAACACTTGTAAGTGAATGATTTTAGGAAAACACTTTTGAGTGAGTAAGAAATTATTTGTACCTTTTAAATGGTCATCCATGGAAATTTATTCCAAGGTGACTACATTTTTAGGTCAAGCAAGTATGAACAACAAGCAAGTTGATGAACAATTTACATCTTCAAAGTTTGAGATGCATGCATGGATGAGAGAGATTTAGGGTAGGGAGAAGGAGGTTATACCTATCTTCTTTTGTGTTTATGTTTGAAGCTTTGAATTTTAGAGTGAGTGGATGTGATTTGGGAAAATAATCCAAAGAAAAAGGTGGCAATTCAAGGGAATTCCCACTGTTTTCTCTAGTATTTTCGCCAAGGTGTTGCTGTGAATGAAGTTGTGGCTCCTTTTTTCTGAGACTGAAGGGCTCAATTTATAGCCCTCTGGAATTTACAATTCCATCCGCGCGGACAAGTCAAGCAGCGTGCACTGTTCATTAAATGCAGCTGCAGGCTTTGGACACAAGGAATATTTTTGAAAATATTCAAACTGGCTGTGTTTTTCAGCTTGCCAATTCGGGTTTTTACAATTTCTTTTCTTTTTTAAGATTCTTTTCTTAGTTTAACCTTAAATAGCAATCCCTACTTTACCCTTGTTTTGTTAGAAAAGTTAGGAATTGTTAGAAATGTTAGGAATGTTAAGACTTTCGTTAATTTTCTAACGAAAATGCTAACATCTCAAATTGGAGCACTTACAAAGATGCATGATTACCACACTTGTTCATTGTCAACATTTGCACACACTTTGGATTTTGCTTGGATGTTTAATTGAAATACTCGTCTACGGACGAGGCGTGTTGGGTGAACTCTCGGTTCTTCCCAACACGTAACCTGACCCCCGAACCCGTGTTTTCTCTCTAAAAAAAGATTTTCAATGTTTCCTCTCAAAAACGGCGTGGCGACTCCTTTACTTTCATCATTTCGAAATTACCAAAAATTTCGGGCGAGCGCACATTCAGTGGCGACTCTGCTGGGGATAGGTGTTGACTTTGAAAACCTGTTTTTCAAATGTTAAGTGGGTCAAGCTTTCATTAAATTAGACATCCAATACATCCATTTTGTGTGCATCTTTGACAATCATTTGTGGTTCATGCATGTTGTTGAATATGAGACTTGTGAACCCCATGTGCTTTGTGTTCCTTGTGTTGTGCATTAGTTGTTTTGCTTTGTTCTTGCCATGAAGATACAAGGGCTGATTTGATGGTTGCAGAGTGTTGGTTCAGTGACCATCCAGGTCGTGCGACACCTTTGTCTATTGATGTCCTGTGTCACGCGACAAAGGGTGGCCACTGAACAGATACTCAGAAGTCTGGTTTGAGGGCAGTCCCTTGGATCAAATGTAGCTCAGTTGATTGTTGTTCCCTGTATTCCTGTGAGGGTGTGTGTGTGTTTTCTTTTCTCTTTTCAAAAATAAAATAAAATAAAATAAAAAAATCTTGTTTTTTTGTAAATAAAAGAATATAGTCATCCGCACACTACATCACTTAGACTTAGAACCCTCGGGTGCGATTGACGGCATCACGGACGGCCATGAAATTCGCCTACGCTTGAGCGCCTGAAATCAAACCTAACCCCCTAGTGCGTTATAGGTGGTGCCACACATTTAACCTTACCCACGGTTGGTTTTTGATACAATGTTTTTATTACAACAAAATGAATTGTTTTGAAACATATCGTAGGTCCTTATACCTTCCCCCAAAACCTCACATCTTGTGGGCATGTTGCCAACGCAACATGATTTCACGTGGGGACATGTCACTCCCGTGGCGTGTTCTAAACGAGAGATCATGCCGCATTGTCAACGTGCACCGACGAGAGGTCATGCCGGATTTTTCTTCGAAATTCTTCGAAAAGACCCGTTATGCTGCCCAAATTTCCCTAGGAATTTGGACAATCTCTCCGTTCCATAATGATGTTAGGATTTGGTTAGGTATCATCACCTATTATATATTTCAAAGCAAGGCATTTAGTGTAATTTGAACGTTGCGTCCCTAGGCTTCCCCAAGGTATAGTTAGCATGAATAAAGGCTTCCCCTTTTCCAACCGTACCTAGGGTTTAAAACACTAATTTATACTTGAAGATGAATAAGATTGTTTGTGCGAGTCTGTCCCGTTCCTTTCCCTCTCCTGTTCCTCGAAATTTCCCTTCAATGCCTTATAATCTACCCTTTTGTAGTAGCGACAAGTTTGGGTGCGTGCTCTGTTGCGAGAAGTGATCAGTCAGTCCGTCTCTCTGAAATATTTGCAATTTCCTCCGAAGTCCTCATCCATTCTACTATTCAAAGATGTCTGGTGCAAGAGATATACCACTCGCTCAGTCTGGATTTCCTCTCACTTCGGGCCGGTTGGACATGAGTGACCTGTCGGTAGCAGAATTGCAAGCTGCTCTTGAAGCCGCCATGATTCGTGAATGCAAGGCTCAATTGCTTGCCCAAGTCGCCAAAGCCCGAGAGGAAGAGGCTCACTCTCGATTTGTTGAAGCAATGCGCATCCTAGGGGTTACGGTAATTCGCCATGAAGATGGATCATACGAAGAAATCATCAAGGCCAGCGATGTTGAGTATGGGAATGGAAATGTAATGAAAGGAGTGAATGAAGATAGGCAGGACAAGACTCTTTCCCCAGCACCTCATGTGGTCCAAGCCCAGAGTGAAGATGAGCAGCCAATCCCCGAGGTTTTCAATGTTCCTAATCAACCTGATGTGAAGAGTCCGCACCAACCAGATTCCCAAGGGTCATGTCATTATTTCACTCAGAAGGGATCACTGCTATTCCATCCCGACCAAACTCCCCCGCAAGGAAGTGTTCCACAATCACCAATGAGTTCATATGGTTTCAGCTTATCATCCCCACAAGACCAGCGCTCAGGACCAACCTCATATGTAACAGTGAATCAGATGTCCTTTATTCCAGCTGTGAGCCCTATCTAACAAGGGATGGTAATACCCGAGTCCCCTCCAGAGAAAGTCCAGAAAGCAAAAAAGAAGGCGTATTGGGGAAAGGTAGGTATGCCTATGAATCAATTTCTCAAGGTTTTGGTAAGCGGTTTAGTTCAGCCACTAGTCAATTATATCCCTCTTCATCACATTGAAAACCTGGATCCAAGCAAATATTGCGACTATCACCAATACCCAGGACATGTCACCCATGCATGCTTTCAGTTAAGGATAATCATTCAGGGACTTATTGATGAGGGGAAGATCGAGTTGTGTTCCCATGAAGAAGGCAATATTCGGGATCTCAGTCAGTTCCCTCCTCGTAAGAAGCGAGAATTCGATGACCTCAGGATATCAACTGAAGAAGCTTTCAATGGATTGATGCGAAGAGGAATGATAAAGCCGCTTGATAACTACCATCCCACCAAATCTAATCTGAAGTTGGATCGTGGTAAGTACTGTTACTATCATCAGTACTGTAAGTACCCCAATCTGGATCACCCTCTGCCGAACACACAGGAAACACCGCAGACTCACAAACACAGTCTCGAAGACCTATGGCACTCAAAACCCTCTCAAAACCCTCAACCAAACCAAGGGAGGGGCCTTTCTGGGATAAAAAGGGACAAAAGGACCTTTTGGGAATTTTCAGGAAATTGGAAAAGCATAAGTAGTCCGTACGGACCTCTTTGCTTTAATAATTACTGAATCCCCTTAAAGTCCACAATATTCCCTCAAATCCCGGAGAAAATGATTACCCTCATGCATGGTTGGTCCGTACGGACCTCTTTGCATGCCAAGATGGTCCGTACGGACCTCTTTGCATAGGGGACATCATAATTCCAGAATATTCACCATCATCACATATTCCCTCAAATCGAGGAAAACCAAAATTCTGGATAACATGGGAGGTCCGTACGGACCTCTTTGCAAATTTTTCCTACTATAAATAGAGGGCTCCCCCTCCCTCATTTTACACACCTCCCTCTTCTCTCTTCCTCCCTTAGCCTTCAGGCTCCCCTCTAAGACCCTTCGGGGCAATCTCGGCCCCTTTCGGATCCTTCCGAGGCCTTCCGAGCCCCCTCGTGGTGCTCCGAAGCCTCCCCAAGCGCTCCCGCGATGCTCCCGCGCTGCCCCGAGGCACTCTCGAGGTACTCTGAGGCCCCTCGTGGTACTCCGAGGCCTTGCCTGGTCTTTCCCGAGGCGTCCCGGCTCTTTCCGAGTCAAACCGGCGATCCCAAACCACGCCGAAACTCTGCCCGAGTGACTCCTGCCACCTCAACGCACGCCGAACCTCTGCCCGAGTGATCCCTGCGATCCCAACGCACGCCGAAACTCTGCCCGAATGCAGCCTACAATCTCAACTCACGCCGAAACTCTGTCCGCAGACAACCGGCCCCTCCCGAAGCAATCCCGGTCCGTGCCGGAACATCATTCCATCCTCAAACACTATTCCCCAGCGGAAGACAGACACGAACCAACATTGGTAAGGCTTCCTTCCATTACTATTTCAATACATTTCAATACGCAGTGTACAATGTAGACATCCGACACAGCATGCATTTTTAAAAGCGCACACACACACACACACAACATTTAAAGAATATTAGGGGTATCCGAAAGACTCGTTTTTACGAGGCGACTCGGGTGAGCTCTAAGATTCTAATATTCTCTTTCCGAGGAGTCATCTGACCTCCGAACTCAAAATCTCATCACACAAAAACAGTTTATTTCTAAACTGATGCCCTTTTTCAATGTTTTGGGCTTAATAAAAACGGCGTGGCGACTCTACAATTGCGAAAACAATGGCGAGACACCTCCAACTAACGCTAAAGCGGAATAAGCCAGATGCCGGGGCGCGATTGCGCTGCCTCTCGGATCCGGGCGACATTCTCGAAAAGCGACAAATGCGAGATGCTTCGGGGCCTCCGCGCGCGAGCCGGATCCCGGGTAATTTCAGTTGGCGACTCCGCTGGGGACATTTTGTTTTAAAATCTTTTTAAACAAAACAAAAGATTTTTAAAAACAATGATGAGGGTCAAACTTTCATTTTACCCCCTTCTTTAACTGTTGTGTGTGTGTGCACGTGTTTACTTTTTATTTTACAAAAAAAAATACAAAAAAAAAACGCATCAATATACATCTGTGAATACATTTAAAATTCTTCAAAAACTTACGTTTTACTCGAAAAGAATTTTAGAGACCGCACACTACGCGCACCTTGCCTCGGTTACACCGCACATTACGCACACCTTCTTGCCTCGGTTACACCAAGCACGCTACGCGCACCGGCCGCCTGGATACACCGCACACTACAACCCTTAACCCGGAGTGGTCTCGGTTGCAGTCCGTTTGGTCTTCCTAGGTCTCTCGGATGCGCACGGGATCATTCCAAACATCCCATCCTAGCCAAGCGTCAACCCCACACGTTTGAGTCTTGAGTCACACTCTTGTCCGCACTCGGTTGGTTTTTACCTGGTCCCGTGTCATACGCTGGATACATATACCATGTCGGCCATTTTTCTGAGTCAAGGCTCGGAACTCAAGATCCCTTGCGCAAGCAAAGCGATGAAAAGGTCATGCTAAAATCTTGACCTGATCTTGATTTCCGAAGCTACACCTGCACGATGTTCCGTCCGGATATACATCCATGCTCACATGACACCATGTCATCACGCCTTTGATACGTCGAGACATGACAATATGACCCGGCCTAACGCCTAACGTCACAGGATCCCTTGCGCAAGCAAGGCAAAGAGAGGTCATGCCGAACTTCGACCTGATCTTGACTCAGTGGCCGGCTCGATTCACTATTCACATGGCTAACGCATTAAAACGAACATGACAGGCTCGGTCCTTAGGTTCGGTTTTTTCTTTTAGGCCGGTGGAAACCGCTTGCCCTATAGGACCCTCGCCCGGGCCGCCCACCCTGGGATGTCGAAATACAGTTGCAAAACGAGGGGCTTATAGCCGCACAGATGGTCTCCACTGACCCAGGATCTAGCATAGTTGCGAAAAAGAAGAGCAATATTTTCCAACCTACCTAGGACTCTGAGAAAACATGTTTTAAGTAAATTAAAACAACAAAAAAAAAATATAAAAGAAACGGAAACCGCATGCCACGTGAGCTTTCCCCCTTTTATCCCGTGAGGCCTTTCCTGTGTCTAAACCTTGCCCGTCACCCCCTCCAGCAAACAGAGAGTGATCGAGAGTACCCGGGAACCCGTCTCCCTGTGTCAAAGCCGCAAGGTCCAACTTCCTTCCTAGCTCTGTCACCAGGACAGTCCGTTAATTCCCCATGGCCAAGCCAGTAGATAACAACGATGAGAATGGGACCTTACCCCCGAGAAATTTCCCAACATTGGAAGAAATTTGGCAGGTCCTCATGACTATTGAGAAACGCCAAGGTGAACAACAAGCCTGGATCGAAGATGCTATGCACCACTTCGGGACATTAGCCACCCAACTACCTGGGGCTTCCAAAGCCGTGACTGCTCCTGCGGTTTCTAACGCCTCTCATTGTCTCCCGGAGGTCAACCTGTTACCCTCCTACGAGCCATGCAGTTATGACATAAGGCCAGGACCCTCCGGGGAAAGCTCCGCCCATTCGGCCTCCCGAGGTCCCGTACCACCGCCGAACAACGAACACATCTCGGTGGGACGTCACGATTGCGGTGCTTGTCTGGAAATGGAATTCCAGGATGAAATGAACGAGGTCCGTCCTCGAAGAAAGAATAAGCCATCTTCTCAACAAAACTGAAAAAGAGGTATGAATCCGGTGATCCCACAGCCGGAACCCTTGGAGAACCCTCGGGAAAGTTTGACTACTATGTCATCTACTCCAAAGCCAAGCTGCTCGCACAAGGCCATGGCAATGTCTCGGCTTCCATGATCACTGGGACGAGCTCCGCACCGCCACCGAAGGTCCGAAGGTCGGATAATCCAACCCTTTGTCTTGGGAAGATCTCAAAGCCACTATTGATGCTTCAAGAAAAGCTATGACAAAGTGAACGAATTGAAATGTGCGGTCGGCCTTACGCCAATCGTGGTCCTCCCACTACGTAAATAGGAGAGACAAGCAAAACCATAAGCCTGAAGTGAACGTTCGACACGTTCCTGGCCAAATCCCAGTAATCCTCCACGGGCGGACAAAAGGCCAGCCATACCCGAGCCACGAACTGAAAAGGGGCCCTACGCCAAAGAAGCCGAAACCTTGGACCCAAAGGTCAAGATCCCGTCTTAACTCGCCTCAAGTGTACTCGGGCTAACATCTCGCTACGGTCCTTACTCACTTCATCTTACCCGCACAAGCTCAAGTTGGAAGAAAGCTCGGCCTGCACCATGGTTCCCATCACGGTGACACACGATGAAGCGCTCGGATGATTGGCAACGTTAATTACGGCAATATCATCACTTTCACGTAGCTCGACCTTCCAAAATTTGGGGCTGACCACAATGAGCCTCTCTACATAACAGTCCAACTAGACGAGCGTCGTCTCCCACGGGTTTTGGTAGATGGGGGATCATCCATGAACGTCCTGCCATCCAAAATGATGGATCTGCTAGGGATCAAAGTGACTGATCTAAAGCCCTCAACTCAGGCAATCAAGGCATACGACTCAACGTCCCGCCCAGTCTTGGGAATAGCCACTTTGAACCTGTGGTTCGGAAAACAAATGGTCCCGACGGATTTCCAAGTCATCGACATCCCGATCACATTCTCTGCCATTTTGGGACGCCCTTGGCTACACCAGATCAATGGGGTGGCATCCACTCTCCATCAGTGCGTAAAGTTCGTCCAAGGGACAGATCTAACCATCATCTATGGAGATAGTGTAGTCACCGAAAGGACCGACACAAACGGCGTCCCGGTCTTAGAGATCAAACACGACAATGATGGCATGATGCTAACAGGGTTCACCATCGAAAGCCCAAAGGCTCAGGTATTCCACATAGACCCGCCTTTGATTTGGGACAAGATCCCTCCCCCGATGAAAATGATGAAGCACATGAACTACATCCCGGGGCTCGGTTTGGGAAAACGTCATCAGGGTACCCAACAAATCATCCATATCAAAGAACAGAATACCCTCCATGGCCTGGGATACTCTCCTACTCCCAAACACATTGCAGAGGACAAGCGAGCTGCACGAAAACGCTCCGCAGATAGCAAAAGAGGCTTGCACGCAATCTCCGATCTTCGCCCTTACAGCTTCGACATGACCAAGTACTTCATAAAGAAAGATGACAACTTGAACGAAGACATAGGAAAGGGAACGGGATCGATCACGCCAAACAAAGGCGGCCGACAACCATGGACAAGCTCCAGCGGAACACTGGCAAGATTCGAGGCCTCAAGCCAAATCCCGTCCGAAGAGCATTTCTCGACACACCGCCTCTACCGGGATCCACGACCACCACTATTCACAACGAATTTTGGTTCGGGGAAAACCCTCTTTGGCGTAAGAACTCGAAAAACTCTCTGTCAACACTCACTGCCTTCAACAAGCGGGACGAGTCTGCATTCGAGCTAGTAATGCCCAAGACAAAAGCAAAGACTCCGCGAGACGATGCTTGGGAATGAGCCGGCTGCTCCACTGCTGCTCTTCAATGAAGAAATCGAGATGCCGGACTAATCGATTTTGTTCCCGATAACTCTGTGATAGCCATGATTGGGAACGGTGACACAAAGGCTTTCAAACCCCGTCTCCTATCAAGCTCATTGCCACTCAATAAGCCAGGCCACCTTCTCCGGACCATTTGCCCAGCCAAAAAGGACATGATCGAACAACTTGGTCCGACCCCTCGAGTCCTAGAGTCTAGTGTCAAAACTCATCCTGAGTCCATTATCTTTGAATTTGAGTCTCTCGAGTGATCCGATGGCCTCACGCCGGAAGATTACGAACTCATTGCCAATAATGTATTCCGTATGCTCTTAATGAATGCTTCGATCTTTAGAGTATCCTCTCATTGCATCTTTAACAACCGATAAATTAACTAACACACAAACAAGTTAATAACGATTCACTTCGATAAAGAAGCGCACACATTAAACGAACAATACAATAAGCACATCTTTAAGCATGTTGTCAAACGAGAGAAAAACCGGGCCCAAGCCGCGAGGAGGTTTTAACCAAAGTGAATTTGGGAACCGGCGAAGAGCCAAAGAGACGCAAATCGGAAGTTTCTTCACCGGCACGAGCAAGACGCATTGATCGCACCTTTGCTCAAAGAATTCGTGGACGTGTTCGCTGGGTCTTACCGAGACATGCCCGGATTAGATCCTAACATTGTAGAACACCGGATTCCATTGAATCCCGAGGCTAAGCCCATCAAGCAAAAGCTACGCCGAATCAAGCCAGAATGGTCTTTACAAGTCAAAGAAGAGATCGAGAAAATGCTCCGCGTCGGCCATCGGGGTGATCGAGTACCCCACATGGCTCTCCAATATCGTCACGGTCACCAAGGCCAATGGAAAAGTACGTCGTTGCGTGGACTTAGAGACCTCAAAAGCAAGTCCCAAGGACGATTTTCCACTACCCAACATCGACATGTTGGTAGACACTACATCCAATTTCGAAGTCAAGTCCTTCGTGGACGGGTTTGCCGGCCACAATCCAAATCAAGATGGCCGAAGAAGACCAAGAAAAGAGCGGCCTTCACAACCCCCCTGGGAACCTATTGCTACACAGTAATGCCGTTCGGACTAAAGAACGGGGCTACCTACCGACGGGCGGCAACCGCCCTCTTCCACGATATGATCCACAAAGAGATCGAAGTGTACGTCGATGACATGATCATCCACTCAAAGGGATCAGACGGACAACACCTCACGGACACTGAGAAAGTTCTTCATCGCCTCCGAAACACTCGATGAGGTTAAACCGCCAAATGCACATTTGGGGTTAGAGAGGCAAGGTCTTGGGATACATGGTCACCGAGCGAGGCATCGAGGTTGATCTCTCAAAGATCAAGGCCATCATCGAAATGAGACCACCGCAAACTCGGACGGAGGTGAAAAGCTTCATGGGCCGCCTGCGGTATATCGCCCGCCGTCAACCAATTGACCTCCGTATGTGCGAGCCAATCTTCAAGTGATGAAGAAGAACGCCGACATCAAATGGAACTCGAAATGCCAAGATGCCTTTGAGGAAATAAAGGCATAACTTGTGAGTCCTCCTATTCTCTGTCCTCCCCACGAGGAGAAGCCCTTTGTTGCTATACCTAGAAAAGAAAGAGTCACGAACGCCATCTACTTCGTTAGTCGAAAGTTTCAAGGCGTGAACTCAACTACTCGGCCCTCGAGAAAACTCGCGGCTCCGGTATGGGTTGTTGGAAAATTACGGCACTACATGTAGTCGCACACGGTACACTTGGTGTCCAAAATGGACCCGGTCAAATACCTCTTCGACAAACCATCTTGTCAATGAGGCTCGCCAAATGGTCTTTCTTCCTAGCGGAATTTGACATCAAGTACGTGAACCAAAAGTCAATCAAGGGACGGGCAATGGGTGAACAAGCAGTCGATTTCCCAATCGACGAGGCTCGAGGTCCCGAACCACAATTTCCGAGGAGGGAATCTTTGCACTCGAAGGCGAAAATCGATGGCAAGCTTGTTCTTCGATGGAGCGGCCAACAAAAAAGGAAACGGCATCGGTATGCTCTTGGTCGATCCCAGGACGAGCATACCCCAATCGCCATAAAGCTCAATTTCGAGGTAACCAACAATGCCGCCGAATATGAAGCTGCTTATTTCTTGGGACTACAAGCTGCACTCGAAAGGAATATCCAGAAACTCAAAGTCTATGGAGACTCAGCCCTAATCATCAACCAAGTTTCCAACAAATGGAAAACCATAGACCCCGGCTTGCAAAAATATCACGCCTGCATGGAGGACCTCATCACACAATTCGAAGAGGTCACCTTCCACTACCTGCCAAGAGACCGAAACAGGTTTGCAGATGCCTTAGCCACCTTGGCTTCACTCGTGGAAATCCCTGAAGGAAAAGCAATCAGACCCTTCAAAGACGGACGAAAGGAAATTCCTGCCTACTGTTGTGAGATCGAACCAGAACCCAAGCCCGTCAATGAGCCATGGTACAACCAGATCTTCCAATACCTCAAGAACGGGGAAACCACCTTCATGAACGAGGAAGGCCAACACAAAGAAGGAATCAAAACCAAGAGCGTCATGGCCCTAAAATGCCTCGCCTCTCACTTTGTCATCCTTGGGGACATGCTATACAAGAAACGCTACTATGGACCACTCCTACGCTGCATCAGTCAGGAAGAAGCAAGCAAGCTCATGAACGAAGTCCATAATGGGGCTTGCGGTCCCCACATGAACGCCAGAGCCCTGATGCAAATCATTCTCAGGATGGGCTACTACTGGATCTCCATGGAGGCAGACTGCATATCCTTCCTCCGAAGCTGCGACAAGTGTCAACGGTTCTCCACCCTCAATCATCTACCTCCTCACGATCCCTCTTGCATGACTACACCTGGCCATTTGCCACTTGGGAATTGACGTCATCGGAAAATCGCTCCGCCCGAGCGACGGTCACGAGTTCATCTTAGTAGCCATCGACTCACTTCACCAAATGGGTCGAAGCCAAGTCCTACAAGGTACTCACCTCCAAAAAGGCCGCGCATTTCTTCAAGGAAAACATCATCTGCCGATACGGCATCTCGAATGAAGTCATATCAGACAACGGCTCACACTTCGAAGGAGAATGCGACAGACTGTTGGCCGAATTCAAGATCACACGCCACAAATCTTCTCCCTACCGGCCACAAACAAATGGCGCCGTAGAAGCAGCAAACAAGACGCTCGAATGGATCATCCAAAAAATGACCACCCGAGGACGAGATTGGCCCGAGAAGCTGCACCTTGCACTTTGGGGCTACACACGTTAGTCGTAACGACGGAGAAACCCCATTCGCCCTGACATACGGGATGGAAGCAATCCTTCCCATCGAATTGGAAATTCCCTCACTCCGAGTGCTACTGGAAAATGACATCAACGAAGTCGAATGGCTCTGAAGCCGACTTGACGAGTTGGCTCTGCTAGACGAGCGACGACTAAAGGCCATGGAACACGTCCGAGCCTATCAAAGCAGAATGGCTAGAGCTTTCGACAAGAAAGTTAAGTCCCGAGACATCAGGGAAGGCGACCTTGTACTCAAAGAAAAGCCTCCCACTAGAACCAACCCACTGGGAAAATGGGAACCAACGTGGATCGGCCCTTTCGTGGTTCAAAAGATCTTCTCCTGGAGGTGCCATGAAGCTGACAGGACCTAGACGGCAATCCCTTCATGAATCCGATCAACGGAAGCAAGCCGCGAGATACTTCGCCTAAAGAAGAACAATCTGTGCATATCTTGGCACTCCATGTAGTGTCGAACTATGCACTGAGCCCTCTAGTCCCGGGGAACGTAGGCAACCTTAATTGGTCCGGTCTAAAAATACACAAAAAGTCAAAAGATTGAATGTCAATCAAGACCTCCATCAAACTACACACTTTTCAAGAGCATGCCCCACCATCACCTTGACCAAGTCAAACGGCGGCGGCAACATCAAAAGACATCCAAAGGTCACTCGACATCAAACGACCGATTCATGTCTCTGCCTTGCCGGGGCTTATCTTTCGCCTTCACGCGCTTCTAAAAAAAAAAGAGAGCTCGAGCAAGGGCTCACAAAAAAATAAAACAAGAGAGCTCGGCGTGGCTACATAAAAAATGAGATCAAGATACCCGATGCCAACAAGAGGCAAGGAAGCTACGGAAAAGAGCGTCAAAACAAATGGTCAGGGGATCATTCTCAACCTCCCGGACAAAACCCAAGCAAAGGGATTGCTGCCGTGGGCTTGGGCCGTTTAAATCAACAAATGCAAAGATGGACGCCGCCAAGGTTCACAAAAGACACAAAAGCAAACAAGAGATCTTGCGTCTCGACAAAGCTTTAAAAGTAAATCACAAATCACTAACGGTTACAACATTTATTGATGAGTCCAAGCACGGTCTACTCTCAAGTTCACAACATGCTAAAAGACAGCTTAATACATTTAACAAATAATGTGTTTGCAATGCAATGAATGGATACCTAGGAGGTCATTCCGCGCCATCTCGCGCTTGTCCCTCGCCATTCTTCCCTTTCTTCCCTCGTCCCCGTGAGTCTTCTTTCGTTCCACGTGAACCAACTCAGCGTCTCTCGATCAGAGATCGTGGGTCCTCCCAGTAGAGTCAAACAATCCGGCGGCTCTCGGGGCTTCATTCGCCCGTGCTTCGGCTCGGATTTCCTCCTCGCGAGCTGCAAAGAGGACCTCTCCCCGTCGGTCGGTCAACTCTAGTCTCGTAGTCAAACAAAGTGTCTCCCGTCACATCCAAAGGGTCGACCAAAGCTGGGTACTCCTAAGGCAATAGCTACTACGACATCCGGTCCCTGGATCGCTCGCTACACGCCTCGCTTTCTCCAAAGCCACTTGGGACCGCCCACACGTTTGCTCATACCAAAGCTGGGCCCGGAGTCGTCAATACGACACTCTCCCGACGTCTAAGGAGCACCACAGGAGGGAAAGAGGAATACTCCCATACCCTCAGAAAATACAAGAAAGCACTTAGAGCTGCCATACAAAGAGGAACTATCTCCGCAGTAGCAAGGTCATCCAAGCCCAACAAAGGCTCCTACTTCATCCCAAACCGCCAGGAAACAAGCGACGAATATAGAAGGAGGACCAAGACAAACTGGAACTCGACGACATAGGACCCTTCCCCGAAAGACCCTCCTAGTCTCAATCCCCTGAACGGAACCCACCAGCGGATCTGATGCGTACCAAGCCGTGCCATCCATCTCTCCC
This sequence comes from Adenophora triphylla var. japonica, assembly GCA_022495995.1. Lineage (NCBI taxonomy): Eukaryota > Viridiplantae > Streptophyta > Magnoliopsida > Asterales > Campanulaceae > Adenophora > Adenophora triphylla. Next base: position 686,624 of record JAFEMH010000181.1, read on the forward strand.
GTGGGATTGATCCATATCCAACACAAGAGGTCAGCTGAGCAAATGACCACGGACTAAATGACGTCGAGGCCTCGGGCATGGCACAGAAGTCTCTCTCGCAGCCACAAGGTGAGCAAAGTGGGGCTTCCTCTCATGAACCGATCCCCGCCGCGACTGGCCAATACCATGAAGAGTCTCCCCTATCACCAACAGGACAATATCCTCTCCAGCCTCTGCGGTGCTGCCCAACCACATCTAGCAAAGCGCCATCGTAAACCCCGGAGCCGACCATGAAAAGCGTCGCTATCACGCACAGGCAAATGCATCCCAAGAGACGTCACTCTCATCATCAACCATGAACCGCCTCCGGCTAAGCTCGTAAATGTCAATATGACCCGAATCAAGGATCATGCCCTGCACTTCTTCCAACGAAGTCCGAAGGAAACCTGCAAGCTTCACGCTCACGGCAGCACCACCAATCAAAGGAAGCGAGATGGCCTCCACCTCCGGTCCTCCAATCAAAGCCCGAAAATCCTCAAAAGTGGGCACCATTTCATTGTAGGAAAAGCAATACACATGCCTCCTAACATCCTGTCTTACGCGGCACCCAGCAACAACTCCCAATCAGGAACCAACTCCTTAAAAGACCAAATCGAGCAAAGATGAAACCTTACCTCGAAAGCCCATCTCTGATGCCTCATACGGCATCTCATCCACGTTTTCAGCTGCTCAAGGAAGTGTGCTTGCCTCTCCTGTGAAAGCCTCGGCAAAATTCTGGGAACATACGAAGAATCCATGGCAAAAATGGAGGTTCCTAGAGAAAATGGGGAAGAAAGCTCGAATATGGCTGCAAATGAGGAATGGGGAAAAGTCCAGACACTGGAAAGCATTTATGTCCTCCCAAAAAGCAAGGATGGTCCGTACGGACCTCTTTGCACAAATCGGGTCATGTACGGACCTCTTTGCAACCAGGAACCCATTTCCTAGCCGAACAATACAACAACATTTGTCCCCAAGTGACCTTGCTCTAAATTGCCCAAACACTGGCCAAAACCATTTTCGGCAAGCATACACTACCCACAAATGCACCCTCAGCTCACGTGGCATGCACAATAATAATAAAAAAAATAATAGCAACCATTCCTAGGACAATTCTCGGGAATCACAAAAACGACATTACATCTTAAATAAAATACTTTTGCCATGCAAATACGAGTGTTTTATTACAGGTACATCTAATGTTTGTTGCTAAAAAAAAAAAGAAGAAGATATGGAAAGAGGGAAAGCAAATGAGCCCTAATCCGACTCATCATCATCATCCTCCACAAGCGAGAAATCCGGCATCTCGGCGCCTCCGCCAGCCACCTCATCATCTCGCATGCAGGCGTGGCCTCGCCCTCACCACAAGTCCGGACAAAGGCGTAACCTCGCCTCACCGCATAAGTCTGAGAAAAAGCGTAATCTCGCCCTCGCGCAAGTTGCGATAAGGCGCTATCGTCCTCATGCTCCTTCGCCACATCAGGTCAAAATGCGGTGCATCCATGCATCTATTTCTCCCAAAGTCATCGGGGCGCCGCACGTCCTCAACATTTCAGCTGTTAACTCGTCGGGCGCCCACTGCCCTCTAACCACCCTAAGCAATTCAACCACCGGCCGTCCTCGTAAGCCCGGACCTCGCCCCCTCAACGACAATTCAACCACCGGCCGTCCTCGTAAGCTCGGACCTCGCCCACTCAAAGGCAATTCAACCATCGGCCGTCCTCGTAAGCCCGGACCTCGCCCCCTCAACGGCGCAGTAATCCACGCCGTCATCGAAGTCTTCGGACCTCGCCCACTCAACGGCAATTCAACGGCCGTCATGCTAAGCTCGGACCTCGCCCACTCAACGGCAATTCAACCACCGGCCGTCATCGTAAGCTCAACTCTCGCCCACTCACAGGCGCAAAACAAACGCAAGAAGAGCTGCGGGCCATCTCCCAAAGACAAATATCAAGGCACAAGACGCCTCCATAACGCTCAACGGCAACTCAAGCACCGAAGACACTTTCTCAGCAGAAAAAGCCCCTAAAAGGTCACGCATCCCCAGCAAATGAACACCGGCCATCAAAGTAAGCCCGAACTCCTTCCCCAGCAAGTCAAAAAGGGAATCCTTGCAAGCCCCTACAAGGTCACGCATCCCCAGCAGATGAACACCGGCCATCAAAGTAAGCCCGAACTCCTTCCCCATCAAGTCAAAAAGGGAATCCTTGCAAGCCCCTACAATGTCACGCATCCCCAGCAGATGAACACCGGCCATCAAAGTAAGCCCAAACTCCTTCCCCAGCAAGTCAAAAAGGGAATCCTTGCAAGCCCCTACAAGGCCACGATAATCCCCAACGGATGAATACCGGCAGTCATTGTAAGTCCAACCTTCTCCCCAGCAGGCAAAGCGCAAGGCAGTCACGCCTCTCAAGCACCAAGTTCATACTCCTGAACCAAACCGCAGCCAGAAGACGATTCAAAGTCCTCACGCATGGCACCAACTGCAGCCAGAAGATGATTCAAAGTCCTCACGCATGGCGCCAACCGCAGCCAGAAGACGATTCAAAGTCCTCACGCATGACGCCAACCGCAGCCAGAAGACGATTCAAAGTCCTCACGCATGACACAACCGCAGCCAGAAGACGATTCAAAGTCCTCACGCATGGCACCATCCGCAATCAGAAGACGATTCAAGTCCTCATACATATCTCCAGCCCGGAAGGCTTTAAACCACTCAGTCCGGGAGATTGTATAAATCAGCCAAACTACTATCTCCAGCCCAGAAGGCTTTAAACCACTCGGTCCGGAAAACCGTATAAACCTCCCAAATCACTATCTCCGGCCCGGAAGGCCTTAAACCACCCGATTAGGAAAATCGTAAAATTTCCATCCTAGGACACCATCACGTCCTCACTATTGACCTCGGCGGTCACCACATCCTAGGACACAACCACGTCCTCGCAATTGACCTCGGCGGTCACCACATCTTAGGACACCACCACGTCCTCACTATTGACCTCGGCGGTCACCACATCTTAGGACACCACCACGTCCTCACTACTGACCTCGGCGGTCACACGACACTTCAGGGCACCACCACGCCCACGTACACTCCCAAATTCATGACCTCTGAACTACGACCAGGCTTGATTCCCGCCAGGGATACGTAGGAATCCTATCACAGGGTCCAGCCAACTGACCTAAACGGTCACACAATAGGACACCACCACGTCCTCACAGTCACTTCCTCTCCCAGCACGCGATCCAGATTAGGACCCTTATCTTATCGGCGACCCCACTTCTTTCATAAGTGACATCGTCGAGGGGCTTCTGTAAGTACCCCAATCTGGATCACCCCCTTTCAAACACACGGGAAACACCGCAGACTCACAAACGCAGTCTCAAAGACCTCTGACACTCAAAACACTCTCAAAACCCTCTCAAAACCCCCAACCAAACCAAGGGAGGAGCCTTTCTGGGATAAAAAGGGACAAAAGGACCTTTTGGAAATTTTCAGGAAATTGGAAAAGCATATGTGGTCCGTACGGACCTCTTTGCTTTAATAATTACTGAATCCCCTTAAAGTCCACAATATTCCCTCAAATCCCGGAGAAAATGATTACCCTCATGCAGTGGGTGTTAGTACCAATCGGACCTTTGCATGTCAAGATGGTCCGTACGGACCTTATTGCTCAGGGGACATCATAATTTCAGAATATTCACCATCATCACATATTCCCTCAAATTGAGGAAAACCAAAATTCTGGATAACCAAGGAGGTCCGTACGGACCTCTTTGCAATTTTCTCCTACTATAAATAGAGGGCTCCCCCTCCTCATTTTCACACATCTCCCACTTCTCTCTTCCTCCCTAAGCCTTTAGGCTTCCCCTCTAAGTCCTCTCGAGGCACTCCGGCCCCTTTCGGATCCTTCCGAGGCCTTCCGAGCTCCCTTGTGGTGCTCCGAAGCCTCTCCGAGCGCTCCCGCGATGCTCCCGCGCTGCCCCGAAGCACTCTCGAGGTACTCTGAGGCCCCTCGTGGTACTCCGAGGCCTTGCCTGGTCTTTCCCACGGTGTCTCTACTCTTTCCGAGTCAAACCGGCAATCCCAAGCCACGCCGAACCTCTGACCGAATCCAGCCAACGATTCCAACTCACGCCGAACCTCTGCCCGAGTGATCCCGATGATCCCCACGCACGCCGAACCTCTGCCCGAATGCAGTCTGCTATCTCAACTCACGCCGAAACTCTGTCCGCAGACAACCGGCATCTCCCGGGCAACCCCGTCCGTCCTGGGCATGCTTACTCCGGCCTCAAACACTATTCCTCAGCGGAAGACAGACACGAACCAATATTGGTAAGGCTTCCTTCCTACACTATTTCAATAAATTTCAATAAAGCAGTGTACAATGTAGACATCCGATACAGCATGCATTTTTAAAAGCACACACACACACACACAACAGTTAAAGAATATTAGGGGTATCCGAAAGACTCGTTTTTACGAGGCTACTCGGGTGAGCTCTAAGATTCTAATATTCTCTTCCCGAGGAGTAACCTGACCTCCGAACTCAAAATCTCATCACACAAAAACAGTTTATTATTATTTTTAAACTGATGCCCTTTTTCAATGTTTTGGGCTTAATAATAAAAACGGCGTGGCGACTCTACAAGCAAAAAACACAGCGAGACAAACACTCCAACGCGAAATGAAATGATGCCAGATGCCGGGGCGCGATCGCGCTGCCTCTCGGATCTGGGTAATTTCAAGTCCTTTGCTGCTTAACATCAGCAACAACAACAACCACTCAACCTCTCAATTCAGCTCTTGTAAAGTGATCCCAACTTCATCTACCAATGTTAAAATACTTAATTAGACACTCTTGAGACCATATAACATACCCATAACACATATAAAACCCTCAAATTCCCACCCCCATGGCAAGAATTCAAAGTATTCATTGAAACTCTTTTCCTCCCATTTCAAACACCAAGTGAATGATTCTACCTTTACACAACTGATTCACAACATCAATATAGCATCATTCCCCAAGGTATGATCAGTTAAGGAAGGAAATCATAACAACTTACCAACTTTTACCAAAATCAAAGGAAGATATAAATGGATAAACTTGCTCCTATCAACTCCCTTAGCACAAAACTGAAGTTGGAATCAACAACAACTTAAAGGCTGAATTTCTAGGAATTTTTGAAGTTAAACAAGGGTTTGGGAACCTTCTTGGCTGAGAGAAAGATGGAGAAAACTGAGGAACGTAGTAAAGCTTCTTAAGGAAGCTTTAAGAAGATATATATAACAATCTTACACATAAGCTCCTCCAATATTGAAATGCAACAAAACACCACCTTGAACTTAATGTTACACCTAAGCACCTTGATAACTCTTATAACACTTCAAATCAAAATTCAAGTGTTACCAATTAACTACACAAATTTCTTTATTTAGAAATTATTTGATTCAATCAAGTTATAACATCTAAAACCACATAGTTCATCAAAAATGCCAAAATGAACATGTAAGCAAATCAAATGCTAATAAACCAAGGATGATATGCAAGGCATACCCAACCCCACGTGCTTCACGTGTGACCAAAATGTGCCTAGGTTTAGGGTCATGACATCAGGTCTCCGTAGTTCGACACTTTCTTGAAGTGACGGGGAGACAGTAAAGTCGATCTTCATTAGTCGAAGTATCAGCGAAGTTTACTTCCGTTGACTGGATTCATGAAGGGATTGTCATCTAGGTCTGTCAGCTTCATGGAACCTCCGGAGAAGATCTTTTGGACCACGAACGGGCCGATCCATGTTGGTTCCCATTTTCCAAGCGGGTTGGTTCGGGTGGGAGGCTTTTTTTTTAGTGCCAGATCACCCTCCCTGATGTCTCGAGACATGACTTTCTTGTCAAAAGCTCTAGCCATTCTGCTTTTGTAGGCTCGGATGTGCTCCATGGCCTATAGTCGGCGCTCGACTAGCAGGGCCAGTTCGTCTTGTCGGCCTCGGAGCCATTCGACTTCGTTGATATCATTTTCCTGTAACACTCGGAGTGATGGAATTTTAAATTCGACAGGCAGTACTGCCTCCATCCCGTATGTCAGGGCTAATGGAGTTTCTCCCATGGTTGTTCCGACTGATGTTCGGTAGCCCGAAAGTGCCAGGTGCAGCTTCTCGGGCCAATCTTGTCCTCGTGTGGTCATTTTTCGGATGATCCTTTAGAGGGTCTTGTTTGCTGCTTCTACTGCGCCATTAGTTTACGGCCATTAGGGAGAGACTTGTGGCGTGTGATCTTGAATTTGGCTAGCAGCCTGTCGCATTCTCCTTTGAATTGAGATCCGTTGTCTGATATGACCTCGTTCGGGATGCCGTATCGGCATATGATGTTTTCCTTGAGGAAAAGTGCAACTTTCTTGGAAGTTAGCACTTTAGAGGACTTGGTTTCGACCCATTTTGTGAAGTAGTCGATGGCTACCAAGACGAACTTGTGGCCGTTGCTTCCGGGCGGAGAGATCTTCCCGATAAAGTCGATTCCCCAAGTGGCGAAGGGCCATGGAGTGGTCATGCAATAGGGATCATGAGGGGGAAGATGGTTGGGGTTGGAGAACCGCTGGCACTTGTCGCAGCTTCGGACAAAGTGGATGCAGTCTGCCTCCATGGAGATCCAGTAGTAGCCCATTCGAAGAATGATCTGCATTAAGGCTCTGGCATTCATGTGGGGACTGCAAGCCCCATTGTGGACTTCGTTCATGAGCTCGTTCACTATTTCTTTGCTGATGTAGAGGAAAAGCGGTACTTGGTAGCGTTTTTTGTATAGCATGTCCCCAAGGATGACAAAGTGACATGCAAGACTTTTTAGGGACACAATGCTCTTGGCTTTGATTCCTTATTTGCATTTTCCTTCTTCGTTCATGAAGGAGGTTTCCCCGTTCTTGAGGTATTTGTAGATTTGGCTGTATCACGGCTCATTGATGGGCTCAGGCTCTGGTTCGATTTCGCAGCAGTAGGCAGGAATTTCTTTTCTTCCTACTTTGAATGGCTTTATCGCCTTCCCTTCGAGGATTTCCACGAGTGAAGCCAAGGTGGCTAGGGCGTCTGCAAACCGGTTTCGGTCTCTTGGCAAGTAATGGATGTTAACCTCTTTGAATTGTGTGATGAGGTTCTCCATGTAGGCGTGATATTTTTGCAGGCCTGGGCCTATCGTTTTCCATTTGTTGGAAACTTGATTGATGATCAGGGTTGAGTCCCCATAGACCTCTAGCTCTTGGACGTTCCTTTCGAGCGCGGCCTCTAGTCCGGCAGCGCAGGCTTCGTATTCGGTGGCATTGTTGGTTATCTCGAAGTTTAGCTTTATGACGAATGGGGTGTGCTCGTCTTTTGGGTTAACCAAGAGCATTCCAATTACATTTCCTTTTTTGTTGGGTGCTCCGTCGAAGAACAGTTGCCATCTGTTCTCGCCTACAAGTGGGAAGATTCCTTCACTTGGAAATTGTGGTTCGAGACCTTCGGCCTCGTTGGTCGGGAAGTCGGCCAGTTGTTCGGCCATTACCCGTCCCTTGATTGATTTCTAGTTCACATATTTGATGTCAAACTCTGTCAGGAAGAAAGACCATTTGGCTAGCGTCATTGACAGTGATGGTTTATCAAAGAGGTACGCTTTTATCTTTTTGAAGGCGTCTTGGCATTGAGTACCATTCGATGTTTGCATTCTTCTTCATTAGTCGGAAGATTGGTTCGCACATGGAGGTCAATTGATTGACGAAGCGGCTGATGTACTGCAGGCGGCCCACGAAGCTTTTTACTTCTGTTTGGGTTTGCGGTGGTCTCATTTCGATTATGGCCTTGATATTTTGAGGATCAACTTCGATGCCTCATTCGGTGACCATGTATCCCAAGACTTTGCCTCGGATGACTCCAAATGTGCAATTGGCAAGGTTCAACCTCATTGAGTGTTTTTGAAGGCGATCGAAGAAATTTCTCAGGTGGATGAGGCATTGTCCATCTGATCCTTTTGAGTGATTGATCATGTCGTCGACGTACACTTCGATCTCTTTGTGGATCATGTCGTGGAAGAGGGTGGTCGCAGCCCGTGGTAGGTAGCCCCAACGTTCTTTAGTCTGAACATCATTACTGTGTAGCAGTAGGTTCCCCAGGGGGTTGTGAAGGCTATTTTCTCTTGGTCTTCTTCGGCCATCTTGATATAATTGTAGCCGGCGAACTCGTCCACGAAGGACTTGAATTCAAAATTGGTCGTAGTGTCGACCAACATGTCTATGTTCGATAGTGGAAAGTCGTCTTTAGGACTTGCTTTGTTGAGATCTCGGAAGTCCACGCAGCAGCGTACTTTTCCTTTTGCCTTGGTGACCATGACTATGTTGGAGAGCCATGTCGGGTATTCGATTACCCTTATAAGCCAAAGCGGAGCATCTTTTTGATTTCTTCCTTGACTTGTAAGGACCATTTCGGCTTGATTCGGCGTAGCTTCTGCTTGATGGGCTTGGCCTCGAGATTCAGGGGAATCTGATGTTCCACTATGGCTAGATCTAGGTTGGGCATGTCTTGGTAGGACCAAGCGAACACGTCCACGAATTCTTTGAGCATTGCAGTCAATGCTTCTTGCTCTGTGACATTGAAGAAACTTCCAATTTGCATCTCTTTAGGCTCTTCAGCAGTCCCCAAATTCACTTTGGTTAAAACTTCCTCGGCAGCATGGGCCCGATTTTCCTCTAGTTTGATAACATGCTTAAAGATGTTTTTAATGTATTGTTTGTTTAATGTGTCTGCTTCTTTGTCAAGTGAATCGTTGTTAAACTTTTGTGATTTAGTTAATTTATCAGTTGTTAAAGATGCAATGGGAGGATACTCGGAAAGGTCAAAACTTTCATTAAGAGCATATAGGAATACATGGTTGGCTATGAACCCGTAAACTTCCGGCGTAAGGCCATCAGATGACTCGAGAGACTCAAATTCAAAGACAACACACTCAGAATGTGTTCTGAATCTAGACTCTAGGACGCGAGGGGTTAGACCAAGTTGTTTGATCATTTACTTCTTGCTGGCTGCAGGTCTGGAGAAGGTGGCCCAGTTTTTTAGTGGCATTGTGGCTGAGCTTGAGAGGATGCGAGGGTCAAAAGGCTTCGCATTGCTGTCCCCAATCACGGCTACCGCAGAGTTATCAAAAACAATATCGATGAGGTCTGGCACTTCGATTTCTTCACTGAAAAGTTGTTGTAGCAAAGGCTCGCTCCAAGCATCGTCTGCGGAGCCTTCCTTTCCTGTCTTGGGCATGGTTAGTTCGAATATTGACTCATCCCGCTTGTTTGTGACAGGGTTCCTAACAGAAAGCTTTTCGAGTTCTTCCGTCAAAGAGGGGGTTTTCCCAAACCAAAATTCATTGTGAATAGTGGTGGTGGTGGGTCCCGGTAGAGTTGGCGTGTCGAGGAATGTTCTTCTGACGAAGTTTGGCTCGAGGCCTCTGAACCTTTCGAGGCTTTGCTAGAGCTTGTCAATTTTTGCCGACCAGTTTGGTTTTGCGTTGATCAGCTCTGTCCTTTTTTTTGTGTCTTCGTTCAAGTTGCCGGCTTTCTTTGTGAAGTATCAGGCCATGTCGAAGCTATAAGGACGGAGGTCGGAGATTGCGTACGAGCCTCTTTTGTCAGTAGATGGGCATTTTACACGTGCAACTTTTCTGTCTTCCGTAGCATCTTTGGGAGTAGGGACGTACCCTAGGCCACGGCGGGTATTTTGTTCTCTGACCTCGATGATCTAATGGGTGCCTTGATGGTGCTTACCCAGACCGAGCCCCTGAATGTAGTTCATGAGCTTCATCATCTTCATGGGAGGAGGGATCTAGTCCGAAGTCATAGGGAGGTTTATGTGGCACACTTGGGCTTCCGGGCTTTCGACTGTGAACCCTGTCATCATCATGCCGTCGTTGTCATACTTGATTTCCAAGACCGGGATGCCATTTGTGCTGGTCCCTTCGGTAGTTACGATGTCCCCCTAAATGATGGTGAGATCACCCCCTTCGACGAACTTCACGCATTTGTGTAGACTGGATGCCACCCCATTGATTTGGTGCAGCCAAGGTCGGCCCAAGATGGCAGTAAATGTGATCGGGATGTCGATGACCTAGAAGTCTGTTGGTATCATCTGGTTTCCGAACCACAAGTTAAGAGTCGCTATCCCCAAGACCGAGCGAGACGTTGAGTCATACGCTTTAATTTTCTGCGTTGATGGCTTTAGATCGATTGGCTTGATTCCCACCAAGTCCATCATTTTGGAAGGGAGGACGTTCATGGCTGATCCTCCGTCTACCAAGACCCGAGGAAGGCGACGCTCGTCGAGTTGAACGGTGATGTAGAGAAGCTCATTATGGTCAGCCCCAAATTTCGGTAGATCGAGTTCAGTGAAGGTAACGATTTTACCATAGTGAACGTTGTCGATCATTTGGACTGCTTCATCTGGTGTCACATTGATTGGTACCATTGTCTGGGCCAGGCTTTGCTCCAGCTTTAGTTTGTGCGGGTAGGAGGAAGTGAGTAGGGACCAGAGGGATATGTTAGTTTGAGTACGCTTGAGCTGGGTTAAGATCGGGCCTTCAGCCTTTGGGTCAAGCCTTTCAACTTCTTTAGCGTAGGGGCCTTTTTCGGTTAGGGGCTCAGGTATGGCTAGCCTCTTATCTGTCCTTGGAGGATTCACTAGGATCTGGCCGAAACGCGTCAGTACGTTCACCTCTTGCTTTGCTTCTTTGCTTGTTTCTCCCACTTCTGCTATGGGAGGGCCTTGGTTAGCCTATGGCCATGCATCGCATCTCAGGTCGTTCACCCTTATTACTTTTGTTGGGGTGTTGACGATGGCTTTAATGTCTTCCCAAGGTAGGGGCTGGGGTGTCAGGACGCTTGGACCATTGGTTGATGTGTGGAGCTCGTCCCAACTTATAATCGAGCAGAAATTGTTGTGATCTTGAGTTGAGTCCGACTGAGGAGATTTGTTGGAGTAGATGACGTAGTAGTCAAACTTTCTAGATGGTTCGCCTAGGGTTCCAACTGTGGGATCACCGGCTTCATACCTCAAATTCAGTTTTTGTTGAGAGAAGGTTTTCTTCTTTCTTAGGGGATGGACCTCGTTTATTTCATCTTGGAAGTCCATCTCTAGGCATGCGGGGCAGTCGCAGAGGTCCCACCAAATGTGCTTGTCATTTTGTGGCGGTCTTGGGACCTTGGGGCATTGACTTGGCATGTCCCTTCCTGGTAGTTCCTGTGACTTCGGGACGTAGCTGCGGGGCTCGTGCAGAGGCAAAGGATTATATCCTGGGGGACAATGAGAGACGTTGGGAGCTGCGGGAGCGGGCATGTCTTCGGGAGTCCCAGCTGGCTGGGGGGTGTCCAGTGTTCCGAAATGATGCATGGCACCTTCGATCCAAGCTTGATGTTTGCCTTTGCATTTTTCGAGAGCTCTGACAGCTTGCCAAACTTCTTCCATTGTTGGGAAATTTCTCGGGGGTAAGATTTCGTTTCCTGCATTGTTATCTATCGACCTTGCCATGGGAGAGTTTCGGACTGTTCGGACCACTGAACTGGAAGGGCTGTGGGGACCTTGCGGTTTTGACACTCGACAAGACGGCACCCGAGTACTCTCAGCCACTCTCGGTTTGGTGGAGGGGGTGACGGTTAAGGTTTAGACATGGGAAGGCCTTTTTTGGATAAAGGGGGAAAGCTTATGCGACATGCAGTTTCCTTTTGTTTTTTTTATTTATGCCATTCTTTTTTGTCATTTTAATTTACTTAAGACGTGTTTTCTCAGAATCCTAGGTGGGTTAGAAAAGATTGCTCTTCTTTTTCGCAACTATTCTAGATCCTGGGTTAGTGGAGACCATCAATACAGCTATAAGCCCCTCATTTTTCACCTGTATTTTGACCTCCCGGGGTGGACAGCCCCGGGCGAGGGTATTATAGGGCAAGCGGTTTCCACCGGCCAAAAAGAAAAAACCGAACCTAAGGACTGAGCCTATCATGTTCGTTTTTAATGCGTTGGCCATGTGAATAGTGAACTGAGCCGGCACCTGACTCAAGATCGGGTCAAGAGTTTGGCATGACCTCTCTTTACCTTGCTTGGGCAAGGGATATGTGACATTAGGTTTTGGCTAGGTCATATTGTCATGGCTGACGTATTAAAGGCTTGATGACATGGTGTCATGTGGGCATAGATGTATATTTGGGACAGAGCATCGTCTAGGTGTAGCTTTGGAAATCAAGATCAGGTCAAGATTTTAGCATGACCTTTCATCACTTTGCCTGCGCAAGGGATCTTGATTTTTGGGCTTTGACTTAGATAATGGCCAGCATGGGATATGTATCCAGGCATGGGATATGTATCCAGACATTGTGACACGAAATTGGTAAAAACCAACAGAGTCGGGATGGAGTGTGACACAGGCGTGCATGGTTGACACTGGCTAGGATGGGTAGTTTGGAACGATCTCGTGCGCGCTCGAGAGGCATAGGAACACCAACCGAGTTGCAACAAAGACTATACCGGATTTAGGGTTGTAGTGTGCAGTGTACAGGATAAGAGTGTGCGGTCACTAAAATTTTTTTTCTGAGTAAAACAGAAATTTATGCAGATTTTTTAAATGTGTGTACACAGATGTATTATGATGCATTTTTTTTTGTATTTTTATTTTTTTTTGGAAAAAATAAGTAAAGCACATGCACACACACACAACAGTTAAAGAAGGGGTAAAGTGAAAGTTTGACCCTCATCATTGTTTTTAAAAAACTTTTTTTTGTTTAAAAGTTTTTAAAACAAAACGTCCCCAGCGGATTCGCCAACTGAAATTACCCGATCCGCGAGCGCGGGCCGGACATCTCGCTTTGCGTTGGTCGGTGAGGTGTCGCTACGTTTGGAGGAGTCGCTACGCCGTTTTGATATATCCCAAAACATTGAGAAAATACTTTGTTTAAAAAGGTTGTTGTGCGATGAGATTTTTGAGTTCGGAGGTCAGGTTACGCCTCGGGAAGAGAATAGTAGAGCTCATCCGAGTCTCCTCATATACACGAGTCTTTCGATACCCCTCTTTCTTTAAAAGTTGTGTGTGTGTATGTGCTTTTAAAAATGCATACTGAATATGATGTCTACATTGTATGCTATATATTAAAATAAATTGAAATAGTACTGGAAGAAGGCCTTACCAATGTTGGTTCATGTCTATCTTCCTCTTAGGAATAGTGTTTGAGTGTGAATAGTGCTCTGGGTCGGACCGGGATTGCTTCGGGATGTACCGGTGTCTGCGGACAGAGCTTCGGCGTGATTTGGGTATGTACCGGTGTCTGTGGACAGAGCTTCGGCATGCCTCAGGATTGCTGAGTGGATTCGGGCAGAGGTTCAGCGTGCCTCGGGATTGCTGTGTTGATTCGGGCAGAGGTTCGGCGTGCCTCGGGTTTGCTATTTTGATTCGGGAAGAGGTTCGGCGTGCCTCGGGATTGCTGTGTTGATTCAGGCAGATGTTCGGCGTGCCTCGGGTTTGCTGTGTTGATTCGGGAAGATGTTTGGCGTTCCTCGGGATTGCTGTGTTGATTCGGGCAGAGGTTCGGCGTGCTTCGGGATTGCTGTGTTGATTCGGGCAGAGGTTCGGCGTGCCTCAGGTTTGTTGTGTTGATTCGGGCAGAGGTTCTGCGTGCCTCGGGATTGCTGTGTTGATTTGGGCAGAGGTTTGGCTTGCATCGGGATGGCTCGGGAAGTGCCGACAGGGCTTCGGGATGGACCAGAAAGGCTCGAGATGCTTTGGAATGGCTCGAGATGGACCGGCAGGGCTTCGGGATGCCTCGGGAGCACCTCGGGGTGGCTCGAGAGCGTCTCGGGAGCGCTCGGCAGGGCATCGAAGCGCCTCGGGAGGGCTCGGAAGGCCCATGGAAGGACCGAGAGGGACCGGGATTGACTCTAAGGGCTGAGAGGGGGAGCCTGAAGGCTGGGGGAGAGGGGAGAGAAGGGAGGTGTGAAGAAAATGAAAGGGGGAGCCTTCTATTTATAGGCTTGGAAAATATGCAAACATATTCGCGCGGATTGTTATGTCATTACCATTTTTTTGGTTTTCCCGGATTTAAAGGAATCTCGTGGACTTTAAGGGGATTTTTTCCATGATGATGTCTGGTTGCAAAAGTGTCCGCGCGGACACTTCCTGCAGGCTGGACTTTTTCGTAATTCCCAAAAAGTCCTATTTTATTTTATTCCAGAAGGGTCCTACCTTGGTTTAGTTGGTGGTTTTGGGGTTTTTGAAGGTTACGGGTGTTTGGGATCACGTTTGTTTGAGTCTGCGGTGTTTCCCGTGTGTTGGATGGGGAGCGATCCGGATTGGGATACTTACATTTGGGGATGTCAACATCATCTTTGATGAATCTGCTCAAATATTCTTTTAAGGATTCATCAGGTTGTTGGACTATCCTGTATAGATCACTATTCAGTTTCTCAAAGACTCTGTTGCAAGAAAACTGGTTAGTAAACTTATTAATGAGTTGAGCATAGGATCCAATAGAGCCTAGAGGTTGGTTATGAGCCATCGCAAGGCTGCACCAGTCAAGGTGGAACCGAAGCCCCTGCAAAGGCAAGCTTCCTTGAACTGCAAAGGAATGTGAATCATGTCCATCTTTTCCTGGTACAAGGCAATGTGCTCCAATGGATCGGTTGTCCCATCATATTGCTTCATGTGAGGAACAATGAATTTCTTCAGTATCACCATGTTGGCGATGGATGGGGTGAAGCGTGACTCATTATAACATGTTGGGGAAGCCTGGTGGTATGGCAATATGATCCCAGGTACATTCATCACCGTCTCCCTCAATTCCTGCAATTGTCTGTTCATCAAATATCATGCATCGGGGTTAGCAGCAGCATAATAAGTATTAAAATCAACTTGAGAATTAACACTCCATGTTGGTCCTTGGATAGGGGTCACAAATGCTGTCGCGGTGGTCTGGACAACCTCAGGATTGGTGACCACACTGTCTGTGGTGGCATTAGTCATTGGTATGAATCTCACATTATCAGGTAATGCCCCTATATCCCTATCAAAGCCGAGTCTCCTTGGTTGGAATGGAGAGAACATATTGGACCCCCCCCCCCCGTTAGGATTTATACCTTGGAAAGCTCTAGGTGATGCATTCTGGCGCATCCCGGACTAACCAGCTTGAAGAGCAGAATCCTCATGTTGCAACCTGACAACATTGTGGAGGTATCAGTTTGTAGCATTATCTGGCGTCTCAATTCAGCCATTGTATTCGCCAGGCTGGAGACGATATCAAACGGAATTCCTTGTGTAGTTGCAACTGATGCTCCTCCTTGAACTTGGATCGAACTCGTAGTGGAGCCAACATTCTGGCTTGAATTTAGTACTTCGGTGGTGGCTCCAGCTGAAGACATAGCAGATGACATTCCGGTAGACATCTCGAATGTTTTTTATAATCAAAAGACCAAAGCTCCCACGGACGGCGCCAAATGAAATCAATAGAAAATATAACTCCGCAAATTTTATCGACCACGACAATCAATGGCAGCTTGTCATATGACAACGCTCGGGGGCCAACCAAAGTGCAAGTTCAGATGAGGAGGTCATGAACGAATTGATCAAAATGGAAGATCACGACTTGAACGGAGATGAGAAAAGAAATATCAAGAAGATTATCATTGAAACATTGCAGTTAAGAGACGGGCCCCATATGAAGCTTGTAGATCATCTATAAGAAATTGAACTCCATCCAGACTATCCAGAGCATTATATAAAAATTGGAGGCCAACTCTCTCCAAAAGAGAGGGAGGAGATAGTGTCACTACTCATAAGCAACCTTGATATATTTGCATGGAGAGTTGAGGACATGAGGGGAATTAAGGAGGTGGTCACCATCAATAAACTGAAGGTCGACCCATCTGCCAAGACAATTAAGCAGACTCTGAGAATCTTTGCCAAAGACAAGGAAGAAACGATAAAATAAGAAATCAAAAAGCTATTATGGACTGGAATCATTAAGGTGACTTACCCAGTCGGCCTAGTCAATGTCATAATGATTAAAAAACATGATGGGAAATGGCGTATGTGTGTTGGGTATGCATACTTTAACCCTCCTTGCCTTAGCTTTAATCTTATTGATACCATAACCTCATCTATATTTTCTGGACTTTAGGCCCATATGTAATGAAGCTCAGACTTCAATTTTTTAGTACAAATCCATTTTATAGAATAGGTTTACTTATGATTGAAGACTGGCTCAAATGTATTAAACATGAGGTTTCAAGACAAGAGGTTTTGAAGACATGCCAAAACCGCATTGCAAGTGCAAACCTCATGCTTGAAACCACACTAGCAAACCGCAGTGCAAACCTCAACATGAAATCACATTAGCAAACCGCACTGCAAATCTCATCTATGAGACCGCATTTTAAAACCGCAAGATGTACAAACCTCAGTAACCTCATCCAATGATTGAAACCTTGAAGAGTTGTACCACCTTTAATTGATTGATCCACGTCAGCAATGTTGAGTTAAATACGAGTTCAATAATTGTGTCTAACAGTCACTAAGAGTTTAAAAGAATTTAAAAATGTGACATGTGTCCTTAATTCTAGAATGTCGTATTCGTACAACCTTATCAACAACTTCTGAACAAAAGGACAAAATTGGACACGTGGTGCAATCAGACAGCGCCAACATTGTACTTGCTACAAGTGTTCCAAACAGCTACTTTTTGGTGCATGAGTATAAATACCCCCATCTTCATCATTTGAAGATTGCTTGAGAATATTCATTTGAGAGAGTCCTTTGAAGATTTGAAGAAATTTCCAGATTTCCGGAATCATTTGAATCTTCATCTGCAAACCTTCATAACTTCAGAAAAACATCCAAGCATTGAAGTCAAGCCTTTGTGACACATCTGATTTATTTAGCTCTAAATTACATAGATCTAAAGAGCCTTGAATCTTGATATCACACACACACCTCACTTGATTAATCATATACTCCCTCCGTCCCATTACAAAGAGGAAATTTACTGTTCACGCGTAAATTAAGGAAAAAAATAATGATATAAATGTTGTGAGTGTAAAAGTAAAATAGGAGAGAGAATGAGTGGAGGGAATAATAAATTATAATGGTGTTGTGAGTATTAAAACAATGTAGGGGAGAGAATGAGTGGAGGGAATAGTGAATTTGTGGTTTGTAATGGGATGCCCAAAAAGGAATATTTGTGGTTTGTAATGGGATGGAGGGAGTATATTATATCATTTGAGATACACCGGTTATAGTCTAGGATTTTCTTCATTGTTTAGTTTCTAGATTTGAGTTTTGATTATTGTAATTTTGTAATCCTCCCTCGATATCTAATAAAAATCTACTAGTTAGAAAATCCAAGACTAACCATCTTGGTAGTGAAAATAGATCATTTACGATTGAACCACTCCAAATATTGTATTCTTTATTTTCTGCATTTTCTTCAATGTTCATAGTTTAAACTATTTTGTCTTATCTGTTTGATCTTAATAGGTTTACCATATTTTTGAATTGTGTTTAAAGTTAATCTTTGTCAAACCTCATTTTCACACTTCTAAACCGCACTATCAAACCTCACATTGTTACATTGAAATTTTGTTGTGCATTTTACAAACCTCACTTGCAGTTTTAATACATTGCAAGGGTGGTTTTATAAGCAAGAGGTTTTATTTGCAAAATGGGTTGAAAACTTTGCAACAACTATTCCTCCCCCCCCTCTAGCTATTTTTCACCCTTGTTGCCCCTTTGGGACCAACAATGTGCATAGATTTTACAGATCATAACAAGGCCTCCCCAAAACACATTTACTCTCTCCTCATGCTTACTCGGGATATCACCATATTGAGAAAACAACCTTTCAAGCAGTTGGGGGAATTTACTGTTATGTTATGATGCCATTTAGGTTGAAGAACGTTGTAGCAATCAACAAGCCCATGGTCAACAAAGTTTTTGTGGAACAAATTGGTCGAAACATGGAGGCCTATATTGACGATATGGTCAACAAGAGGAAGACAAGCAGTCACGGTCGACCTCAAAGAAACTTTTGATAATCTAAAGGCAAACGATATGAAGCTAAATTCGAGCAAGTACGTGTTTGGGGTAAGATCTGGGAAGTTCCTCGGCTTTATGCCTCACAATGCGGCATTGAGGAAAACCCGAAAAAGATCAAGGTGATGATCGACATGCAAGAACCGACCAGGATAAAAGAAGTCCAGAGATTGAATGGCAGGGTGGTTGCCTTAGGTCGGTTTTTTGCTAAGTCGGCAGAAAAATCCTTGCCCTTCTTCAAAACGCTCAAGGGAGCCAAGAATTTCAAATGGACACCAGAGTTCTCTATCTCATTCAAGGGGTTACAGGAATACCTAGGTTCCCAATAATTACCAAGCAGCCCGGTCATGGGGGATATGCTATTTATTTTCCTTGTCGCCACTGATAATGTTGTGGCCGCTCTATTAGTTAGAAATGAGGGTGGCACCCAAAAGCCCATTTACTATAAAAGCAAAGCAATCTCTGACATTGAAAGACATTAATTTAATGTAAATAAGATAACATGTGCCTTGATTATTGCTACTCGAAAATTACGAGCCTACTTTTTTGTACACCCCATCATTGTGTACCCAAATGTGCCAATCAACAAAATCCTACACGTTAGACTGATCTCGTCGTCTCCTAAACTGGTCAATTAAACAAACCGAATTCGACATCAAATACCAGCCGAGAAGACACTACTTGCTCAACTGTTAGTCAACTTCTTTGTTGAAACCACCTTTACTGGAGATCATGACCTAACCTCCCATAAGCGTAAGACTGTGGGAGAAGAGTCTATAATCGAGCTACTACAAAATTATTGGATATTGTACATAGATGAATCGGCCACCAATAAAATAAGTGGCACTGGGATAATTCTAGCAAGTCTAGGCGATGAACACACTACTCATGATCTTGTCAGATTCAAATTCCTAGCATTCAATAACCAGGTTGAGTATAAATCCCTCATATTTGGATAGGAAATGGCAATCTTCCTCGGGGCATAAAGAGTGGCAGCCCTTTGTGACTCACAACTAGTAGTGGAACAAGTGAAAGGGGAATATACCCAACATCCCATTTTGGTAATGTATAGAGATCTCGTCCTAGAGATTGTAAAAAATTAGAGTTTTGGGAAATAAGACAGATCGGTCGGGAAGAGTATCAGGTTACCGACATACTATCAAAGTTAGCCACAGATGACGTGATCGGCCCAAAATCTAACCCACATATAATTTATACCAACGAGCTAGCCTATGATAGAATGAAGATAATGTCCCTCCACGAAGAAGAAAGGTGTTTGATAGATGAATACCAAGACTTCATGGAAAAGGAAAAGGGACAGCTCCCAAACAAAGAACTAAGTGCAAAAACTATCAAGAAGAAATCAGTAAGATTCATAGTATGGAATAGGGTACTGTATCGAAGAACTTTCGCAAAGCCACTCATAAGATGTGTTCACCCCAAGGAAGCAGAGAATCTTTTGGTCGCGGTCCATAATAGCATGTTTGGCGGAGACCCGGGGGCGAGAACCTGAGTGGACAAAATAATCACTTTGGCCAGAACCTGAGTGGACACCCATAAGGGATATTTGGCTCCAATGAGTATTCAGCCGACACTTTTGGACCGAATCAAGGAAGCTCAAGGGAGGATGCAAAGATACGTGAAAATATGGCTAAAGGGAAAGTAACAAATTTTCGTGTGGGACACGATGGAATTTTGAGGTACCAATCGAGGATTTGGGTGCCAAGTAATGAAGATAATAAAAGGGAGATTATGAAGGAATCTCACTGTTCGAGATTTTTTGTACATCCCGAAAGTACAAAGATGTATAGGAATTTAAGAGAATTGTTTTGGTGGAAAAACATGAAGGGAGATGTGGCAGTGTTCATTTCAAGGTGTTTGGTATGTCAGCAGGTAAAGAGTGAACACCAGAAACTGGCAGGATTGTTGTAGTCATTTCCAATACCAGAATGGAAATGGGAGAATATATCTATGGATTTGGTAGTGGGATTACCGAAGACGCTGAAGGGTCACAACGCAATTTGTGTTATAGTGGACAGACTTACGAAGTCGGCTCTCTTTCTGGCTATTAAGGTGATAGATTCATTGGAGAAGTTGGCGAAGTTATACGTTGACGAGATCGTAAGGTTGCATGGGATACCAGTATCGATAGTATCCGATCGAGATGCAAGGTTCACATCAAAGTTCTGGAAGAGTCTACATCAGGCATTAGGTACAGAATTGACTTTAAGTACAACGTTTCATTCGCAGACCGATAGGCTGTCAGAGAGTACTATTCAAACTCTTGAGGATATGTTAAGATCCACATCACTGGATTGGCAAGGGACTTGGGACGAACACCTGACATTAGTGGAATTCACCTACAACAACAGTTTTCACGCTAGTTACGGCATGGCGCCATATTGTATGGATGAAAGTGTAGATCACCTGCATGTTGGGATGAAGTGGGTGAGAGAAAATTGACGGGACCATAGATTGTTCAGGTAACCGCAGATAAAGTACAACAGATCCAAAAATAGTTATTAACTGCGCAGAGTAGACAGAAGTCGTATGCAGATCGCCGACGACGAGACTTGGAATTTCAATTGGGGGATCGCGTGTTCTTGAAGATTTTGCCAACCAATGGAGTCATGAGGTTTGGTATTCACAGGAAGTTAAGCCCAAGATATGTAGGACCATTCGAGATTATAGAGCGAGTTGGCTGGTAGCCTATAAGTTGGCTCTACCACCTGTACTTGCTGGAGTGCATAATGTATTTCATGTCTCGATGTTGAGAAAGTATATTTCCGACTCGAGCCATGTGATTGAGTATAGGCAGCTCAGATTCCGTGCTGATCTGAGTTATGATGAGCAACCTGTGAAAATTGTAGATCGAAAAGATCAAGTATTGAGGAAGCGTGTAATTCCTTATGTAAAAGTGCAGTGGAGCAACCACACGGAATGAGAAGCGACGTGGGAGCTTGAGAGTGAGATGCGAGAGTCGTATCCCGCCCTGTTTTCGGAATGAGTGTGTTTGGTTTGGTGGACCAAACCCTTTTAAGGGGGTAAGAATGTAATAACCCTAATATTTATTTTAGTTATTTATTAAATATTTTTTTTTTAATTAATTAGTTATTTAATTAATTGAGTTATTAATAATTGGATTACCTTTTTCCTAGATGGACTAGGTTAGGTGGGCCTAGTTCATTAAACTTATTTTACCTTTTATGAGTTCGACTTTACTTACCTAGTGGGCTTAGGTTTAGGAAACCCAAATATAAATATTAACTTTCCTAACCTAGGAGCCTCATTGTTTTTCCAAAACCCTAGAGAATTAGAGAGAGAGCCGAGAAATAGAGAGAGAAGCGGCAGAGAGAGAAATGGCAGAGGAGAGAGCGGCGCTAAGAAAGAAATCAAGAAGGGAGAAAGAAGAAGGAATAAGGAGGAAGAAACTCCATTGTTGGTGTTCAAGGCTAAAGTCTAAGGTAAGGATTAAAACATTTATTGTTTTGGTTTTAGATATTGAAACCCTAGAAAACCCTAAAGAACTTTGTGATTAAGATTAGGGTTGGACATGTTTATTATGGGTGTTAATACATGCAAGGGTTATTGGAGAGATTAGGGTTAAAGTGTGTGGGGTGTATGTGCCGTGGAGGTGTATGTTGTATGTGTGTTGTGTGAGTGTGATTCGTGTGTGTGTGTGGTATGTGTAGCGTGTGTGTATTGTGTGTGCAGTGTTTGTGCATGTATTCTTGCTGTGTGCGTGTGTGTGTTCCTGCCATATGTGTGGGGGTGTGTGGTGGCAGCCGTGTGGGTGTGTGTTAGGGTTGATGTGTGTGTGTGTGTGTGTGTGTGTGTGTGTGTGTGTGTTAAGGCTTAGTGTGTGTTGTGTGTGTTTGTGTGTGATGGAAAAGGTAAGTTTAGTGTGTGTGAATTAGATTTAAAGTGAATTTAAAGGGTTTAGAACCTAGAAACCCTAGGACAAAATTAGTAAACCTAATGGGATAAAAGATTAACCTTTAGGAGAGTTAAAGAAGAATAACTCTTAGATTATCAAGGCCATTAAAGTTAGTTTTAGATTAAGTAAATAAGAGATACTTGTACCTTAAGAAAGCCTTTTGCATGATTGTAGATTCTTGCCAGGATTCATTGGAAGGAAAGGGCAATCAATCGAGGTAAGGTATTACATTCTATAGTGTTTGAATGTTTTCAATCCTTTATGATAGGATTATTGATTTGTCAAGTCTGTGCTACCAAGTGGCCAGTAGTTATTTCTAAATGCTCATTCAATTGAGCGTCTTTAGAATATCTTACCCTTGATGTATACTTGTTCAATGGGTATCCTTAGTATTTGAAATTTGCTAAAATGCTTTGTGTATTCTTGTACCTATGAATACTTTGTATGGAACTTGCTATATCTGTTAAACAATGATATAATTAGCTTTGTCCGATTGAAAAGGACTTAGCAGGATTACTCCCTGAAAAGGACTTAAATGATTTGATTAGTCCCTGAAAAGGACTTAAATGATTGGTTAGTCCCTGAAAAGGACTTAAATGGAATAGTCTAATCCCTGAAAGGACTTAGACACTTATACCCTACTTGATGAAGTAGTTGACTATCATGATATGTCAGAATAAGGGAGCACCCTGAAAAGGCCTGGAGTCTCTTATTCAAGGATCACCCTGAAAAGGTGAATCCAAGTCACCCTGAAAAAGGTGCATTGTTACTTGGAATTGATGGACTTATGTGTATACAGTCTCTATCTAGATTTTCTTGTGATAGTGCCACTATTTGGTTACTTGAGAAGTGTCGTCTTTATTATACTTGTAAATCGTACTTGAATTGTATAGTTATCCATTCATTGAGAAGTTATTTCGCTCCGTTCGTTTCGGTTTTCTCTTCCTTAGTACCCGGAGAGATCCCGTATGAACTTACTAAGGATTGTTCACTCACCCTTTTCTTATTCTTTCCCTCCCAAGTAATCGGTAAGTGGAGAGGATCGGTCGCATGGATGGCGGCTTGGATTTTGTGGATGTTAGAGTTCCTTTATTAAACCTCAAGTATTATGAGCTATTGGGATGTACTAGCCGTTGAATTTTGATTATTATTTATTGTGGCTGATTGTATTAGGGTTAGGGTTGTCTGTAGAGATGCCCTCTTAATGACTTGTTATTGATGTATGGGAATTATGTTTTAGTGTGGAAATTGGGGTCGTTATAATTCCCATCCTTTCCTGCACTCTACCCTAATCACATGATTGTTCCAAGCGGACACCTTGCTTGACAACGGATAAATCAACTTAGGCCTTTGGGGATCACTTCTCACGGCGATCACGTTTGTCTCGTTGTTGTATGTCACTTGAAAAAACTTGTAAAAAGCCTATTAGCAGGGCTTAAAGCCTAGACTACGACATAGAACGATGAAGCCGGTCAAGTACCTTATAGCATTGGCTCCTATCATGGCCATCATGGCTTGCATGTCTGAAATAGCCCGGATCCGAGAAAGGCTTCGCAGCCCCGGCATCTGGCATCTTTCGCGTTGGAGCGACGGTTTGTCTCGCCGTTTTTGTTTTTGTAGAGTCGCCACGCCGTTTTTATTAAGCCCAAAACATTGAAAAAGGGCATCAGTTTAAAGATAATTTTAAACCGTTTTTGTGTGATGAGATTTTGAGTTCGGAGGTCAGATGACTCCCCGGGAAGAGAATATTAGAATATTAGAGCTCACCCGAGTAGCCTCGTAAAACGAGTCTTTCGGATACCCCTAATATCCTTTAAATGTTGTGTGTGTGTGTGTGTGCTTTTAAAAATGCATGTTGTATCGGATATCTACATTGTATGCTATGTATGGAAATGTATTGAAATAGTGTAGGAAGGAAGCCTTACCAATGTTGGTTCGTGTCCTGTCTTCCCGCCTGGGGAATGGTGTTTGAGGTCGGAGTAGCGTTCCGGTGCGGATCGGGATTGCTTCGGGAGGGACCGATTGTCTGTGGACAGAGTTTCGGCGTGAGTTGAGATTGTAAGCTGCGTTCGGGCAGAGGTTCGGCGTGCGTGGGGATCGTCGGGATCACTCGGGCGAGTTTCGGCGTGCGTTGTGGTGGCGAGAGTCACTCGGGCGGAGTTTCGGCGTGGTTTGGGATCGTCGGTTTGACTCGGAAAGAGCCGGGACACCGTGGAAAGACCCAGGCAAGGCCTCGGAGTACCATGAGGGGCCTCGAGTACCTCGAGAGTGCCTCGGGCAGCGCGGGAGCATCTCGGGAGCGCTCGGGAGGCTTCGGAGCACCACAAGGGAGCTCGGAAGGCCTCGGAAGGATCCGAAAGGGGCCGGGAGTGCCTCGAGAGGACTTAGAGGGGAGCGAGGAAGGCTAAGGGAGGAAGAGAGAGAGAGAGGGAGGTCGTGAAAATGAGGAGGGGGAGCCCTCTATTTATAGTGTAGGAAAAGCGCAAGAGGTCCGTACGGACCTCTTAGGTAATTATAGATTTCCGGTATTTGAGGGAATCTCGTGGACTTTAAGGGGATTTTCGTAATGATTATTTCTGGTGCAAAGAGGTCCGTACGGACCTTTTGGCATGCAAAGAGGTCTGTACGGACTTTCCATGCTCTTGTGAATGTGATGGCAAGCTAGCTCTCGTCGAGAGCTTTCCAACCATATATGGCACGTCTCAATCGGAGTTCGTATGAAGGAGTTATGACCTCCGGAAGTTTGCCTCTGGTTTTGTCGTATCTTTGGGATGGAGAGCGATCCAGATTGGGGTACTTACAGAAGCCCCTCGGCGACGTCACTTATGAAAGAAGTGGGGTCGTCGATAAGATAAGGGTCCTGATCTAGATCGCGTGCTGAGAGAGAAGGTGACCGTGTAGGTCAGTGCGTGAGGACATGGCGGTGTCCTGTTGTGTGACCGTTTAGGTCAGTAGGCTGGACCCTGTGATAGGATTCCTACGTATCCCTGGCGGGAATCAAGCCTGATCGTAGTTCGGGTGTAGGGTGAGTGTTTTGTGAATGCGGGCGTGGTGGTGCCACGAAGTGTCGTGTGACCGCCGAGGTCGGTTGTAGAGGACGTGGTGGTGTCTGGGTGACCGCATGGGTCGATGGCGGACCACTGTGATAGGATTCCTACGTATCCCTGGCGGGAATCAAGCCTGGTCGTAGTTCAGAGGTCGTGAATTTGTGAGTGTATGTGGGCGTGGTGGTGCCCTGAAGTGTCGTGTGACCGCCGAGGTCAGTGATAAGGACGGGGTGGTGTCCTAAGATGTGGTGACCGTCGAGGTCAATTGTGAGGACATGGTGGCGTCCTGGGATGGAAATTTTACGATTTTCCTAATCGGGTGGTTTAAGGCCTTCCGGGCCGGAGATAGTGATTTGGGAGGTTTATACGGTCTTCCGGACCAAGTGGTTTAAAGCCTTCCAGGCTGGAGATAGTGATGGGGGAGGTTTATACGGTCTTCCGGACCGAGTGGTTTAAAGCCTTCCGGGCTGGAGATAGTGATGGGGGAGGTTTATACGGTCTTCCGAACCGAGTGGTATAAAGCCTTCCGGGCTGGAGATAGTAGTTTGGCTGATTTATACAGTCTCCCGGACTGAGTGGTTTAAAGCCTTTCGGGTTGGAGATAGTATGAAGACTTGAGTCGTCTTCTGGTTGCAGTTTGCCATGCGTGAGGACTTTGAATCGTCTTCTGGCTGCGGTTTGCCATGCGTGAGGACTTTGAATCGTCTTCTTGCTGCGGTTTGCCATGCGTGAGGACTTTGAATCATCTTCTGGCTGCGGTTTGCCATGCGTGAGGACTTTGAATCGTCTTCTGGCTGCGGTTTGCCATGCGTGAGGACTTTGAATCGTCTTCTGGATGCGGTTTGCCATGCGTGAGGACTTTGAATCGTCTTCTGGCTGCGGTTTGCCATGCGTGAGGACTTTGAATCGTCTTATGGCTGCGGTTTGCCATGCGTGAGGACTTTGAATCGTCTTAGTGCGGTTTGCCATGCGTGAGGACTTTGAATCGTCTTCGGCTGCGGTTTGCCATGCGTGAGGACTTTGAATCGTCTTAGGCTGCGGTTTGCCATGCGTGAGGACTTTGAATCGTCTTACATGCGGTTTTCCATGCGTGAGGACTTTGAATCGTCTTATTGCGGTTTGCCATGCGTGAGGACTTTGAATCATCTTAAGGCTGCGGTTTGCCATGCATGAGGACTTTGAATCGTCTTAGGCTGCGGTTTGCCATGCGTGAGGACTTTGAATCATCTTACGGCTGCGGTTGGTGCCACGCCAGAGGACTTTGAATCGTCTTACGGCGGCGGTTGGTGCCACGGCCCAGAGGACTTTGAATCGTCTTACGGCGGCGGTTGGTGCCACGCCGGGAGGACTTTGAATCGTCTTCGCGGCGGTTGGTGCCACGCCGGAGGACTTTGAATCGTCTTCGGCGGCGGTTGGTGCCACGCTGGAGGACTTTGAATCGTCTTCTGGCGGCGGTTGGTGCCACGCTGGAGGACTTTGAATCGTCTTCTGGCGGCGGTTGGTGCCACGCTGGAGGACTTTGAATCGTCATCTGGCGGCGGTTTATGCGCGAGGACTTTGAATCGTCTTCTAGCCGCAGTTGATGTAATGCGCGAGGACTTTGAATCGTCTTCTAGCCGCAGTTGATGTAATGCGCGAGGACTTTGAATCGTCTTCTAGCCGCAGTTGTGGAGGCGTGGCTGCCTTGTGCTTCGAGAGGCGTAGATGCCTTTGTGTTTTTGCATGTTGAGTAGAAGGTTGGACTTACGATGACTGCCGGTGCTTGCGTTGCCGTTGAAGTGGGCAAGGATGACGGCCGGTGATTGCTTCACCATTTGGCGTTTTAGAGGCGCTTCGTACCTTGGGACTTGTACTCGGAGGTATTGGCTCCTTCTTGTGCTTGTTTTGCCGTTGAGTGGGCAAGGATGATGATCGGTGCTGGGGATATGCAGTCTTGCATGACTTCCCTTTGACTTGTTGGGGAGGAGCTCGGGCTTACTTTGATGGCCGGTGCTTGCGCTGCCGTTGAAGTGGGCGAAGTTCGGGCTTACATCTGACTGCCGGTGCTTGAATTGCTGGGGATGCGTGACCTTGTAGGGGCCCTTTTCTGTTTGGAAGATGACTTCGGACCTCCAGTGGTTGAGTTGTCGTTGAGCGTTTGGAGGCGTCTTGTGCCTTGATATTCGTGCTGGGAGGTGTTGGCTCCTTCTTGAATTGCCGTTGAGTGGGCGAGGATCGGGCTTACGCTGACCGCCGGGGATTGATTTGCCGTTGAAGTGGGCGAAGACCGGTCTTACGTTGATGGCCGGTGGTTGAATTGCCGTTGAAGTGGGCGAGGACCGGTCTTACGGCGGCCGATGGTTGGAGCCGTTGAAGTGGCGAGGAGGACCGGTCTTACGCCGACGGGCCGGGTGTGTTCGTTGAGAACCCGCCGGGGTTTCGACACGAGGAAGAACAAGAGCGTCTTCCTTGGCCTTTCGAGTACCGGTGGGATACCACCCACACCTTCCATCTGAGCTGGGGAGAGGTGACGGTGACGCCTACCGACTTTGCTGCGATCACCGGGCTTTCCTTCAAAGGAGGGCCGGTGCGGTGGAGAGGGATATGATAGCGCGATGATGTGTTGACCGAGCCGCCGGGCTTTGAGCCTCATCCTCGCAGGGCCCAGGCATCTTTGTATAGTGACGTGGAGCCGAGGATTACGGCCGTATTGGGGCCTACATCCGGGGACCGGCCAGTGACGGGCGGGCAGGCGCGCTCCTTTTTGTGGTATGCACTGTCCGAGACTTTGTTCTCGAACCACGCGACCGCAGCCTCCTTTGCTCTGTTGGAGAGCTTGACCGATCTGGATAGAGTTTGTGACATCGCTTGGGGCGAGGCGGTGCTTGGCCGAGCTCTACTTCTCCTTGGACCGGTTTAGCCGAGGGGTGGCCAGTTCGTTGGCCTGCTTTTGACTTTGCTCCGGAGGTATGAGTTTATTGTCGTTTTCTTGATTTAGCGATCTGTCATTTCTCCATTGTCTTTTGCACCGAGCCTTCTCTCGTTTTTGTCACAGTGTGGTTTTATGAGGTTTTCCGGTGCTTCCCGTGGGATAGGGATCTGGGTATTGCTGCGTACCACTGCTATCTTTGGCTAGGCTCGTGCATCGCGAGAAGAAGGGAGAGGACCGGCTGGGAAGTTCACCATTGCCTACGGGGATGTGCAGGAGCGTCTGGAGAGGGATAGCCCGGAGGGGTTCGTCTTGTTCCCATGGGCTCGGTATGAGGGCGATGAGTTCGAGGGGGCTCCCGAGGTGACAGCGCGGCGGAAGATGCTGCGGGGCTTGACTTGTGATGTCATGTACACTGGGGAGCGGGTCTTCCGGGCAAGACGTGGCCCGGTGTGCTTCCCGTGGCTCTGAGGGACCCTCCCTTTGGGATGCTTGATTCCCGGGACATGGATGTGCTTGACTTTGAGAGGTACCTTGGCGGTGTCGGCGCCGAGGAGTTCATTTTGTATGGAGAGGAGTACGGGGCCTTCGTGAGGAGGAAGCTGAGGACGCCGCAGGTATTGGCGCGAGGAGAGAGGCCGGCCCGCGTGCTCCCCAGAGGTTCCGATGCCGGGCCGGATTTCACGTACGTCCGCGGGGACGGATCGAGGAGGAGGTGTCTGTACCCGTTCCGAGCAGCTCCCGCCGCATACAGTGGACTCCCGATAGATCGTGAGTGTGCTTACTCTTTTCCATCTTGGCATCTTTTCTGTATTTTTCTCTTTTTGTTGTTGAGTATAACTGCATTGCTGAGCGTTTCCTTGGCTGCTTGTTGGTGCGAGTCCCAGGAGAGCCTATGATATGCGACTCACCGCCGTTACGTGGCGATGAGGTCGTTTGCGAAGAAGATGGCTTCGAAGATATCTTGCCGGTCTTCGCGACGCGTGCCGGCGTACGCAGCCTATGCCTTCGAGGCACTCCTCAGGACGTTCCTCCACCGAGAGCCGAGCCGGAGCCGCAGCGGGAGGGACCTTTGAGGGCGGCATAGCATGGATGCCGGGACATCTTCGGGAGGCTGCGGGGCCTTCGAGGAGCGGACCCTTTTATCGGTTCATGCCTCACGCGTGGCGCACGGGGTGAGGGTTCCTCAGAGCCTTCTTTCTTTGATCCTTTCGCCGGATTTGATCCTTCCGAGTACTTTTCGTGGGAGCCTCCGGCGGTGCTCTGTATTCGACGACGAGGATGTGACGGGCGAGTTTGGGATGCCCGACTTCTCTCTGGAGGATCTTGGCGAGGATGATGATGCTGAGGATTCTGATTAGTATTCATTTGCTTTCCCTCTTTTCATATCCCTCTTTTTTTTTGTTTAGCAACAGACATTTATTGGTACCTGTAATAAAACACATGTATTTGCACGGCAAACAGCATTTTATTTTAAGATGTAATGTCATTTTTGTGATTCCCGGGATTTGTCCTAGAAATTGTTGCTATTATTATTTTTTTATTTTTGTACATGCCACGTGAGCTGAGAGTGTGTTTGTGGGTAGTGTTTGTTTGCCGGGAATGGCTTTGGCCAGTGTTTGGGCGCTTTGGAGCAAGGTTCTGCCGAGGACAGTGGCTTTTGTACCGTTTGTCCGGGGAAATGGGTTCTGTTTTGCAAGGAGGTCCGTACGGACATACTTAGCATGCAAAGAGGTCCGTACGGACCAACCTTGCTTTTGGGAAGGACATAAATGCTTTCCGGTGTCTCGGTTCTTCCTCATTTCCCCATTTGCACCATTTTCGAGCTTTCTTCCCCATTTTCTCTAGGAACCTCCATTTTTGCCATGGATTCTTCGTACGTCCCTAGAATTTTGCCGAGGCTTTCGCGGAGAGAGGCAAGCACACTTTCTTGAGCAAGCTTGAAAACATGGATGCGGCGCCGTATGAGGCATCGAGACGGGCTTTCGAGGTAAGGTTTCGTCTTTGCTCGGTTTGGTCTTTTAAGGAGTTGGTTCCCGATTGGGATTTGTTGCGGGCCGCCGCGAAGTTCTCGGGATGTTAGGAGGCATGTGTCTTGTTTCTCCTACAATGAAATGGTGCCCACTTTTGAGGATTTTCGGGCTTTGATTGGAGGACCGGAGGTGGAGGCCATCTCGCTTCCTTTGATTGGTGGTGCTTTGCCGTGAGCGTGAAGCTTGCGGACTTTCTTCGTACTTCGTTGGAAGAAGTGCGAGGGCATGATCCTTGATTCGGGTCATATCGACATTTCTGAGCCGCCGGAGCGGTTCATGGTTGATGATGAGAGTGACGTCTCTTGGGATGCATTCGCCTTGTGCGCGATAGCGACGCTTTTACAGTCGGTTCCCTTGGCATTTGTGATGGCGCTTTGCTAGATGTGGTAGGGCACTTTGCAGAGTTTGGAGAAGATATTGTCCCGTTGGTGCCGGGGGAGACTCTTCATGGTATCGACCGTCCGGCGACCGGGGGTCGTTTCTGAGAGGGGAAGCCCCGCTTTGCTCACCTTGTGGCTGCGAGAGAGACTCCAAGCCATGCCCGAGGCTCCGACGTCGTTTAGCCCGTGGTCATTTGCTCGCCGACCTCTTGTGTTGGATATGGATCACCCGCCCGGGAGAGATGGATGGCACGGCTTGATACGCATCGATTCGCCGGTGGGTTCCGTGATTGGAGGATTGAGACCGGGAGGATCTTGCAGGAAGGGTCCTACGTTGTCGAGTTCCAGGTTTGTCTTGGTCCTCCTTCTATATTCCGTCGCTTGTTTCCCGGCGGTTTGGGATGAAGCAGAGCCTTTGTTGGGCAGGATGACCTTGCTACTGCGGAGGTAGTTCCTCTTTGTATGGCGCCTTCAGGTGCCTTCTTGTATTTTCTCGAGGGTATGGAAGTATTCCGCTTTCCCTCCCGTGGTACTCCTTAGACGTCGGGGAGCGTTGTATTGACGACTCGACCCGGCATCGGCCCTGGTATGAGCGGCATGTTGGGCGGTCCCAAGTGGTCTTGGAGAGCGGGCGTGCAGCATTCTCAGGACCCGGTTGCCGTAGTAGCTATTGCCTTAGGAGTTCGAAGCCTGGTCCGACCCTTTGGATGTGACGGGAGACGCTTTGTTTGACTACGAGACTAGAGTTGACCGACCGACAGGAGAGGTCCTCTTTACGCACTCGCAGGAGGAGATCCGAGCGAAGCACGGGCGAATGAAGCCCCGAGAGCTACCGGATTATTTGACTCTACAGGAGGACCCCGATCTCTGACCGAGAGACGCAGAGTTAGTTCACGTGGAGCGAAAGAAGACTCGCCGGGGACGAGGGAAGAAAGGAAAGAATGGCGAGGGACAAGCGCGGATGGCGCGAAATGACCTCCTAGGTATCCATTCATTGCATTGCAAACACATTATTAGTTAAATGTATTAAGTCAGTCTTTTAGCATGTTGTGAACTTGAGAGTAGACCGTGCTTGAACTCATCAAGAAATGTTGTAACCGTTAGTGATTTGTGATTTACTTTTAAAGCTTTGTCGAGACGCAAGATCTTTTGTTTGCCTTTGCTTCTGTTGTGCACTTTGTCGGCGTCCGTCCTTGAACTTTTCTGTTGCATTTGCGGACTGAAAGCCTGCAGGCCATGACGGCAATCTCCTTTGCTGAGGCTTTGTGCTTGGCCGAGAGGTTGAATGCTCCTCGACAAGTCGTTTCGACGGTCTTTTCGTAGCTTCCTTGCCGCTTGTTGGCGTCGGGCTCTTGACCTCTTTTTTTTGTGAGCTTACTCGAGCTTCTTTTATTTATTTTTTTTTTTTGTGAGCTCTTGCTCGAGCTCTCTTTTTTTTTGTTTTTTTTTTTTGAAGCGCGTGAGGGCGAAGACAAGCCCCCGGCTTGGGAAGCGGACATGAGTCGGTCGTTTGATGCCAAGTGACCCTCGGATGTCCTTTGATGTTGCCGCCGTCGTTTGACTTGGTCAAGGTGACTGTTGGGGCGTGTTTCTTGAAAAGTGTGTAGCTTCGATGGAGGTCTTGATTGACATTCAAACTTTTGACTTTTTGTGTATTTTTAGACCGGACCAATTAAGGTTGCCTACGTTCCCTGACTAGAGGGCTCAGTCTCGCGTAGTTCGACACTACATGGAGTGCCAAGAGATGCACAGCTTGTTCTTCTTCAGCGAAGTATCTGCGAAGTTTGCTTCCGTTGACCGGATTCATGAAGGGATTGCCGTCTAGGTCTGCCGGTCGCTTCATGGCGCCTCCCGGAGAAGATCTTTTGAACCACGAAAGGGTCGATCCATGTGGGTTCCCATTTTCCCAGTGGGTTGGTTCGAGTGGGAGGCTTTTCTTTGAGTACAAGGTCACCTTCCCCGATGTCTCGGGATTTGACTTTCTTGTCGAAAGCTCTAGCCATCCCGCTTTGATAGGCTCGGACGTGTTCCATGGCCTTTAGTCGTCGCTCGTCTAGCGAGCCAATTCGTCATGTCGGCCGGAGCCATTCGATTTCGTTGATGTCATTTTCCCCAGAAAGACTTGAGTGAGGGAATTTCCGGCTCGATGGGAAGGACCGCTTCCATCCCGTAGGTCGTGGCAAATGGGGTTTCTCCCGTGGTACATTTCGACCGATGTGCGGTAGCC
The DNA here is from genome assembly GCA_022495995.1 of Adenophora triphylla var. japonica. NCBI lineage: Eukaryota > Viridiplantae > Streptophyta > Magnoliopsida > Asterales > Campanulaceae > Adenophora > Adenophora triphylla. The sequence goes on from JAFEMH010000181.1 coordinate 719,247, forward strand.
CCAAAGTGCAAGGTGCGGCTTCTCGGGCCAATCTCGTCCTCGGGTGGTCATTTTTCGGATGATCCGTTCGAGGGTTTTGTTTGCCGCTTCCACGGCGCCGTTCGTTTGTGGCCGGTAGGGAGAAGATTTGTGACGTGTGATCTTGAATTCAGCCGGCGATGCAGCCGAATTCCCCTTCGAAGTGTGAGCCGTTGTCTGATATGACCTCATTTGGGATGCCGTATCGGCAGATGATGTTTTCCTTGAGGAAATGCGCGACCTTCTTGGAGGTGAGTACCTTGTAGGACTTGGCTTCGACCCATTTGGTGAAGTAGTCGATGGCTACTAAGATGAACTCGTGACCATTGCTGCCTGGCGGAGCGATTTTCCCGATGACGTCAATTCCCAAGTGGCAAAGGGCCAAGGTGTAGTCATGCAAGAGAGATCGTGGGGTGGTAGATGATTGAGTTTGTAGAACCGTTGGCACTTGTCGCAGCTTCGGACAAAGTGGATGCAATGCGCTCCATGGAGATCCGCAGTAGCCCATCCTGAGAATGATTTGCATCAGGGCTCTGGCGTTCATGTGGGGACCGCAAGCCCCATTGTGGACTTCGTTCATGAACTTGCTTGCTTCTTCTTGGCTGACGCAGCGTAGGAGTGGCCCGTGGTAGCGTTTCTCGTATAGAATGTCCCCGAGGATGACGAAATGAGAGGCAAGGCGTTTTAGGGCCATGATGCTCTTGGTTTTGATCCCTTCTGTGTGTGGGTCTTCCTTGTTCATGAAGGTGGTTTCCCCGCTCTTGAGGTATTGGAAGATCTTGGTTTATGCTGGAAATGGCATCGGACTTGCGTCTCTTTGGCTCTTCAGCAATCTTGCAAATCGTTGTGATTAAAACCTTCTCGGCAGCTTGGGCCCGGTTTTTCTCTCGTTTGACAACATGCTTAAATGTTTGCTTGATGCATTTATTTAATTAATGTGTTTGCCTTTTGTATAGATGAATTGTTATTAACTTGTTTTGATTAGTTAATATCATCATTAGTTAAAGATGCAATGAAATGATTTTTTTTTTTTTAGGAAGGTCGGACCTTTTATTGAAAGCGTGAAGACTGTACATTGTTGATCAAAGATTCACAATCGTCGGGCGTAAAGCCGTCAAAAGACTCAAAAGATGTGAATACAGACAACAAGACTCGAAGCTAGACTATAGGCGACGAGGGATTGGACCAGGCTTCATTACTCTCGGATGGCTGTAGCTCTAGAGGGAGTGGTGCTGGTTCGGGTGGCCAATCTTCCCTTGGCATGAGTCCCGGAAAGTAGCTTGCATGCGGTTCGATTTCAAACCAGATCGCGGAGGTTTTTGGCTGCTCCCCTGATGATGTCCCTCCATTAGTGTTGCCACCAGTCCTTGGGGGTTTTTGATGATAGAAGTCGCTGAGGGCTACTTCTAGGAGGGCGAAGCATTCGCTGATTCGGAGTGGATTCTTGCTGATGTTGATCACTTTCATAGAATCTGCTTCTTTATCTGGGATCTTTGCTTGGACGACGTTTACAATGTCTGATTCGAGCGGACATGCTATATCTCCTTCCCTGATTAAGCCTTGGAGGAGGTTGCGCCATTGTTCGTCCAGGTCGGACACCGGAATGTTGAATTGAACTAAGCTGTGATGGCTGTCCCCGTAAGATCCGAGAGTGTCGGCTAGAGGGTTGTCTTGTACCAGGGGATCGGTGATGAGCCAGTTTGCAAGGGGGTTTTCGGCGAAGTAAGGGTCTACTCCTCGATCAATCTCCATTAGGGCATCCATCTCTTGATCCTCTCTCAAGCATTCTTCACAGTCGCATATGTCAGAGTTGTCATCCTGTCCCATGAGTTCTTCGATTTCTAGCTCGTCGCGGCTTAGAGCGTGGATGTAGGGATCCACTTCGTAGCGGGACAGGGTAGGAGAATCATCTGGAGAAGAGTATTCGGTCATGTCGGGACCTTCTTCTGGGTCATAGCTTGCTGGCCAAGCACTTGCCATTGCACTGCTTCCGCGGATCACTTCGATCGCTCCGTTGGCATTGATGAATTTCACGCATTGGTGAAGAGTAGATGATACGGCTTTCATCTGATGTATCCAAGGCCGTCCCAACAAAGCAGAGAAGGTTGGTTTGATTTCCACGACTTGGAACTCTACCGACTCCAGTTGTACGTCGAATTGAATCCTCAAATTGATGACTCCTACGATTGGTCGTGCAGTAGAGTCATAGGCTCGGATTACCCGCGGTGAAGGCCTTATCAGAGAACGGTCGATGCAGAGTCGTTTCAATGTGCTTAAAGCGATGATGTTGACTGCGGAGCCGTTATCGATCAAGACGTTCGGGAGGAAGAACATCTCTATCTTTATGAGGATGAGGAGGGCTTCGTTGTGCCGATTCTCACATATTGGCAAGTCATCGTCTGTGAAGGCTAAACCGCTTCCCGTGCTACCGTTTGACTCAGTCTCTTCTGGGGAACGTTCGATCCATCCATTCGTATGCCTTGGCTGGGGCAAAGATCGTAGGGAGACAGTTGCCCTTGGGCGTTCTTGTCGGAATTCCCGGTCACGAGACCTTTTGACTCTTGTTTCACGCTCCCAGTCATAGCGGGACAGCATGCTGACGGTTTCGGAAATTGCAGGGGGTCTGCTCTCGCTTGGAGTTTCATCAAAGGCTATTGAGTTTACCCTGTCGTTCCGTGGGAATGGATTTCCGATGGTATTGGGACCACGGGGGCGTTCCAATTTTCCCTCCTCAATGAGCCCCTGGACCACCTGCTTGAGTACGAAGCAATTGTCGGTGGTGTGGCCGGGGTAGTTGTGGAAGGCGCAGTGTTTGCTCATATCCATGTTGGGTTTGAGGGTCTTCGGTTGGAAATTCTCGAGTGGTTTGAGAAGATTTCGCTTCACCAAAGCTTCAAATACTTGACCCAAGGGCATTTCCAGGTTATCTAAATGCCGGAACCGTGGGAAGCGAGGGGGTTGTTATTCTTTGGGGTTGCTTGATCGCGGTTTTCCTGAGCTCCGTTACGAATGTAGTGCCTGTTCCTTTGCTTCCTTTCCTTTGGTCGGGCGGGAGTTGAAGTTGCCGGAGTTTGTTCGATAGCGATAAGATGAGGCAGGGGTTGCCGTTGCCTTTTGAAGACTCGTAGTCTTTTCAAACTTTGTCCGGCGTTGACCATGGCACGGAGATCCGGGTAGAAATGGTGGGCGATCAAGGTTCTCAAAGATGGCTTGAGGCAGGAATGGAAGATGTCCATCTGCTCTTCTTTGGAAAGCGGATCCATTATCTCGCTTAGCTTCCAGTTCCATCTTTTGTAGAACTCGCCCACCGGTTCGTCATCCTTTTGTTCGGTGGCTTGCGGAGTCATGGCGGTTTGTTTTCCATTCAAGATTGGCGCGATACTTCTCCGAGAAGATTTCACCGATCCGATCCCACGTGGAGCGGTTTTCGCCTTCACATTGAGGAACCACCTTAGTGCTGTGGATTTGAGGGAATGTTGAAAATGATCTCGCCATTTGTTGAGGGGTTGCCCCTTTGGCTCTCATACCCGGGGCGTAGGTGTCGATGTGGGTTTTGGGCATTGTTCCGTCAAACTTTTCCATTTTCGGCATCCCGAACTTTGGAGGGAGAGGGACCACTTTGTTCGGATCGCAGGCGGAGGGAGTCCTTCCGAGAACTAGCTAGCTTGCCTTGCATGTCTTTCATTTGTTCAATCGGCCCGGGCCATGTGGGGATCGGTACTGCGAGGTGGGTTACCGTTTTCGGGGACGGAAAACGAAGATGGAGGTGGATTGGCCGATGGGATCGCCATTCGGGAGTCTTGGGGAGGAAGTTGAGTGTATACCAACCCATACCCCGGGTGTTGAAGTTGAGGCGTGATTGCTAGGTCCGCTAAGGGTTGTGTTTGGGAAGCTGGGGAAACGATTCGTTAGCCCCAATTCGCGTACTAGCGGTGTGGCAAACTGGAGATGTCGGGATATCCGCTCGGGATGCCTCGTCCCCGGTAAGAATGGGGACTTTTGATTGTGGTTCCGAGGCTCGTATAGAGGCAAAGGATTGAATCTGGGGATACCGAGATGCATTGGGATACCGCGGAGCGAGCACGTATGTGTGCCGTTGGTACCAAGCTTGATGTGCGAAGCCGGAAACCGATCGTGCCGAGGCGGGCATGTCGGAGCCGCTTGACTGACGCCTGAGGGGAGCTTTGAGCGAGAGCTGCTTTGCGTTGCTGGGATCTCGTAGCTTGGCGGAGGCGGGACCTGCTGATAGCCTTGAGAAACCGGGGGAGCTGGTATGTCTTCGTCCTCTATGAGAACAAAGGTTCCGTCAGGTTGGGGAACTGCAACTGTTCCTCGAAGACGCAAGGTGTCTACGATCCAGGCTTCTTTGTTCCTTTTGGCGCTTCTTGATGGTTTCGAAGGCTCGCAGCACCTCCTCCATTGTCTGGAGGTTCCTTAGTGGCGGGGTTCCGTTTCCCTCACTGTTTTCTGTTGATCCCGTCATGGCGGAGTAGCGGACGGTGCGGACCGTTGAACTGGAAGGGCATCGGACCTTGTGACCTCAATGCGAAAAGGCGGCTCCTGGGTATTCTCAACCACTCTCGGTTCGCTGGAGGGGGTGACGGGCAAGGTTTAGACATGGGAATGGCCTAACGGGATAAAAGGGGAAAAGCTCACGTGGCATGCGGTTTCCGTTTCTTTTATTTTTGATTTTTTTGTTGTTTTAATTTACTTAAAACATGTTTTCTCGTAATCCTAGGTAGGTTGGAAAAGATTGCTCTTCTTTTCGCAACTATGCTAGATCCTGGGTCGATGGAGACCATACGTGCGGCTATAAGCCCCTCGTTTTGCACCCGTATTTCGACATCCCAGGGTGGACACCCGTGCGAGGGTCCTATAGTGCAAGCGGTTTCCACCGGCCTAAAAGAAAATCGAACCTAAGGACCGAGCTTTGTCATGTTCGTTTTGATGCGTTAGCCATGTGAATAGTGAACCGAGCCGACCACTAAGTCAAGATCGGGTCAAGAGTTCGGCATGACCTCTCTTTACCTTGCGTGTGACGTTAGGCGTTAGGCTGGGTCATATCGTCATGGCCGACGTATCAAAGGCGTGATGACATGGTGTCATGCGAGCATGGATGTATATCCGGGACGGAACATCGTGCAGGTGTAGCTTCGGAAATCAAGATCAGGTCAAGATTTTAGCATGACCTTTCATCGCTTTGCTTGCGCAAGGGATCTTGAGTTCGAGCCTTGACTCGAGAAAATGGCCGGCATGGTATATGTATCCAGCCGTATGACACGGACCGGGTAAAAACCAACCGAGTCTCGGACAGAGTGTGACTCAAGACTCAAACGTGCGGGGTTGACGCTTGGCTAGGATGGGATGTTTGGAATGATCCCGTGCGCGCCCAAGAGGCCTAGGAAGACCAAACGGACTGCAACCGAGACCACTCCGGGTTAAGGGTTGTAGTGTGCGGTGTATCCGAGGCCGTGCGCGTAGTGTGCGGTGTAACCGAGGCGGCGCTGAGTAGAGTGCGGTGTAACCGAGGCAGCAGTGCGCGTAGTGTGCGGTTTCTAAAATTCTTTTTCTGAGTAAAACAGAAGTTTTTGAAGAATTTTAAATGTATGCACAGATGTATATTGATGCATTTTTTATATTTTTTTTTTTGTAAAATAAAAACGAAGCACGTGCACACACACACAACAGTTAAAGGAAGGGGTAAAATGAAAGTTTGACCCTCATCATCGTTTTAAAAATCTTTTGTTTTGTTTAAAAGTTTTTTAAAACAAAATGTCCCCAGCGGAGTCGCCAACTGAAATAGCCCGGATCCGAGAAAGGCCTCGCGGCCCCGGCATCTGGCATCTTTCGCGTTGGAGCGGTTGTCTCGCCGTTTTTTGTTTTTGTAGAGTCGCCACGCCGTTTTTATTAAGCCCAAAACATTGAAAAAGGGCATCAGTTTAAAGATAATTTTAAACCCTTTTTGTGTGATGAGATTTTGAGTTCGGAGGTCAGATGACTCCCCGGGAAGAGAATATTAGAATATTAGAGCTCACCCGAGTAGCCTCGTAAAACGAGTCTTTCGGATACCCCTAATATCCTTTAAATGTTGTGTGTGTGTGTGTGTGTGCTTTTAAAAATGCATGCTGTATCGGATATCTACATTGTATGCTATGTATGGAAATGTATTGAAATAGTGTAGGAAGGAAGCCTTACCAATGTTGGTTCTGTTGGTGTAATGCCCTAGGCTTTAGTTATGTTTAACTGAAAAACCGTTATGTATCATCTTTATCGTTTATGTTTATTATTTGATTATTATATAGTTTGCATATTTATTGTAATAATCTCCGTCCCTGATTATTAAGAGAATAATTAGTATAATTGTCAATGGATAATCATATGATGATTATATGCATAGAGATGCACATTGAAATTATGAGTACTTGTTAGAAAAACAAGTGACTGGACATGACCCGTATGAGATTTATGTCATGGTCAAATGTCATAATTAAATCTCATATGGTCACTTCATTTAGTCCCTAGACCTGAGATTATCATGACCTTACATATGATGAAAAGTTATGTTTGATTTTAGTCAAACGGTATCTTAACACGATATCTATAAAGGCTATCTTTGGCATGATCGGATTCATGATGGGAAGGATGATAAGTCAAGATGGAATTTGTCCCTCGAAAGAGAGATGTTTTGCTTGGGCCCCTCGATGAGTGATAATGATGAAAGCGTGTGGCCACACCCCAATACGATTGGACTATCATTATACTCAAGATCGAGAAAGCATTGAACAAATACAAGTTGTCGTGGACCATGACTTGTGTTCAATATAACATCGTGAGACAAAGGGAAAAATGGAAGTGTACCATTGGAAACGTGAACTCTTACGTTGTGTTATTTGGGTAGACATAATGGCTTGCTAGAGTCCGCTTATGTCTTATGAGGGTCGATATGATCGGACTCATTGCCAACATAATACAATCCTATTGGGTCACACACAAATAGAATGAGTTGGTTGAACCAAGGGAAGAATGATTGAGAGTTTACGTATATGGCAACTTATGTCACGCGACATAACTAGCCACCGGCTAGTTATGTCACGCGACATAATTAGCCACCGGCTACTTATGTCGCGCGACATAACTAGCCACGTACGCGTTTTTGATGTACTGGTCTCCTAATTCGATTAGGAAACATATTCATACTAAAGTAGTATAAATATGAGAGGTCTGTTAACCCTAAGGTCTGGCCGAAATTTTCAAGGAAAAATCATAACAAAATACTCTCAATATTCTTCCATAAGTTTTAGGAATCTAGCAATTCCCAACCCGAGAATTGTTCTCGACATTCATATTTGTGTGGATTACCAAAAGAGGGTCTTAGTTTTGTTCAAACAAATCAAAGACCTAGAGTTCAAATCTGAAGATCCAAAGGAGTTGAAGATTCGAAGATTTGAAGATCAAAAGTTTGTGATTACGAATCACATAATTATTATCCGTTCGATAGCTCAAGACCGGAAAGCAATTCAGGTTGGTAAATTCTATCTCATAGCAATTCAATTTAATCGTATAGAACGGATCTTAGGGCTTGGGTTTTGTGTTAATTTTATGCTTAATTCCGCTGCGCATGGATCCATAAAACCCAACAGTGGTATCAGAGCCCCGTTCGTATGGTTAAGTTTGAATTAACATGCTAGAATGATTATATAAATTGTTTATATGTTCGTTGCATGTTTTTGTATGCGATAGAATTTTGATTGTTTATGTGAAACAATGTGAAAATCGTTTTCGAATTATGTTGAATTAAATCTGTAAAAGGGTTGTTTTATATGATTTAATTGCATATAATCTGAATTGATTGAAATCTGAAATCTCGCGACTGGCTACCTATGTCGTGCGACATAGTAGGCCACGGAGGAAATACGGTAATCTGGCCAGTTATGTCACGCGACATAACTAGCCACTGGCTAGTTATGTCACGCGACATAATAAGCCAAATCTGGGCAGAATCAGTTTATTTAATTTTTCTGCTAAATCTATGATTGTGTTTACAATCTGATATGTTTATATGATAATCTGGATGCTATAAAGTTAAGTTTATAAGGCTATGCTAGATTGTTTCATTGTTTATGCATGCTTAGTTGATTAAAATATGATTTTAATAATTATTGCGATGCATGAATTATTTGTTCTTAAGTGTTAAGAATTTTATTAGATGTTTAGTTGAAACATTGAATTGTGATTTCCTATAATGTTTAGTTGAAACATTGCATTATAGTTTCCTAATATGTTTAGATTTAAATTTTGAATTTTATGATTGTTTATGGAAACAAGTCATAATTACGCGAAATTTAAAAGGAAACTAATTGTTTATAAAAGGTAGTGATTATGTTGCCAAATCAGAGTTGATTTCTAATTGTGCATGACTAGGAGAGTTCTGTCTAAGGAAGAGTTGGTACTTAAGTAGTCCTTGTGGCTCACCTATCTTCCTGGGAACTTACCTGGTGCATGATTATGACTATCTTTGCTGATAGGCTTATAATCTACCTTAAAGAACCTTCATTTAACTTTTAAGTTCTTTATGCCAATCCATGATTTAAACACTTGAGACCACTCGGATAGTTTTGGGTGGGCTTGCCATAGCAAGGTGCTTTGATTCTATTCCGTTTGCGAGCAAGATGAGGAAATGGTGGTTCCTATACGTTTAAAATGGATGAACTTAATTGGGTTATCAAAATGGTTTTGGACCCAAGGCATAAGATGAGATTAAAATATGCTTGGACATATGATGTCTTAAGTAAATCTCATAAAAGATCCTAAGAGTCATATATGATATGATTGATGTTTTCTACCTAATTAGTTTAATCTTGAGCGGTGCGCCATAGCGTACTTGAGATTAAATTAAAGTTGGATCTTAGTCCTAAGAGTCATATACGATATGATTGATGTTTTTCTACCTAATTAGTTTAATCTTGAGCGGTGCGCCATAGCGTACTTGAGATTAAATTAAAGTTGGATCTTAGCCCATTAAATGCATATTATGCTTATTAGCATTGGAAGGTGTATGATTTAGTGGGAGTATTTGTAAAATACATTATTTGCTCTTAAATGATAAATGTGTTGATATTGATATGTGTTCATATAATTTGTATATTTTGTTGTAGAAGTAGCATTACATAATGATAATTGCGATTCATCCTTATGAAGGACAAAGTTCGAAATGAATGATACAAATAATTTTGATTGGATCAAAAGCCTAAAGAATGGTTCTTAGGTAAATTTGTACGTTCATTACGAATCCGTTCCTATTGAACCTATTGCAAATGTTGCAAAGGGCAAATAAGGAAGCAACATTAGAAACATAGTGATGATTCTGACAATATTGCTTGCCTTATATTTGCCACCATGTTCAAAGGCTCTTATGAAGAACCTTGTGCACATGATAACTACTTTTGTTCTAGCACACCGCAAAAGGGGAAATGTTCCAAGTGCAAGCTAGGCAAAAGATATATGTTGTGGTGAAGGCTCTTAATTCATGAGATGAAAGAAGGAGCAATCCGCAAATTGTGTTAATGGTTGACACAAGAAAAGGGGTTCATAAAGGAAGGAAAAGAAGGTAAAGCAAAGGTTTCTAAACCTAAGGCAAAAGTTGCAAAGCCAAAGAGGCTAAACCCAAAGTGTCTCAAAAGGATGCAGTTTGCTACCAATGCAATAAGATTGGTCATTGGAAGCAAAGTTGCAAGGCTAATTAGGAAGGCCTAAAAGGTGAAGAAGGGCAATATGATTGCTACTACTTCAAGTATCTATATGATAGATATTTTCCTTTCGACTTCTTGTTCTTGGGTATATGATACCGGATTGGATCCCACATTTGTCTAAATGTGCAAGGAGCAAAGAATAGAAAGCTAATCAAATAAGGTAAATTAAACCTAAGCATGGGAATGAAGCAAGAGTTGCAACATTAGCCATAAGGGACTTATGAAGTCACTTTGCCTTGTGAAGTAGTACTTGTTTTGAACAAGTATGACTACGTTCCGGATTTGAGTAGGAATGTTATTTCTGTTTCTTAAATGGATGATGAAGGATATAATTTTCTTATTTTAAATAAAAAGTTTTATATTTATTTAATGATATGCCTTATTGTATTGCATATGCCATTGAATTGTCTTCATATCCTTGATGTTAAGAAATAAAATAATATTGAAGATATCTAAAATATAAATGGGAATTCTGAACCGAACAATATGAACAACGCGTTCATATGGCATTGCCGGCTTGGTCAAATAAATAAGAAACATATATCTAAACTCCATTAACATGGACTTTTAGACTCATATGACCATGAATCATTTGAGGAATTTGGATCTTATTTATTGGGATTATCGACCAAACCACCCTACACTAAAGTAGTGGGAGGGCTAGTGACTTATTGGTCATTATACATAAGATGTATGTGAACTATTAAGCAGCATTGCTAGGGGAGGATTTCGGTATTTCATCATATTTCACTAAAGACTTATCTAGATATGATTATGTCTATCTGATGAAGTCCAAAGGTGAATCGTTTGAGATGTTTCGAACATTTCAAGATGAAGTGCAAAACAACTTGGCAAAACTATTAAGTACTTTGATTGGATCGAGGTAATGAATATTTGAGCCAAGAATTTGACAATCATCTCAAAACTATGAAATCGTTTCAAAGTTGACTCCACCCGGAACACCACATTGTATGGTGTGTCTGAAAGGAGGAATTGAACCTTGTAGGATATGGTTCGTTCGATGATGTGTCAATCAGACTTTCCTATTTCCTATTTCCTTTTGAGGATATGCATTAGAAATAATGCGGTTACACTGAATCGAGTCCCTACTAAATCGGTTCCTAAAGTCCCACATGAGATGTGGCATGAAAGAAAACTTAGTTTGTCTTTCATGAAGATTTGGGGTTGCGAATCTTATGCAAAGAGACTTGTCTCTTATAAGTTAGCACCAAATCTGACAAGGTTATTTTCGGATATTGATTTTACAATCACAAAGAGAACAAAATGTTTGTTGCTCTACACGATTTGTTTCTTGAGAAATAGTTTCTCAATAAAGAATCTAGTGGGAGTAAAATTAATCTTGAAAGAAGTTCAAGAACCCGAAAATAATATGGAACCAAGAGTAGAGACGGAACCAAGTTCACAAAGAGTTGTGAAAACGGTTCAAGATGTACAAGTCCATCGTAGATTGGATAGGTCACGATCCAAACTCAAGAAATAGTGATTTCTCGTTGCGGAAAGTGATGAAGTGGAAGTCATTGAGAATGATGATCCTACTTGCTATCAAGAAGCGATGTCCTCTCCTAATTTGGATAAATGGTTAGGAACCATGGAATCCAAATTACAATCCATGTTTAACAATCAAGTTTGGAACTTGATTGGGCTACCTAAAAGTGTAAAAACTAAAGGGTGCAAGTAGGTCTTCAAAGACCGACATGGATGTGAAGGTGTATACTTTCATGACTAAAAATTGTAGTAAAGGGATTTAGGTTAATTCATAGTATTGACTATGTTGAAACCTTTTTCGCCAGTTACAATGTCGAAGTCTGTTAGATTTTCAATTGCCATTATCACATATTGTGACTATGTGATATGACAAATGGATGTCAAACGACTTTCTTTAAATGGAAAGATTATTAAGGATGTGTATAGTACACAACCCGAATAGTTTGACGATCCAAGAAACTCTAATAGAGTATGCATGTTGCAAAGATCCATGAGATGGGTTGAAGCAAGCTTAAAGGAATTGGAATCTTCGTTTTGATGAATTGGTCAAAGAGTTTGACTTTATCAAGTACGAAGATGAACTTTGTGTATGCATGAAATTCAGTGGGAGCATGGTATTATTTCTATTGTTTATTACAATGATATCTTACTCATTGGAAAAACAAGTTCCGACACTTAAGACTATTAAGTCTTGGTCAAGGAAAGGTTTCTCAATGAAAGATATGGGTGAAGCCGCTTACATCCTTGGCATCAAGATCTATAAAGATGGATCTAGAAGGATAAATTGGTTTGAGTCAAAGTGTTCACATTGACAAGATTCTTAGAAGAGTCTAAGAAGAGTAGCTTGTCAATGAATCATGGTACTTCTCTTAGCAATACTCATTGTCTTATGACAACTGATGAGCAAAAGGAAAATGAATGAAGTTCCATATGCTTCGGCATTTGGATCTGTCATGTATGCCATGATTTATACTAGACACGACGTCTCATATGCTTTGAGCATGATGAGTCGATACCAATCTGATCTTGTGATGAGAACCATTGGATGGCAGTCAAGATGATCCTTAAGTACTTAAGAAGAACTAAGGATACGTTCTTGGGATTTGAAAGATTGGAAGTTAATCTTGTTGTAAGGGTTACATAGATGCTAGCTTCCAAACTAACAAAGTTAATTTAAAATCGCAATTAGAATTTGTGTTTATGCTTATTAGAGGTGCAATTTTGTTGGAAGAGTTCCAAGCAGAAATTGTAGCCTATTCTACTACTAAGGCCGAATTTTAGCAACATATGATGAGGCTAAAAGAGGCAGCTTGGATCAAAAGTTCATTAGTGTTTTGGAAATGTTCCAAGTATCACTAATCGGTGAAACTTTTGTTATGACAAATAGTGGTGCCACTTGTGCAAACAATGGAATCAAGGTCACAACAGCGATCCAAACACTCACTTAGACGTTCTTCGAGAAATTCATGAAGAATGAGAAGACGTTAAAATATACAAAGTATCAACCGATGATGACATAAGGGATTCACTTACAAAGACCCTCGCATAGGCAGAAGCATGATGGTCATGTTAGATCCATGAGTATTCGATACATAAATGGAGCCTAGTGCAAGTGGGAGACTGTTGGTGTAATGCCCTAGGCTTTAGTTATGTTTAACTGAAAAACTGTTATGTATCATCTTTATCGTTTATGTTTATTATTTGATTATTATATAGTTTGCATATTTATTGTAATAATCTCCGTCCCTGATTATTTGTATAATTGTCAATGGATAATCATATGATGATTATATGCATAGAGATGCACATTGTAATAATTAGTATAATTGTCAATGGATAATCATATGATGATTATATGCATAGAGATGCACATTGAAATTATGAGTACTTGTTAGAAAAACAAGTGACTGGACATGACCCGTATGAGATTTATGTCATGGTCAAATGTCATAATTAAATCTCATATGGTCACTTCATTTAGTCCCTAGACCTGAGATTATCATGACCTTACATATGATGAAAAGTTATGTTTGATTTTAGTCAAACGGTATCTTAACACGATATCTATAAAGGCTATCTTTGGCATGATCGGATTCATGATGGGAAGGATGATAAGTCAAGATGGAATTTGTCCCTCGAAAGAGAGATGTTTTGCTTGGGCCCCTCGATGAGTGATAATGATGAAAGCGTGTGGCCACACCCCAATACGATTGGACTATCATTATACTCAAGATCGAGAAAGCATTGAACAAATACAAGTTGTCGTGGACCATGACTTGTGTTCAATATAACATCGTGAGACAAAGGGAAAAATGGAAGTGTACCATTGGAAACGTGAACTCTTACGTTGTGTTATTTGGGTAGACATAATGGCTTGCTAGAGTCCGCTTATGTCTTATGAGGGTCGATATGATCGGACTCATTGCCAACATAATACAATCCTATTGGGTCACACACAAATAGAATGAGTTGGTTGAACCTAGGGAAGAATGATTGAGAGTTTCTGTATATGGCAACTTATGTCACGCGACATAACTAGCCACTGGCTAGTTATGTCACGCGACATAACTAGCCACTGGCTACTTATGTCGCGCGACATAACTAGCCACAGACGCGTTTTTGACAGCCTGGTCTCCTAATTCGATTAGGAAACATATTCATACTAAAGTAGTATAAATATGAGAGGTCTGTTAACCCTACTGGTCTGGCCGAAATTTTCAAGGAAAAATCATAACAAAATACTCTCAATATTCTTCCATAAGTTTTAGGAATCTAGCAATTCCCAACCCGAGAATTGTTCTCGACATTCATATTTGTGTGGATTACCAAAAGAGGGTCTTAGTTTTGTTCAAACAAATCAAAGACCTAGAGTTCAAATCTGAAGATCCAAAGGAGTTGAAGATTCGAAGATTTGAAGATCAAAAGTTTGTGATTACGAATCACATAATTATTATCCGTTCGATAGCTCAAGACCGGAAAGCAATTCAGGTTGGTAAATTCTATCTCATAGCAATTCAATTTAATCGTATAGAACGGATCTTAGGGCTTGGGTTTTGTGTTAATTTTATGCTTAATTCCGCTGCGCATGGATCCATAAAACCCAACAGGTTCGTGTCTGTCTTCCGCTGGGGAATGGTGTTTGAGGTCGGAATAGCGTTCCGGTACGGATCGGGATTGCTTCGGGAGGGACCGGTTGTCCGCGGACAGAGTTTCGGCGTGAGTTGAGGTTGTAAGCTGCGTTCGGGCAGAGGTTCGGCGTGCGTGGGGATCGTCGGGATCACTCGGGCAGAGTTTCGGCGTGCGTTGTGGTGGCAGGAGTCACTCGGGCAGAGTTTCGGCGTGGTTTGGGATCGTCGGTTTGACTCGGAAAGAGCCGGGACACCGTGGAAAGACCAGGCAAGGCCTCGGAGTACCACGAGGGGCCTCAGAGTACCTCGAGAGTGCCTCGGGGCAGCGCGGGAGCGTCTCGGGAGCGCTCGGGGAGGCTTCGGAGCACCACAAGGGAGCTCGGAAGGCCTCGGAAGGATCCGAAAGGGGCCGGGAGTGCCTCGAGAGGACTTAGAGGGGAGCCAGAAGGCTAAGGGAGGAAGAGAGAAGAGGGAGGTCTGTGAAAATGAGGAGGGGGAGCCCTCTATTTATAGTGTAGGAAAACTGCAAAGAGGTCCGTACGGACCTCTTAGGTAATTATAGATTTCCGGGATTTGAGGGAATCTCGTGGACTTTAAGGGGATTTTCGTAATGATTATGTCTGGTGCAAAGAGGTCCGTACGGACCTTTTGGCATGCAAAGAGGTCCGTACGGACTTTCCATGCTCTTGTGAATGTGATGGCAAGCTAGCTCTCGTCGAGAGCTTTCCAACCATATATGGCACGTCTCAATCGGAGTTCGTATGAAGGAGTTATGACCTCCGGAAGTTTGCCTCTGGTTTTGTCGTATGCTGGGATGGAGAGCGATCCAGATTGGGGTACTTACAATGTCCTCCAAAAATTCATAGTTAAATGGATCAAGAGGAAGACGAATACCTAATTGGAATTGCTTGTAGAAGAAGTATGTAAGTCAGACTATAGAAAAATTCCTTCTTAGCATCTGGATCCATCACCAAAATGAGGAATAAGTTAAGCGATATTCATTCCTTGGCACTTCGTAATTATCGTATAAGTCAAGGAACAAGGGATCTTCATCCTTCACTTCCCTACCCCCGGGGTGCCAGACCTCCCTCTTTGAACACTACCTCTTTGAGATCGTATTAATATGATACCAATAAAAGATCAATTGAAAGGATTCAAGTCTTTAGATACCTATTTTATTTCAATTATGTGGATTCAAAATTAGCCAACAAACATTAAATTCGAATGTACTCTTTTTATCGTAATAAAAGAACTGTATTTTACAAGATAAATTATTTTAAGATTGTGGTTTTAGTTGTTGTAATACCTATAGTTAAGTGCATGTAGTTATAACAAAAATGAGGAAATTCTCTTATTTTTTGTTGAGTACAACCCTTATTTGGTGCATACTTACATCTGAAAATCTCAACCTTTCCAGTCATTACTGTTTTGGTCAATTTATTGTATGTTTTGAAAATGAACTTTAGTGGAATGATTTTGGGCTCAAATGGAATATAAGAATGAGAAAATTCAAGATGCTACACCAAGATGTAACGAGGAAAGCCCTTAATCAATTAATCTCCGGCACAAAACCTCGGGAGGTTTTAAGAAACCTTCCTAAAACCAAAGATGTTAATAAATTTTGTTGAGTGAGTACAAGGTGGAAGTATAGTAAGAGTTACAAAATTGCCGTCCATGGCACCTATCCCTAGCTCTCCTCTTATGCTCCAAAAATTAATAGGGAATTAATAAGTAACCGAAAATCCCTATAAATCCGGATCAGGTTGCTGAAGATAAGGGACTGTTGCCATGATTAGATCTTCCATTAGAAATACATTTGAAATATGTGAGACCTGGTCATTGATCCTTGGTGGTAATTATCCCCTGAAAAATAGGAACGGTTGAACCTACATCTTCAAGTTTCTCAGAAGTAAGATACCATGTTAAAGATGCTGAAGAATCAAGATGCTAAAGAACCATACTATCCAAGATGTCAATGCAGTGTTGAGTAAAATTTCTACCCCAAACAATTGCCTCCAATTTTTTTAAATCTCTTAGGTGGAGCCAAGGAGTCAGAATTTTTTTAACATGTGTCTCATCATTTAATTGACGTGACCCTTGACAAGACGGTTTAGGCTTTTGAGTAGTAGTAGGAATCTATAACTGCCTATAACTTCCATAAATAAGCCGTTTCTTCCTCTTGGCGATTTCAAAAAAGTTTCCTCCATTGTCGTCGCATTTTTAGATAAGTCGATTTCTCTCTAACTTTCATTTATTACCTTTCAATCTTTTGTTATGGGTAAGGGTAAGAAAGTAGCGATTTCCGTTCTTCCTGAGACTTTACACATCTCGAACTCCTTAAACCAAATTCTGAAAAAAGCACTAGCAAGCAAACCCACCTAGACACCTACATTAGGAACAAAGCCTTTCCTGAAGGTACTGAATTTCTGATACCAGATAACTCTTTCACAGCCGATTGCGCCTCTGACCACTGGGTAGGGTTCTTAGAGTATCCCTTTAACATTGGCCTAAAATTCCCCTTTTCGCCCTTGATTAACCGATTCTTTAATGCCACTAAGTTAGCCTATCCTCATCTGATGCCAGCAGGATGGAGGATTCTATTAACCCTAGTTAGAATTGCCTTTGAAACTGGTCTTACCGTAGGTTTGGAAGAATTGGCATTTACCTCTGAGATTAGGTCACATAGTCCCCATAGATACAACTTTAGGGCTAAATCTGCATCGAACAACCTAGTACTAGACTTTGAGGATCAAGATAGAGGGTGGAAGAGCAAATTCTTCTTTGTGAGAAGGAATACTTTGGAAGGTGGTGAGGAGTTGGTTACGAGATGGAGGTCTCAAGGTATAGCCTGGGCTCTTCTTTAACATCCTACTCCGTCTTAATTCTGTACAACGTGTTCATTTGATATCATTCTTTTTGGATTTTTTCAGTTGTCAAGTTGAGTGTATTTTTTCCAGAGAAACATGATACATATGCAAACGTGGAGAAGATTCTGAGTTTGTCCGCTGATATACGCAAACACAGACCTTTGCCAATTGATTTTGAGACTGCAAGTGCTGAGGAAGAAGATACGGGAGAACGAGTTGAAAGTAGAGCCTCACCAGACCCAAGCATCAACAAAATGTCTTCAGGTAGGAGTGAATTTGTAGCTTTATAATTTTGGCATGTCGAATTTTGGTCTTGCATCTTGTCATTCCATACTCTTTTTGACAGTTATCGGTTCACAAGTTGGTTTTTCCAAGGATGATGTGGTTTTAAGGATCAAGGCTAGAGTTTAAATCAAGAAGGAGGTAAAATTTGATGATGGGAAGCCACCTAACCCCAAGGTAGATTGTTCCTCCTCCAAGGTGGGAAAGTCCATGGGTGTTGGTTCAGAAGCCAAGAAAAGAAAGGTTAACGATGTTGAAATAGTAAAGGTTATAACCAAAGAGGATTGGAAGGCTGATAACGCATTGGCCGGTATGGAAAATTTGAATAAGAAGGTAATAACATTTATCTCTCGTGTTCCAGAAATATTAATCTTGTTGATTTTAACATGATAATTTTTTAATGTAGTCCATAGATATGGTGGCTTGTTTGATCAAGGAGTTGGAGATTAAAGATGACAGGATCAAGGTATTAGAACAGAAGAACAAATTTGAAGGTGATAGAGCCAACAAGGCTGAAAAGGAGCTCAATATTTACGCCAATGAGTGCAAGGAGAGAGCCAAAGAGATTGAGAGTCTGAACAAGTTGGTTTTGGAACAATCTGAGAGGTTTTCAACCATCAAAGCTGATCGTATGAAGGAGTTGAATGATGCGAAAGAAAAATTCATCAATGACGCTTTCGGGACCATGTTAGAGAACAAAGTTGACATGATGCAAGATTTTCTTGATGGGAAACATCTTGCATGGAATATTGAGGAACAACGCCACATGCTCAATGTTGGTCCCAAATGTGGCAACAAGGGTGAAAAACAGCTAGAGGGGTGAATAGTTGTTACAATTTTTTCGCCCTCTTTTGAAAACTAAACCTCTTGCTTACAAAACCGCTTGCAGTGTATAAGAAACTGCAAGTAGAAATGCAAAATGCAGAGCAGAATATCAAATTTATAATCAGTTTTAGAGGAGCGGTTTTGATCCTGTTTTCAGTGCGGTTTATAAAACTAAAAAGTGAGGTTTTGACAAAGTTAACTGCAAACACAATTAACAATAATGGTTAACTTAGAATAATATCAAACAGATAAAGACAAAATAATTAGCAATGAACAGTAAGTAAAATTGCAGAAATGAAGAACACAATATTTGGAGTGGTTCAATCGTAAATGATCTACATCCACTACCAAGATGGTTAGTCTTGTATTTTCTAAGAGTTAGATTTATATTGGGTATGAGAGATTACAAAGTACAAAGAGTAATACTCAGATCTAAAATCTATTCTATGAAGGTCAAATCCTAGACTATAACCAGTGTATCTCAAATGAATAATCTATATGATTATACAAGTGAGGTGTGTGTGTGTTTAGCAAGATCAAGGCTCTTTGTATCTGTATGATGTAAAGCACGATGATTCTTGAAGTGTTAAAGGCTTGATTTATGGGTTGGGAAATATTTCTTGAAGGAAGAAGATGAAGATTCAAAGGGCTGAATATTTTCTAGGCAGAGCTTCAATCTTCTTATGATCTCACAACAATTTCAATTTCTCAAGCAATCTTCAAATGTTGAAGATTAGATGTATTTATACCCAAGCACCAAGAAAGTAGCCGTTATGATACAGTTGTTGAAGTACTGTACTGGTGCAATCTGATTGGTCCACAAATCCACTTTTGTCCTTTAGTACAGCAGTTGCAGATAAAGTTGATCAGACCTCAGCTGCAAATAAGGTATGAAGGACATCTGTCACCTTTTCAAGATCCTTGCATATCTTGTCTGACACTTAGGAAGTACGGTTTCACAGTGCAGTCTGAAACTGGAAATGCACTGCGGTTTTGCAAGTGCGATTTCATCAATGATGATTCACTGCATGAGTCAAGGGTGCGGTTTCAATGTAAGAAATCCATACTGCGGTTTGTAGTTGAAGTTTCTTATGTGCGGTTTGAAACTTCTTGAACTGAAACCTCATGTCCAATGGGTCTTGTGCCTGTTTTTAAGCCTAAATAAACCTATTATATAAAATAGACTTATACTAAAAATTTGTAGTCTAAGCTTCATTACATATGGGCCTAAAGTCCTTAAAATAGAGATGAGGTTATGGTATCAATCAAATCTATGCTAAATCTAGGAGGGTTAAAGTATGCATACCTAACAATCTCCCCCTATTTGATTGATGCCATTACCTACTATAACAAAAGCAAGCATTGTACTTGGTAAAAATATGTCCATAGCAATTAACATGGTAAGTCATGTCCCAAGTCAATGCACACACTAGCTTAAGTTATAGATTTCTATACTATTGAAAGATTGAAAAACTTACAACTTGAAAGTTTAGAAATGCATTCAGTGCACTTGAAAAATATGAGTTTATGTTTAAAGTGCTGTTTAAACTGAATGTTTAAACTTCAATTCAAAATATGATTTTAAGTTAGAAAATATTTGAAAGAGGTTTTAAACCATTGCGGTTTCATTGTTCTACAAACAAGCAGTTTGATATGAACAAGGTTTTGGAACCATGATGCAATTTTCATTACTACCTTAATAGTTTTGAGTTACAAATACAGGTAGGAAAGCAAATTACAAGGTTACAAAAAAGCAAAAAGAGTTAGACCAAAAAAATACAATGAGAGTGCGGTCTAAATGAACCAAAAAGTATTCAGCAAAAAGGTGTGGATATGATCCTGGATGGCTTCAGAATGGGCGGTTTTATTGCTGAGACGGTGCTGGGGCGGTCCGTCCACTTCGTGCTCAGCTACCTGCGGTCCTTGAAAGATAGAATGCTCAGCTTGAATGCTCCTTTTCAGTCTTCTTACTTCATATTCGGTCTTTTGATGAACGGTTTGGATGGCTTTGGCTTCTTCAATAATCTCATCAACTTTAAATGCATTCTCATCCAAGTTGTTGTTAAGGCCTTCAATATTGGTGAGGAATGATGAATCCAAAGAATTGAAGAAGGTGTGGATATGATCCTGGATGGCTTCAGAATGGGCGGTTTGAGCTTTCTCCAGATTAGATTCAATTTTTCTTAAACTCCCCTTCAAAGAGTTTTCTAGTTCACTGATTTTTATGCTGAGCTTGGAGTTGAATCCCTCCTTGAGGTTTTCAAACCTATCGTTGACTTCATCATTCAAAGCATTGATTTTTGCTTTAAGGGAATCTCCCAAGATATTTGTTTTGACATTCAGTTCTCCTTTGACTGAATCAATCTGTGATAGGAGGTTTGATTCCAAGGATTCAAGAGCAGTTTTGAAGTCCTGGGTAGGCTGCGATCTGAAGTTAATGGAACTGAGGAGGTTAGATTGGAAAGATTCAAGGGATGTTTTGGAAGAAAGTTTGAAGGAGTTGGAAAGTTGGTTAAGCACATCTTTGAGCTGGGTTGTTGAGACTTTATCTCTTAGTGTTTGAAGGATTCCATCAGCTAAATCTTTTCTGAATCCATCAAAGCAGGTTTCAACAGCAGTTTTGGCAATGTTTGCTATTGCACTCTCCCCTTAATGCATCAAGCTTGAGGAGAATATCCTTCATAGAAGATTTATAAGCACCAAATTCCAGGTATTGAGTGGCAAGGAGATGGGATTGGGTTTCAACATGGTTTTTGAGGGATCGGTTGGAGGCTTCTAGGGAGGCATTAGAAGCAATTAGCTTAATTATGTGGCCTTGATTTATCAGGAGTTAGCCTTGAATGAGGTTTAGGGTGGATAAGATTTGTGAGTAATCAGTATGAGGGGCGGTTGAGGTGGAAGGGGCGGTTTGGATGATGGGCGGGGTTTGGGTGGGTAGTTTAATTTGGGGTAGTGGGGAATGTAAGGTTTGAAAGATATGAGCGGTTGGGATTGTATGTGGTTGGGAGGTTTGGGGTAGAGATATGTGGGCGGTTGGTATGGGAGCGGTTTGAATTGGTAGAGGAATGGTGGTAGTTGGAAGGGTAGAGGAGTTAGGAGGTGAGTTTGGGGGTGAATTGGTTTGGGTAGTATGAACAGAAAGTGGAGGGGATTTTTGATGTTGAGATGAGGTAGGAGGGGTAGGAGTTTTGGCAGGAGGAGGGGTTTGATTTATGGAAGAAGGAGGAGGTGGTGTTTGAACACGGTTGGAAGGTGGAGTTTGGGCGCGGTTGGAATGAGGTAGTGAGGGAGTTGGATCTCTGAATGTAGAAGTTGAAATAGCTCCGCCTACTAAGGGTCTTATGGCCCTTTCAAGAAAATCTGGGGGTAGAGGTAAGTCTAAGTCAGAGGGGGTGTGGTAGTCAGAATGGGAGGGAGAAGGTGAAGGAGAGTGATATGAGGATTCTCGGTCAAAATATGAAGGGGTTTCTCCAGGAATAGGAATTTTGGTTTGGGAAACACGTTTGAGGAAACGTTTAGGCCCATTGGTTGGAGTTTTCTTTTTGGCCATCATTTTGAATCTTCTTTTCTTGGGATTCTCCCCCTGAGCGGTTGCAGCTCTTTGCGGTTGAGTGGGGGAAGGCACTTTTGGGGAAGAGGATTTGGATGGTGAGGAATGGTGAGATTTAAGTGGTGATGGTGGTTGAATGGGAGTGGTTTGAATTTGGGGAGGTGGAGGTGATTGAGTGGGAGGCTGCGTTTGGGATGCAGGCTGCGATTTGGGAAGAGGTGCAGTTGATTTACCTTTTTCAGCTCTCCTTTGCTCAACCTCTTTCTCAATCCTGTCCAACTCAGCTCTATAAAAATCTGCCATGTCTTCACCAGTCATAGCATCCTTGGTCTTCTTGGCCTTCCTAGCTCTTGCAATCAGGGCAGGAATACCATCATCTTCTTCTTCATCTTCATCCTCTTCATCAGCCAGGTTCATTTTTTGCTTCCCTTTCTGGCTTGGACCAGCACCAGCAGCAGCAGCACGAGCTTTGGGGGCTGGTGCGGTTCTAGCTTTCTTACAGGCGGTTCGGTGCGTGTTTCTTTGACCTTCTGGCCTTCTTGACTGCTTTGCCCGTCAATGAATCAGCAGTTTCAGGGCACATGTTGATGAAGAACTCTTTTGTAGGAAGGGTATCAGCATCATACAAGGATTTATATTCGTCATTGCCATGGTTGAGTTTGAAGTTGTGGTTAGCAGCTAAACCAAGGCTTTCTTCAGTGCCCCATTCTACAGTCAACTCAGGAGTAGATATTCTCAGTTCCTCCAGGTGCTGATTGGCAAAAATAGCAATCAGGAGCCTGCAGAAAGGTCTCCATCTTTGTTCTTCATTCTTCACCTTTGACTGGTAGGTGTCTATGCTGGCTGAGAGTTCCCTCATAAGAATTTTTGGCCAGTATAGGGGAATTCTACTATGGATAGCAGAACAATACATCCATTGATGGGATATAAAGTTGTTGTGATTTCCTGTCTTCCCACAAATTGACTTCCCAACTAGGAAGCAAAGGTGGCTCATCAGCTCACCAAAGGCCTTCCTGGGGATCTTCTTGTATTGTATAGTCAGAGTGGGGATCCCAGCAGTTGTGGAGGCAGTTGCATCCATTATATCTTTGTTAACGCTCTCAGGAGCATTTGAGACATTGAATCCAAAGTGTTTCTGATGTCCAGATTGTGGGCTCCTCCCAACTCCCGAGACCTATAAACTCGTGTCCCAGGATGGAGAGTCCCAAAATATACCATTTCAAAAAAAACTTTCTTTACTTTAGCTTGAAAAGTATACAACTCATTTTCAAAACATTTTCAAAATAACCTCTCTTCACGCAGGCGATATATAAAACTGTTAAACCAAAAACAACCTGTTTATACAAAGTATACACTTGGAAAGGCTTACACAAGCCAACCATAAACAAACCAAACTCAGGTTTACTTACAACACCATACAACTGAAACATGTTTCTGAAAGTTTTATATACAAAACATTTCCCAAAAGAATAACAACCATGACACTCCCAACTTCCCAAGACGACACATACCCTGACAACCAAAAGATGTCCAAACTCCTGCCCCGGCCTTACTGGTCCGGTCTTCCTGTCTTAGCATGATCTAAAACAATAAAGGGGAAGGGGTGAGATAAAATCTCAGCAAGCTATTATGTATGCAACAATATGCCATACAAGATGCAACATATAAGCAGGTTGCTCAACAAATATGCAACACCAAACAGGTTGCTCATAATCACATTGGGAAAACAGTAAACACTTTACGTTACCTTTCCCTTTTACCTTTTCCATCTGAATCATATGTAGTACTACAGAGGGAGTCATACTCCTCTCATTTGGTGAACTGCTAGTGCACCTTCACCTCTTATACGACCCCTTATAGAGATCCTTATAAGCTGCCTCGCTATCTTGTGGCATGACTGCACATATCCACAGAAGCTGAACCCCTCAATCCGTGGCCACAGAAGGGGGTGAACGGTACAAGTATAAGGACATCCAAGCACCTTATGAAATATCTTCTCATAAGTGGTTGCATTCCCTATACCCCCGAAGATCAACTGGTATACTGTATTCAAGCACATCACAGATACTTGAAAATAAGTTCACCCAATGGGACAACAACATAAATAGAACATGGTACTGCAACTCATGTTAAACAATTGAAACAGTGCAACACGTATTTAACACTATGTGCACAATTAGCTATGAATATGTAAACACGTATGAAACAAAGTATATCACGTAAGTCCTACACATTCATTACACAATATGTAAACCAGTAACAGGGTACTACCACTCCTGTCCAAACCACGTAAATAGTGCACAACACATATGAGACACTATATGAGCAAATAACCCTACATAGGTCATCACATAAGGCTACAATATCATATAAGTAACCCTACACGTTCACAATACAATATTAAACACCTTCTCTTAAGGTTTCAATTTCATTTACCAAGTTTTATAAACTTTGGTTCAAGTTCCATAATTGCCTCTCAAGCATTTTCAGGTCAATATTTAAAGCTCTTCCCAATATTATTTTGAGCCATTTCAAGTTCCAGTATATAGTACTAAACTTGTACTAGATATGTAGTTAAAAGGGATTAAATCTGGTTAGAAGGGGAACAGGTGAAAAATAGCAGATTAAATACTTTAGCACAAAAGAGATTCCAGTAGAAAAGCCAACTCGTAAAATTGCATCTAAACGAGTCAAACACTTGGACAAAGACAACAAAAGCTGTCGAACCACCAACCACTTAATCAACAAAATATTATATAAACAGCTTTAAGGTACCTCTTTAGTATTCACATACTTAAAACTATAATTATACCATACCATACCGAACCCTCCCATGTTCAATTATCTCCCGACCTTTGTTAGGTTGCAATGATAAAAACAACCACAGCATCCACATATAATCTATGATAAAAGCAGAAAAGCTACACACTATTTTCATTGCTTACTATTTACTGAAAGTTGACTACAAATATATAAGGGAACAAGCTAGGATTAGATAATTTACACAAAATAAATACCAAAATCATCATCCACAAAAGATCCCAAAAATACCAATAACCATTTATATACACATAATATCAACATTAAACACGGAATGAGCAATTATTGAAAGAAATCATAATAACTTACCAAAATAGGCCGAAATAAAAGGAATATTTCATCATCTATTCTTGTTCTAATCGACTCCCTGATCACAAATATGAAGTCTGAATTGAAAACGGATCAACGGTTGAATTTCTACGAATTTCTGAAGGTAACCCTAGGTTTATGGAATGATACGTAGTACTGAGGAGAAGAAAAGAAGAACCGACTAGGTAGGAAAAGCTTCTGGGGAAAGCTTTTAATAAAAGGATTGATATAACCATAATTACACATAGGCTCCTTCAAGATTTAAAACCTATAATTAAACACCTTGAAGTTATATTTACACCTAAGCCCCTCAACTTTTTATACCTTCTCCCTTAATATTTCAAATATTATAACATCACTACATTAATTCCCAATTATTCTAATTAGACATTATATAATTAAATTAAATTTAATAACATCTAAAATCACATAATTTAACCAAGTCTCAAACTAAACACGTAATAAAACTAAATAACATATAATGCATAATATGAGATGCAATGCACCCTACTCCCACGTGCTCCACGTGTGACCAAAATTGCTGTCCATGGCACCTATCCCTAGCTCTCCTCTTATACTCCAAAAATTAATAGAGAATTAATAAGTAACCGAAAATCCCTATAAATCCGAATCAGGTTGCTGAAGATAAGGGACCGTTGCCATGATTTGATCTTCCGTTAGAAATACATTTGAAATAAGTGAGACCTGGTCATTAATCCTTGGTGGTAATTATTCCCTGAAAAATAGGAATGGTTGAACCTACATCTTCAAGTTTGTCAAAAGTAAGATACTATGTTAAAGATACTGAAGAATTAAGATGCTAAAGAACCATACTATCCAAGATGTCAATGCATTGTTGAGTAAAATTTCTACCCCAAACAATTGCCCCCAATTATTTTAAATCTCTTAGGTGGAGCCAAGGAGTCAGAATTTTTTTTTAACATGTGTCTCATCATTTAATTGACGTGACCCTTGATAAGACGGTTTAGGCTTTTGAGTAGTAGTAGGAATCTATAACTGCCTATAACTTCCATAAATAAGCCGTTTCTTCCTCTTGGCGATTTCAAAAAAGTTTCCTCCATTGTCGTCGCATTTTTAGATAAGTCGATTTCTCTCTAACTTTCATTTATTTCCTTTCAATCTTTTGTTATGGGTAAGGGTAAGAAAGTAGCGATTTCCGTTCTTCCTGAGGATTTTACACATCTCGAACTCCTTAAACCAAATTCTGAAAAAAGCACTAGCAAGCAAACCCACCTAGACACCTACATTAGGAACAAAGCCTTTCCTGAAGGTACTGAATTTCTGATACTAGATAACTCTTTCACAGCCGATTGCGCCTCTGACCACTGGGTAGGGTTCTTGGAGTATCCCTTTAACATTTGCCTAAAATTTCCCTTTTCGCCCTTGATTAACCGATTCTTTAAGGCCACTAAGTTAGCCTATCCTCATCTGATACCAGCAGGATGGAGGATTCTATTAACCCTAGTTAGAATTGCCTTTGAAACTGGTCTTACCGTAGGTTTGGAAGAATTGGCTTTTACCTCTGAGATTAGGTCACATGGCCCCCATAGATACAACTTTAGGGCTAAATCTGCGTCGGACAACCTAGTACTAGACTTTGAGGATCAAGATAGATGGTGGAATAGCAAATTATTATTTGTGAGAAAGAATACTTTGGAAGGTGGTGAGGAGTTGGTTACGAAATGGAGGTCGCAAGGTATAGCCTGGGCTCTTCTTTAACATCCTACTCCGTCTTAATTCTGTACAACGTGTTCGTTTGATATCATTCTTTTTGGATTTTTCAGTTGTCAAGTTGAGTGTATTTTTTCCAAAGAAAGATGATACATATGCAAGCGTGAAGAAGATTCTGAGTTTGTTCGCTGATATACGCAAATACAAACCTTTGCCAATTGATTTTGAGACTGCAAGTGCTGAGGAAGAAGATACGGGAGAACGAGTTGAAAGTAGAGCCTCACCAGACCCAAGCATCAACAAAATGTCTTCAGGTAGGAGTGAATTTGTAGCTTTATAATTTTGTCATGTCGAATTTTGGTCTTGCATCTTATCATTCCATACTCTTTTTGACAGTTACCGGTTCACAAGTTGGTTTTTCCAAGGATGATGTGGTTTTAAGGATCAAGGCTAGAGTTTAAATCAAGGATGTAAAACTTGATGATGGGAAGCCACCTAACCCCAAGGCAGATTGTTCCTCCTCCAAGGTGGGAAAGTCCATGGGTGTTGGTTCAGAAGCCAAGAAAAGAAAGGTTGACGATGTTGAAATAGTAAAGGTTATAACCAAAGAGGATTGGAAGGCTGATAACGCATTGGCCGGTATGGAAAATTTGAATAAGAAGGTAAAAACAGTTATCTCTCGTGTTCCAAAAATATTAATCATGTTGATTTTAACATGATAATTTTTTAATGTAGTCCATAGATCTGGTGGCTTGTTTGCTCAAGGAGTTGGAGATTAAAGATGATAGGATCAAGGTATTAGAACAGAAGAACAAATTTGAAGTTGATAGAGCCAACAAGGCTGAAAAGGAGCTCAATATTTACGCCAATGAGTGCAAGGAGAGAGCCAAAGAGATTGAGAGTCTGAACAAGTTGGTTTTGGAACAATCTGAGAGGTTTTCAACCATCAAAGCTGATCGTATGAAGGAGTTGAATGATGCGAAAGAAAAATTCATCAATGACGCTTTTGGGACCATGTTAGAGAACAAAGTTGACATTATACAAGATTTTCTGGATGGGAAACATCTTGCATAGAATAATGAGGAACAACGCCACATGCTCAATGTTGGTCCCAAATGTGGCAACAAGGGTGAAAAACAGCTAGAGGGGTGAATAGCTGTTACAATTTTTTCGCCCTCTTTTTAAAACTAATCCTCTTGCTTACAAAACTGCTTGCAGTGTATAAGAAACTGCAAGTAGAAATACAAAATGCAGAGCAGAATATCAAATTTATAATAGTTTTAGAGGTGCGGTTTTGATCCTATTTTCAGTGCGGTTTATAAAACTGAAAAGTGAGGTTTTGACAAAGTTAACTGCAAACACAATTAACAATAATGGTTAACTGAGAATAATATCAAACAGATAAAGACAAAATAATTAGCAATGAACAGTAAGTAAAATTGCAGAAATGAAGAACACAATATTTGGAGTGGTTCAATCGTAAATGATCTACATCCACTACAAAGATGGTTAGTCTTGGATTTTCTAAGAGTTAGATTTTATATTGAGTATGAGAGATTACAAAGTACAAAGAGTAATACTCAGATCTAAAATCTATTCTATGAAGATCAAATCCTAGACTATAACCAGTGTATCTCAAATGAATAATCTATATGATTATACAAGTGAGGTGTGCATGTGTTTAGCAAGATCAAGGCTCTTTGTATCTGTATGATGTAGAGTACGATGATTCTTGAAGTGTTAAAGGCTTGATTTCTGAGTTGGGAAATATTTCTTGAAGGAAGAAGATGAAGATTCAAAGGGCTGAATATTTTCTGGGCAGAGCTTTAATCTTCTTATGATCTCACAGCAATTTCAATTTCTCAAGCAATCTTCAAATGTTGAAGATTAGGTGTAATTATACCCAAGCACCAAGAAAGTAGCCGTTATGATACAGTTGATGAAGTAATGTACTGGTGCAATCTGATTGGTCCACAAATCCAATTTGTCCCTTAGTACGGCAGTTGCAGATAAAGCTGAACAGACCTCAGCTACAAATAAGGTATGAAGGACATCTGTCACCTTTTCAAGATCCTTGCATATCTTGTCTGACACTTAGGAAGTGCGGTTTCACAGTGCAGTCTGAAACTGGAAATGCACTGCGGTTTTGCAAGTGCGGTTTCATCAATGATGATTCACTGCATGAGTCAAGGGTGCGGTTTCTATGTATGAAATCCATACTGCGGTTTGTAGTTGAAGTTTCTTATGTGCGGTTTGAAACTTTTTGAACTGAAACCTCATGTCCAATGGGTCTTGTGCCTGTTTTCAAGCCTAAATAAACCTATTCTATAAAATGGACTTATGCTAAAAATTTGTAGTCTAAGCTTCATTGCATATGGGCCTAAAGTCCTTAAAATAGAGATGAGGTTATGGTATCAATCAAATATATGCTAAAGCTAGGAGGGTTAAAGTATGCATACCCAACAATCTCCCCCTATTTGATTGATGTCATTACCTACTATAACAAAAGCAAGCATTGTACTTGGTAAAAATATATCCATAGGAATTAACATGGTAAGTCATGTCCCAAGTCAATGCACACACTAGCTTAAGTTATAGATTTCTATTCTATTGAAAGATTGAAAAACATACAACTTGAAAGTTTAGAAATGCATTCAGTGCACTTGAAAAATATGAGTTTAAGTTTAAAGTGATGTTTAAACTGAATGTTTAAACTTCAATTCAAAATATGATTTTAAGTTAGAAAATATTTGAATGAGGTTTTAAACCATTGCGGTTTCATTATTCTACAAACAAGCAGTTTGATATGAACAAGGTTTTGGAACCATGATGCAATTTTCATTGCTGCCTTAATAGTTTTGAGTTACAAATACAGGTAGGAAAGTAAATTACAAGGTTACAAAAAAGCAAAAAGAGTTAGACCAAAAAAATACAATGAGAGTGCGGTCTAACTGAACCAAAAAGTATTCAGCAAAAAGGTGTGGATATGATCCTGGATGGCTTCAGAATGGGCGGTTTTATTGCTGAGGCAGTGCTGGGGCGGTCCGTCCACTTCGTGCTCAGCTACCTGCAGTCCTTGAAAGATAGAATGCTCAGCTTGAATGCTCCTTTTCAGTCTTCTTACTTCATCTGCGGTCTTCTGATGAGCGGTTTGGATGGCTTTGGCTTCTTCAATAATCTCATCAACTTTAAATGCATGCTCATCCAAGTTGTTGTTAAGGCCTTCAATTTTGGTGAGGAATGATGAATCCAAAGAATTGAAGAAGGTGTGGATATGATCCTGGATGGCTTCAGAATGGGCGGTTTGAGCTTTCTCCAGATTAGATTCAATTTTTCTTAAACTCCCCTTCAAAGAGTTTTCTAGCTCACGATTTTTATGCTGAGCTTGGAGTTGAATCCCTCCTTGAGGTTTACAAACCTATCGTTGACTTCATCATTCAAAGCATTGATTTTTACTTTAAGGGAATCTCCCAAGATATTTGTTTTGACATTCAGTTCTCCTTTGATTGAATCAATCTTAGATAGGAGGTTTGATTCCAAGGATTCAAGAGCAGTTTTGAAGTCTTGGGTAGGCTGCGGTCTGAAGTTGATGGAATTGAGGAGGTTAGATTGGAAAGATTCAAGGGCAGTTTTGGAAGAAAGTCTGAAGGAGTTGGAAAGTTAGTTAATCACAACTTTGAGCTGGGTTGTTGAGACTTTATCTCTTAGTGTTTGAAGGATTCCATCAGCTAAATCTTTTCTGAATCCATCAAAGCAGGTTTCAACAGCAGTTTTGACAATGTTTGCTATTGCACTCTCCCCTTAATGCATCAAGCTTGAGGAGAATATCCTTCATAGAAGATTTATAAGCACCAAATTCCAAGTATTGAGAGGCAAGGAGATGGGATTGGGTTTCAACATGGTTTTTGAGGGAGCGGTTGGAGGCTTCTAGGGAGGCATTGGAAGCGATTAGCTTAATTATGTGGCCTTGATATATCAGGAGTTAGCCTTGAATGACGTTTAGGGTGGATAAGATTTGTAAGTAATCAGTTGGAGGGGCGGTTGAGGTGGAAGGGGCGGTTTGGATGATGGGTGGGGTTCGGGTGGGTAGTGTAATTTGGGGTAGTGGGGAATGTAAGGTTTGAAAGATATGAGCGGTTGGGATTGTATGTGGTTGGGAGGTTTGGGTAGAGAGATGTTGGTGTAATGCCCTAGGCTTTAGTTATGTTTAACTTAAAACCGTTATGTATCGTCTTTATCATTAAGCATATTATTTGATTATAATATATTTTGCATATTTATTGTAATAATCTATGTCCGTAATTATTAAAAGAATAATTAGTATAATTGTCAATGGATAATCATGTGATGATTATATGCATAAAGATGCACATTGAAATTATGGGTACTTGTTAGAGAACAAGTGACTGGACTTGACCCGTATGAGATTTATGGCATGGTCAAATGTCATAATTAAATCTCATATGGTCACTTCATTTGGTCCCTAGACCTGAGATTATCATGACCTCACATATGATAAAAGTTATGTTTGATTTTAGTCAAACGATATCTTAACACGATATTTATAAAGGCTATCTTTGGCATGATCGGATTCATGATGGGAAGGATGATAAGTCAAGATGGAATTTGTCCCTCAAAAGAGAGATGTTTTGCTTGTGCCCCTCGACGAGTGATAATGATGGAAAGTGTGTGGCCACACCCCAATGTGATTGGATTATCATTATACTCAAGATTGAGAAAGCATTAAACAAATACAAGTTGACGTGGACCATGACTTGTGTTCAATATAACATCGTGAGACAAAGGAAGAAATGGAAGTGTACCACTGGAAACGTGAACTCTTACGTTATATTATTTGGGTAGATATAATGGCTTGCTAGAGTCCGCTTATGTCTTATGAGGGTCGATATGATCGAGCTCATTGCCAACATAATATAATCCTATTGGGTCACACACAACTAGAATGAATTGGTTAAACCAAAGGAAGAATGATTGAGAGTTCCTGCATATGATGCACCTGGTCGTGCGACAGAATAGCCAAATGGCGTATGTCGCCGCGCGACACTTCATGCCCAATGTGGTTTTACAGGCAGTTTCCTAATTCGATTAGGAAACTAATATCAATACTAAGGTAGTATAAATATTAGAGTCTGTAAACCCTAATTAAGGCTAGCCGAAATATTTCTCAAGAAAAATCATAACAAAAGTTCTCTCAATATTCTTCTAAGGGTTTAAGGATCTAGCAATCCTCAAGAACTGTTCTTGGTTCATTCTTACATGTTGATACAACAATAGAGGGTCTTCGCTCGTTTGACGATCAAGGCCTAGAGTTCCAATCCGAAGATTGAAAGGTTTTGAAGATCGAAAATTGTGATTCAAAATCACACCGATAAATTGTTCGATAGCTCAAGACCGGAAAGCAACAAAGGTTGGTAAATTCTATCTCATAGGAATTCTATTTAATCGTGTAGAACGGATCTTAGGGCTTGGGTTTTGTGTTAATTTGATGCTTAATTCCGCTGCGCATGGACCCATAACCCAACAGTGGTATCAGAGCCCCGTTCGTATGGTTAAGCTTGAATTGGCATGCTAGAATTAAGATATAAATTGTTTATATGCTTATTGCATGTTTTTGTATGCGGTAGAATTATTATTGTTTGTGAAACAATATGAAAATCATTTTCTGATTATGTTGAATTAAATTTGTTAAAAGGGTTGTTTTATATGATTTAATTGCTTTATGATTGGAATTGATTGAAGTTTTGAAAAATCTGAAAATCTGACAATTCTTGTCACGCGACATAGTTGGCCTATGTCAAGCGACAGAGTCGGCCGCTGTCATGCGACAGAATTAGCCATGGGAAGTCAGCTGGCTTTGTCTGGTCACGCGACAAAACTTGCCAAATGCAGGCAGATTCTGTTTGTTGATTTTTCTTGCTGATCTGTGATTATGTTGATAATCTGAGATGTTTTATGTCTTAATCT
The DNA here is from genome assembly GCA_022495995.1 of Adenophora triphylla var. japonica. Taxonomy (NCBI): domain Eukaryota; kingdom Viridiplantae; phylum Streptophyta; class Magnoliopsida; order Asterales; family Campanulaceae; genus Adenophora; species Adenophora triphylla. The sequence continues at coordinate 751,978 of JAFEMH010000181.1, forward strand.
GGATGCTATAAATTTCTAGAAATTAAATTTATAGGGCTATGCTAGATTAATTCATTGTTTATGCATGCTTAATTAATTTAAATGTGTTTTATTAATTGTTGCGATGCATGAAATATTTGTTCTTAAATGTTAAGAATTTTATTAGATGTTTAGTTGAAACATTGAATAATAATATGTTAAATGTTTACTTGAAACATTAAATTTTGGTTTTCTGATTGTTTATGAGAAACAAGTCAGTTTATGCAAAATTTGAAGGAATCTGATTGTTTATGAGAAACAAGTCAGTTTACTAGTCTGATTGTTTAAGAGAAACAAGTCAGTATACAAAGTATTGATTATGATTGCATTCAGATAGGTATTGTAATTGTGCATGACTAGGAGAGTTCTGTCAAAGGAAGATTTGATACTTAAGCAGTCCTTCTGGCTCACCTATTTTCTTGGGAACTTACCTGGTGCACAGTTATGATTATCCTTGTTGATATGCTTATAATCTACTTCAAAGAACCTTCATTTAACTTTTAAGTTCTTTATGCCAATCCATGATTAAAACACTTGAGACCACTCGGATAGTTTTGGGTGGGCTTGCCATAGCAAGGTACTTTGATTCTATTTCGTTTGCGAGCAAGATGAGGAAATGATGGTTCCTATACGTTTAAAGTGGATGAACTTAATTGGGTTATCAAAATGGTTTTGGACCCAAGGCATAAGATGAGATTAAAATATGCTTAGACATATGATGTCTTAAATAAATCTCATAAAAGATCTAAGAGTCATATACGATATGATTGATGTTTTCTACCTAATTAATTTAATCTTGAGCGGTGCGCCATAGCGTACTTGAGATTAAATTAAAGTTGGATCTTAGCCCATTAAATGCATATTATGCTTATTTGCATTGGAAGGTGTATGATTTAGTGGGAGCATTTATGAAATACATTATTTGCTCTTTAGTGATAAATGTGTTGATATTGATATGTGTTCATATAATTTGTATATTTTGTTGTAGAAGTAGCATTACATAATGATAATTGCGATTCGTCCTTATAAAGGACAAAGTTCGAAAGGAACGATACAAATAATTATGATTGGATCAGAAGCCTAAAGAATGGTTCTTGGGTAAATGTGTACGCTCTTGACGAATCCGTTCCCGCTGAACCCACTGCAAATGTTGCAAAGGGCAAATAAGGAGCAACATTAGAAACATATTGATGATTCTAATAGCATTGCTTGCCTTATACTTGCCACCATGGTTGAAGGCTCTTATGAAGAATCTTGAACACATGGAAGTTACTTTTGTTCTAGCACGACGCAAAAGGAAATGTTCCAAATGCGAACTAGGCAAAAGATGTATGTTGTGGTGAAGGCCCTTAATGCATGAGATGCAACAAGGAGAAATCCGCAATAGTGTTAATGGTTAACACAAGAAAGGGGTTCAAAAGGAAGGAAAAGAAGGTAAGGCAAAAGTTGCTAAACCTAGGACAAAAGTTGTCAAAGCCAAAGAGGCTAAACCCAAAGTGTCTCAAAAGGATGCAGTTTGCTATCATTGCAATAAGATTGTCATAGGAAGCAAATTGCAAGGCTTATTAGGAAGGCCTAAAAGGTGAAGAAGGGCAATATGATTGCTACTACTTCAAGTATCTATTTGATAGATATTTTTCTTTCGACTTCTTATTCTTGGGTATATGATACCGGATTCGATCCCACATTTGTTTAAATGTGCAAGGAACAATGAATAGAAAGCTACTCAAAGAAGGTAAATTAAACCTATGCGTGGGAATGAAGCAAGAGTTGCTACATTAACCATAGGGACTTATGAAGTCACTTTACCTTGTGAAGTAGTAATTGTTTTGAACAAGTATGACTACGTTCCAAATTTGAGTAAAAGTATTATTTCCGTTTCCTATATGGATGATGAAGGATATAATTTTCTTATTGTCAATAAGAAGTTTTATATTTATTTAATGATATGCTTTATTGTATTGCATATGTCATTAAATAGTCTTCATATCCTTGATGATGAGAAACAAAATAATATTGAAGATATTTATAATATATAAATTGGAAATCTAAACCGAATAATATGAACAACGAGTTCATATGGCATTGGCGGATTGGTCAGATAAATAAGAAACATATATCTAAACTCCATTAACATGGACTTTTAGACTCATATGATGATGAATCATTTGAGGAATGTGGATCTTGTTTATTGGGATTGTTGACCAAACCACCCTACACTAAGAGTAGTGGGAGGGCTAGTGACTTATTGGTCATTATACATGAGATGTATGTGGACTATTAAGCAGCATTGCTAGGGGAAGATTTTGGTATTTCATCACATTTCACTAAAGACTTATCTAGATATGACTATGTCTATCTGATGAAGTCCAAAGGTGAATCATTTGAGATGTTTCAAACATTTCAAGATGAAATACAAAACAAATTGGTAAAACTATTAAGTACTTCGATTGGATCGAGGTGGTGAATATTTGAGCCAAGAGTTTGACGATCATCTCCAAAACTATGAAATCATTTCAGAGTTGACTCAACCCGGAACACTACTTTGTATGGTGTGTCTGAAAGGAGGAATTGAACCTTGTTAGACATGGTTCATTCGATGATGTGTCAAGTTGACTTTCCTAATTCTTTTTGAGGATATGCATTAGAAATAATGCGGTTACACTGAATCGAGTCCTTACTAAATCGGTTCCTAAGGCCCCACATGAGGTGTGGCATGGAAGAAAACTTAGTTTGTCTTTCATGAAGATTTGGGGTTGCAAATCTTATGGGAAGAGACTTGTCTCTGATAAGTTAGCACCAAATCTGACTAGGACATTTTCGGAAATTAATCTTACAACCGCAAAGAGAACAAAACGTTTGTTTCTCTATACGATTTGTTTCTTGAGAAATAGTTTCTCAATAAAGAATCTAGTGGGAGTAAAATTAATCTTGAAAGAAGTTCAAGAACCCAAAAATAATATGGAACCAAGAGTAGAAACGGAAACAAGTTCACAATGAGTTGTGGAACCGGTTCAAGATGCACAAGTACATCGTAGATCGGATAGGTTACAATCCGAACCCAAGAAATATTGATTTCTCATTTCGGAAAGTAATAAGGTGGAAGTCATTGAGAACGACTATCCTACTTCCTATCTTGAGGCGATGTCCACTCCTAATTTGGATAAATGGTTAGGAACCATGGAATCCGAATTACAATCCATGTTTGACAATCAAGTTTGGAACTTGATTGGACTACCCGAAGGTGTAAAAACTAAAGGGTGCAAGTAGGTCTTCAAAGACCGACATGGATGTGAAGGTGCATACTTTCATGAATAAGGATTGTAACAAAGGGATTTAGATAAATTCATAGTATTGACTATGTTGAAACCCTTTTTCGCCAGTTACAATGTCAAAGTCTATTAGAATTTCAATTGCCATGATCGCATATTATGACTATGTGATATGACAAATGGATGTCAAACGACTTTCTTTAAATGGAATGATTATTAAGGATGTGTATAGTACACAACCCGAATAGTTTGTCGATCCAAGAAACTCTAATAAAATATGCATGTTGCAAAGATCCATGAGATGGGTTGAAGCAAGCTTCAAGGAATTGGAATCTTCGTTTTGATGAATTGGTCAAAATAGCTTGACTTCATCAAAGAACAAAGATGAATCTTTTGTATGCATGAAATTCAGTGGGAGCGTAGTATTATTGTCTTATTACAATAATATCTTACTCATTGGAAAAACGAAGTTCCGACACTTAAGACTGTCAAGTCTTGGTCAAGGAATGGTTTTTCAATTAAAGGTATGGGTAAAGCCGCTTACATCCTTGGCATCAAGATCTATAGAGATAGATTTAGAAGGATAAATTGGTTTGAGTCAAAGTTATTACATTGACAAGGTTCTTAGAAGAGTCTAAGAAAAGTAGCTTGTCAATGGGTCATGGTATTTTCTCTTAGCAATACTCATTGTCTTATGACAATTGATGAGCAAAAAGGGAATGAATGAAGTTCCATATGCTTCGGCATTTGGATCTGTCATGTATGCCATGACTTGTATTAGACTCGACGTCTCATATGCTTTGAGCATGATGAGTCGATATCAATCTGATCCTGTTGAGAACCATTGGATGGCAGTCAAGATGATCCTTAAGTACTTAAGAAGAACTAAGGATATGTTCTTGGGATTTGAAAGATTGGAAGTTAATCTTGTTGTAAGGGTTACATAGATGCTAACTTCCAAACTGACAAAGTAAATTTAAAATCACAATTAGAATTTATGTTTATGCTTATTAGAGGTACGGTTTTGTTGGAATAATTCCAAGCAGAAAATCGTAGCCGATTCTACGACTAAGGCCAAATTTTAGCAACATATGATGTAGCTAAAAGGAGGCAGTTTGGATCAAAAAGGTTCGTTTAGTGTTTTGGAAATGTTCCAAGTATCACTAATCGGTGAAACTTTTGTTGTGACAATTGTGGTGTCATTTGTTCAAAAAATGGAACCAAGATCACAACGGCGATCCAAACACTCACTTAGACGTTCTTCGAGGAATTCATAAAGAATGAGAAGACGTTAAAATATACAAAGTATCCACCGATGATGACATAAGGGATTCACTTACAAAGACCCTCGCACAGGCAGAAGCATGATGGTCATGTTAAATCCATGGGTATTCGATACATAAATGGAGCCTAGTGCAAGTGGGAGACTGTTGGTGTAATGCCCTAGGCTTTAGTTATGTTTAACTTAAAATCGTTATGCATCGTCTTTATCATTAAGCACATTATTTGATTATTATATATTTTGCATATTTATTGTAATAATCTACGTCCCTAATTATTAAGAGAATAATTAGTATAATTGTCAATGGATAATCACGTGATGATTATATGCATAGAGATGCACATTGAAATTATGGGTACTTGTTAGAGAACAAGTGACTGGACTTGACCCGTATGAGATTTATGTCATGGTCAAATGTCATAATTAAATCTCATATGGTCACTTCATTTAGTCCTAGACCTGAGATTATCATGACCTTACATATGATGAAAGTCATGTTTGATTTTAGTCAAATGATATCTTAACACGATATTTATAAAGGCTATCTTTGGCATGATCGGATTCATGATTGGAAGGATGATAAGTCAAGATGGAATTTGTCCCTCGAAAGAGAGATGATTTGCTTGGGCCCCTCGATGAGTGATAATGATGGAAAGTGTGTGGCCACACCCCAATGCGATTGGATTATCATTATACTCAAGATCGAGAAAGCATTGAACAAATACAAGTTGACGTGGACCATGACTTCTGTTCAATATAACATCTTGAGACAAAGGGAGAAATGGAAGTGTACCACTGGAAACGTGAACTCTTACGTTATATTATTTGGGTAGACATAATGGCTTGCTAGAGTCCGCTTATGTCTTATGAGGGTCGATATGATCGAGCTCATTGCCAACATAATATAATACTATTGGGTCACACACAACTAGAATGAATTGATTAAACCAAAGGAAGAATGATTGAGAGTTCCTGCATATGATGCACCTGGTCGTGCGACACAATAGCCAAATGGCGTATGTCGCCGCGCGACACTTCATGCGCAATGCGGTTTTACAGGCAGTTTCCTAATTTGATTAGGAAACTATATCAATACTAAGGTAGTATAAATATTAGAGTCTGTAAACCCTAATTAAGGCTAGCTGAAATTTTTCTCAAGAAAAATCATAACAAAAGTTCTCTCAATATTCTTCTAAGGGTTTAAGGATCTAGCAATCTTCAAGAACTGTTCTTGGTTCATTCTTAAGTGTGGATACAACAATAGAGGGTCTTCGCTCATTTGACGATCAAGGCCTAGAGTTCCAATCCTAAGATTGAAAGGTTTTGAAGATCGAAAATTGTGATTCAAAATCACACCGATAAATTGTTCGATAGCTCAAGACCGGAAAGCAATAAAGGTTTGTAAATTCTATCTCATTGGAATTCAATTTAATCGTATAGAACGGATCTTAGGGCTTGGGTTTTGTGTTAATATTATGCTTAATTCCGCTGCGCATGGACCCATAACCCAACAAGAGATGTGGGCGGTTGGTATGGGAGCGGTTTGAATTGGTGGAGGAATGGTGGTAGTTGGAAGGGTAGAGGTGTTAGGAGGTGAGTTTCGGGGGGAATTGGTTTTGGTAGTATGAACATAAAGTGGAGGGGATTTTTGAAGTTAAGGTGAGGTAGGAGGGGTAGGAGTTTTAGCAGGAGGAGGGGTTTGATTTATGGGAGAAGGAGGAAGTGGTGTTTGAACACGGTTGGAAGGTGGAGTTTGGGCGCGGTTGGAATGAGGTAGTGAGGGAGTTGGATCTCTGAATGTAGAAGTTGAAATAGATCGACCTACTAAGGGTTTTATGGCCCTTTCAAGAAAAGTAGGGGGTAGAGGTGAGTCTAAGTCAGAGGGGGTGTGGTAGTCAGAATGGGAGGGTGAAGGTGAAGGAGAGTGATATGAGGATTCTCGGTCAAAATATGAAGGGGTTTCTCCAGGAATAGGAATTTTGGTTTGGGAAACAAGTTTGAGGAAACGTTTAGGCCCATTGGTTGGAGTTTTCTTTTTGGCCATCATTTTGAATCTTCTTTTCTTGGGATTCTCCCCCTGAGCGGTTGCAGCTCTTTGCGGTTGAGTAGGGGAAGGCAGTTTTTGGGAAGAGGATTTGGATGGTGTGGAATGGTGAGATTTAAGTGGTGATGGTGGTTGAATGGGAGTGGTTTGAGTTTGGGGAGGTGGAGGCGATTAAGTGGGAGGCTGTGTTTGGGATGCAGGCTGCGGTTTGGGAAGAGGTGCAGTTGATTTACCTTTTTCAGCTCTCCTTTGCTCAACCTCTTTCTCAATCCTGTCCAACTCAGCTCTATAAAAATCTGCCATGTCTTCACCAGTCAGAGCATCCTTGGTCTTCTTGGCCTTCCTAGCTCTTGCAATCAGGGCAGGAATACCATCATCTTCTTCTTCATCTTCATCCTCTTCATCAGCCAGGTTCCTTTTTTGGTTCCCTTTCTGGCTTGGACCAGCACCAGCAGCAGCAGCACGAGCTTTGGGTGCTGGTGCGGTTCTAGCTTTCTTCTGGGCAGTTCAGTAGCAGGTTTCTTTGACCTTCTGGCCTTCTTGACTGCTTTGCCCGTCAATGAATCAGCAGTTTCAAGGCACATGTTGATGAAGAACTCTTTTGTAGGAAGGGTATCAGCATCATACAAGGATTTATATTCGGCATTGCCATGGTTGAGTTTGAAGCTGTGGCTAGCAGCTAAACCAAGGCTTTCTTCAGTGCCCCATTCTACAGTCAACTCAGGAGTAGATATTCTCAGTTCCTCCAGGTGCTGGTTGGCAAAAATAGCGATCAGGAGCCTGCAGAAAGGTCTCCATCTTTGTTCTTCATTCTTCACCTTTGACTGGTAGGTGTCTATGCTGGCTGAGAGTTCCCTCATAAGAATTTTTGGCCAGTATAGGGGAATTCTACTATGGATAGCAGAACAATACGTCCATTGCTGGGATATAAAGTTGTTGTGATTTCCTGTCTTCCCACAAACTGACTTTCCAACTAGGAAGCAAAGGTGGCTCATCAGCTCACCAAAGGCCTTCCTGGGGATCTTTTTGTATTGTACAGTCAGAGTGGGGATCCCAGTAGTTATGGAGGCATTTGCATCCATTATATCTTGGTCAACGCTCTCAGGAGCATTTGAGACATTGAATCCAAAGTGTTTCTGATGTCCAGATTGTGGGCTCCTCCCTACTCCCGAGACCTATAAACTCGTGTCCCAGGATGGAGAGTCCCAAAATATACCATTTCAAAAAAAACTTTCTTTACTTTAGCTTGAAAATTATACAACTCATTTTTAAAAAAATTTCAAAATAACCTCTCTACACGGAGGCGATATATAAACCAGTTAAACCAAACACAACCTGTTTATACAAAGTATACAACTAGAAAGGCTTACACAAGCCAACCATAAACAAACCAAACTCAGGTTTACTTACAACACCATACAACTGAAACATGTTTCTGAAAGTTTTATATACAAAACATTTCCCAAAAGAATAACAACCATGACACTCCTAACTCCCCAAGACAACACATACCCTGACAACCAAAAGATGTCCAAACTCCTGCCCCGGCCTCACTAGTCCGGTCTTCCTGTCTCAGCGGGATCTAAAACAATAAAGGGAGAAGGGGTGAGATAAAATCTCAGCAAGCTATTATGTATGCAACAATATGCCATACAAGATGTAACACATAAACAGGTCGCTCAACAAATATGCAACACCAAACAGGTTGCTCATAATCACATTGGGAAAACAGTAAACACTTTACGTTACCTTTCCCATTTACCTTTTCCATCTGAATCATATGTAGTACTACATTGGGAGTCATACTCCTCTCATTTGGTGAACTGCTAGTGCACCTTCACCTCTTATACGACGCCTTATAGAGATCCTTATAAGCTTCCTCGCTATCTTGTGGCATGACTGCACATATCCACAGAAGCTGAACCCCTCAATCCGTGGCCACAGAAGGGGGTGAACGGTACAAGTATAAGGACATCCAAGCACCTTATGAAACATCTTCTCATAAGTGGTTGCATTCCCTATACCCCCGAAGATCAATTGGTATACCGTATTCAAGCACATCACAGATACTTGAAAATAAGTCCACCCAATGGGACAACAACATATATAGAACATGGTACTGCAACTCATGTGAAACAATTGAAACAGTGCAACACGTATTTAACACTGTGTGCACAATTAGCTATGAATATGTAAACTCGTATGACACAAAGTATATCACGTATGTCCTACACATTCATTACACAATATGTAAACCAGTAACAGGGTACTACCACTCCTGTCCAAACCACGTAAATTGTGCACAACACATATGAGACACTATAAGAGCAAATAACCCTACATAGGTCATCACATAAGGCTACAATATCATATAAGTAACCCGACACTTTCACAATACAATATTAAACACCTTCTCTTAAGGTTTCAAGTTCATTTACCAAGTTTTATAAACTTTGGTTCAAGTTCCATAATTGCCTCTCAAGCATTTTCAGGTCAATATTTAAAGCTCTTCCCAATATTATTTTGAGCCATTTCAAGTTCCAGTATATAGTACTAAACTTGTACTAGATATGTAGTTAAAAGGGATTAAATCTGGTTATAAGGGGAACAAGTGAAAAATAGCAGATTAAACACTTTAGCACAAAAGAGATTCCAGTAGAAGAGCCAACTCGTAAAATTGCATCTAAATGAGTCAAACACTTGGACAAAGACAACATAAGCTGTCGAACCACCAACCACTTAATCAACAAAATATTATATAAACAGCTTGAAGGTACCTCTTTAGTATTCACATACTTAAAACTATAACTATACCATACCATACCGAACCCTCCCCTGTTCAATTATCTCCCGACCTTTGTTAGGTTGCAATGATAAAAACAACCAAAGCATCCACATATAATCTATGATAAAAGCAGAAAAGCTACACACTATTTTCATTGCTTACTATTTACAAAAAGTTGACTACAAATATATAAGGGAACAAGCTAGGATTAGATAATTTACACAAAAGAAATACCAAAATCATCATCCACAAAAGATCCCAAAAATACCAATAACCATTTATATACCCATAATATCAATATTAAACACGGAATGAATAATTATTGAAAGAAATCATAATAACATACCAAAATAGGCCGAAATAAAAGGAAGATTTAATCGGCTATTCTTGTTCTAATCGACTCCCTGATCACAAATATGAAGTCGGAATTAAAAACGGATCAACGGTTGAATTTCTACGAATTTCTGAAGGTAACCCTAATTTTATGGTGTAATGCCCTAGGCTTTAGTTATGTTTAACTTAAAACCGTTATGTATCATCTTTATCGTTTAAGTTTATTATTTGATTATTATATAGTTTGCATATTTATTTTAATAATCTCTATCCTTAATTATTAAGAGAATAATTAGTATAATTGTCAATGGATAATCATATGATGATTATATGCATAGAGATGCACATTGAAATTATGGGTACTTGTTAGTGAACAAGTGACTGGACTTGACCCGTATGAGATTTATGTCATGGTCAAATGTCATAATTAATTCTCATATGGTCACTTCATTTAGTCCCTAGACCTGAGATTATCATGACCTTACATATGATGAAAGTCATGTTTAATTTTAGTCAAACGATATCTTAACATGATATTTATAATGGCTATTTTTGGCATGATCGGATTCATGATGGGAAGGATGATAAGTCAAGATGGAATTTGTCCCTCGAAAGAGAGATGTTTTGCTTGGGCCCCTCGATGAGTGATAATGATGAAAGCGTGTGGCCACACCCCAATATGATTGGACTATCATTATACTCAAGATCAAGAAAGCATTGAACATATACAAGTTGACGTGGACAATGACTTGTGTTCAATATAACATCGTGGGACAAAGGGAGAAATGGAAGTGTACCATTGGAAACGTGAACTCTTACGTTATATTATTTGGGTAGACATAATGGCTTGCTAGAGTCCGCTTAAGTCTTATGAGGATCGATATGATCGAGCTCATTGCCAACATAATATAATCCTATTGGGTCACACACATCTAGAATGAATTGGTTAAACCAAAGGAAGAAATGATTGAGAGTTCCTGATATGGCATGTTCTGTAGCGCGACACAACTGGCCATCTGGCATGTTCTGTAGCGCGACACAACTAGCCATCTGGCATGTTCTGTAGCGCGACACAACTAGCCACAGAGGCGGTTTACACTTGTTTCCTAATTTTATTAGGGCACAAACTCTAATACTAAAGTAGTATGAATATGAGTCTGTAAACAGCCGAAATTGAGCCGAATTTTCAAGAGAGAAAATCACCAAAAAGGTTTCTCAATATTTCTTCCATAGGTTTACGAATCTAGCAATTCTCCAGATCTGTTCTTGGTTCATTCTTACGTGTGGATACTACTAGAGGGTCTTCGCTCGTACGACGATCAAGGCCTAGAGTTCAAATTGTCCAAAGCAATCTGAAAGTTCAAAGGTTTTGAAGATCGAAGATTGTGATTCAAAATCACACCGATAATTGTTCGATAGCTCAAGACCGGAAAGCAATAAAGGTTGGTAAATTCTATCTCATAGGAATTCAATTTAATCGTATAGAATGGGTCTTAGGGCTTTGGGTTTTGTGTTAATTTGATGCTTAATTCCGCTGCGCATGGACCCATAAAACCCAACAGTGGTATCAGAGCCCCGTTCGTATGGTTAAGTTTGAATTAACATACTAGAATCAAGATATAAATTGTTTATATGCTTATTCCATGTTTTGTATGCGGTAGAATGTTTATTGTTTATGTGAAACAATGTGAAAATTGTCTTCTGATTATGCTGAATTAAATCTGTAAAAGCTGTTTACTTGATTTGATTGCTTTATGATTGGAATTGATTGAAATTCAGAAAATCTGCCAAACTGGCAACTCAAGTCATGCGACAGAGTTGGCCACGAGGAGAAAATCTGGTAGTTGGGCTTGGTATGTCACGCGACAGATCTGGCCAACTGTCTGATTGCGCCGCGTGACATAACTAGCCAATCTGGACAGAATCAGTTTGATAATTTTTCTGCTAATCTGTGATTATGTTATAATCTGATATGTTTAATGTCTTAATCTGGATGCTATAAATTTTTGAAAATTGAGTTTATAGGGCTATGCTAGATTAATTCATTGTTTATGCATGCTTAATTAATTTAAATGTATTTTTATTAATTGTTGCGATGCATGAATTATTTGTTCTTAAGTGTTAAGAATTTTATTAGATGTTTAGTTGAAACATTGAATTGTGATTTCCTAATGTTGGTGATTTTAGTGTCATCAACTTGTTTTATTGTAATGATGATTTACTAAGAGATCAATGTGATTCGTATTAGACTCGGATACGAGTAAGGGAATGTGTGGAGTACACACTCGTTTGAGCTAAAACGAAGTCAACCTCGATAAAGAAGTAAAAGTTAAAGGGTAGCACATTTTGCTGATGTGCTCGGCCGAGCAGAGTCCTTGACTCGGCCGAGCAGAGCTTAGCAGATTGGCCAAGTTTCTGGAGTGTCTTGCTCGGCCGAGCAGTATGAACAACACAGCCGTGCAGTTCATAAGACACGGCCGTGCAGCTTGGCAGAATTTCACTAGACATATGTGCTCGGCCGAGCGAGTCCCTTGACTCGGCCGAGCAGTTCCTGAACAGGTGCCTTTTCAAAGTGAAAAGACACATTGCTTGGCTAAAGTCATGTCTTTTGAATGTACCCTTTTACTGATACCTCTCCATCTGTTTAAATACAGATGTTTGATCTCATTTGTAACACACACAACATACAAGTGAATTACAACAATAACGAAAGCACAATCAATTCTCAAGTTTTTTTTGTTCTCTTTGCCTAGAAAACAAATTGCGTGATTGTCTTATCCCAATAAAGATTTTGTGTAACCCAGGCATTAAGGGTCGAAATACTTTATTCGGAAAGTGGATTATACACGATTCAATCACATATCCGGCCTCAGTATCAAGATCAAAACCCAATATTTCCCCTACAAACGAATAAAGTATTTGGTGATACTCATGGCTAGTAGAAGTACTTTGAAGGAGATGACGACAAAGTTTGGAAAGCTAGACAAATTTGAAGAACAAGACTTCAGGCGTTGGCAGAAGAAGATGCACTTCCTTTTAACTACGTTAAAAGTGGTGTATGTTCTATCTACCCCTATTCCGAAATTGCTTGAAGATGACAACTTGGAAGCAATCAGACGTAGATCGAAGTGGGAGAACGATGACTACATCTGCAGAGGACACATATTAAACGGTATGTCTGATTCTCTATTTGACATCTATCAAAATGAGGAATCTGCTAAAGAGTTATGGAATTCTCTTGAATCCAAGTACATGGCAGAGGATGCTTCTAGTAAGAAGTTCCTTGTGAGTAATTTTAATAATTACAAGATGGTCGATTCTAGACCTGTCATGGAACAATTCAATGAAATCCTTAGAATCCTTGGACAATATACACAACATGGGTTGAAGATGGATGAGTCAATATCGGTTTCAAGTGTGATTGATAAGTTGCCTCACTCCTGGAAGGATTTCAAACAAACTTTGAAACATGGTAAAGACTATCTGTCATTGGTTCAACTTGGTAGTCACTTGCGCATAGAGGAATCTCTTAGGGCGCAAGAGGATGACAAAGGCAAAGGAAAAGAAGTTGCTGGACCCTCGATCAATATGATTGATGAGAGTGAAAACAATAAAAACAAAGGAAAGAAACGTAGTTTCAATGACAATGGTTCTGGTTCCAACAAGAAGCCTAAATTGGCATGTTGGAAGTGTGGCAAATCTGGTCACTTTAAGAAGGATTGTCGTGTTGGAAACAACAAGAAAGGCGCAAGCACAAGTGGTTCAGGAAAGGGGTCTAAGGACCATTCTGAAGACCAAGGATGATGCTATTGCGTGGTGGATTGATTCCGGTGCCACAACTCATGTTTGTTAAGATCGTTGTTGGTTTAAGACATACGAACCAATGGAAGACGGATCTGTCCTTTACATGGGCGATGACCATTCCGCTCCTGTTCAAGGAAAAGGAAATGTGGTATTGGAATTCAGTTCGGAAAAACTATTTCTTTGTTTAATGTATTGTATGTAATAAAACTTTGTTTCTGGTCCTGTATTGAACAAGTGTGGATACAAACAAGTATATGAATCCGATAAGTATACCTTATCGAAGTCTGGTGTATTTGTAGGATTTGGTTATAATGGGATGTTTATGTTGAATTTAAATAAAATTCCTAGTTCTGTTTATATGACTTCTTCTATTATTATCAATTCTTCATAATGGCATGTTCGGTGGAAAATATAATATTTCGAAAGGCTTTCAATTCTTAATGTAAGATTATCTCATTTTGAACATAGCCACCATCATTAGATGCGTTGTGAGTTTGTTCAAATGCATAGCCACGCATTTAATAATGTGTTGTGAGTATGCGGATCTACTTGCTTTGGTTGAATATTGATTCACCATTAAGTTAAGAATTGATAAGTATTTCGGCTGAATCTCAAATGAATGATCATTTGATTGAGGTACCAAGTGAGACACTCGAACCTCGTAAAAGTAAAAGAGCAAGGAAAGCCAAATCATATGGTTCTGATTTTCAACTATATTTAGTTATGGGATCAAGAGATCAAATTGAATCTCAATACTCTTATTGTTATAGTATAGAGGAGGATCCAAGAACCTATGATGAAGCAATAGAATCTCGAGATGCTGGGTTTTGGAAAGAAGCAATCGATGATGAGAATAGTTCTATTATGGAAAATAATACATGGGTCTTGTCTGATTTACCACCAGGCTGTAAACCTTTGGGGTGCAAATGGATCTTCAAAAAGAAGATGAAAGTCGATGGAACAATTGACAAGTTTAAAGCTCGATTGGTAATCCAAGGCTTTAGACAAAAGGAAGGGATCGATTACTTCGATACCTATGCACCGGTTGCTCGTATCACTACTATTAGATTTTTGATAGCTTTGGCAGCTATTCAGAATCTGTTAATCCATCAAATGGATGTCAAAATAGCATTTTTAAATGGTGATTTGGAAGAAAAAGTGTATATGAAACAACCTGAAGGATTTGTTATACCAGGTAATGAGCATAAGGTATGTAAGTTGATTAAGTCATTGTATGGGCTGAAGCAAGCACCTAAACAGTGGCATCAAAAGTTTGATGAGGTAGTTTTGTCGAATGGTTTTGTATTAAATCAGTCCGACAAATGTGTATATAGCAGATTTGATGAATCCGGTAAAGGTGTAATCATCTGCCTATATGTAGATGACATGTTGGTTTTTGGCATAGACCAAAATGTAGTTGATGAAACTAAGAAGTTTTTGTCATCAAAGTTTTCTATGAAGGACATGGGAGAAGCCGACGTAATTCTTGGTATAAAGATTAAACGGATGAACAAGGGAATTGCAATTACACAATCTCATTATATTGAGAAAATTCTCAAGAGGTTTAATTGTGATGATTGTTCTAAAGTTAGTACTCCCATGGATCCTACTGAGAAACTTGTGTCAAACACTGGTAAACCTGTGTCACAGCTCGAATACTCAAAAGCCATAGGCAGTTTGATGTATGCTATGACGGGCACTCGACCTGATATTGCTTATGCAGTTGGAAGAATGAGCAGGTTCACTAGTAATCCCAGTAGACAGCATTGGCATGCTATAACAAGGGTGTTCAAGTACTTAAAAGGTACTATGGACTATGGTTTGTGTTATAGTGGACATCCTTCTATATTAGAAGGTTACACAGATGCTAGTTGGATCAACCAAGAAGATTCATCTTCTACTAGTGGTTGGGTGTTCTTGCTTGGAGGAGGTGCCATTTCTTAGGCTTCCAAAAAGCAGACATGTATTACGCATTCTACAATGGAATCTGAGTTTGTAGCATTAGCTGCTGCTGGAAAAGAAGCGGAGTGGCTTCGAAACTTGGTATATGAGATTCCATTATGGCCAAAACCGATATCACCAATATCTATCCATTGTGATAGTGCAGCTACATTGGCTAGGGCTTATAGTCAAATGTATAATGGCAAGTCTAGACACTTGGGTGTCAGACATAGTATGATTCGGGAGTTAATCATGAATGGTGTGATATCAGTTGAGTTTGTTCGGTCGCAACAAAATTTGGCTGACCACTTGACGAAGGGGTTAGCCAGAGACTTGGTAAATAAGTCTGCAATGGGAATGGGATTAAAGTCCATTTAATCCTCTAATTGTGAGATACCCAATTCCCTTCTAATACAACGTTAGAAGCTTGAATTCAATGTGGAAAGCTCGCAGTTGGAGATTGGAACACATGTTATTATCTTTCCCAAGGTATGTGTTCAGACCTGCAAGTAAAGGTTAGGTTGAAGAATATCTTCTTAATCTTTCCTTTGAAAAATTGCAAATGCAGGTGCAAGATTAAAAGGAACTACCTATGTGGACATGAAGTTTTGCCGCTTCAAGAAGCTAGGACTTGGCTTCCTATATGTTCACTAATGGATATGGACACATGGCTTGTAAAGTGTCAAGATTAAACAAAGAGAATTGTACTGAACTTATGTGTATAGTATCTTCAGGTATTCATATGAGTTGACGGGTTCAATCGTTACGACACCCCGATTCTCGAGTATTTGAAATGTGTATTATACTAAGATGAAAATTCAATCGCAAGACATTTTCATTTATGCATTCGTTTGTTTCGTTATTTATAAAGTTTAGTAAATCAAAGGATTACACTAAAATGGAGGGGATTTGTTGGTGATTTTAGTGTCATCAACTTGTTTTATTGTAATGATGATTTACTAAGAGATCAATGTGATTCGTATTAGACTCGGATACGAGTAAGGGAAAGTGTGGAGTACACACTCGTTTGAGCTAAAACGAAGTCAACCTCGATAAAGAAGTAAAAGTTAAAGGGTAGCACATTTTGCTGATGTGCTCGGCCGAGCAGAGTCCTTGACTCGACCGAGCAGAGCTTAGCAGATTGGCCAAGTTTCTGGAGTGTCTTGCTCGGCCGAGGCATGTGCCTTGCTCGGCCGAGCAGTATGAACAACACGGTCGTGCAGTTCATAAGACACGGCCGTGCAGCTTGGCAGAATTTCACTAGACATATGTGCTCGGCCGAGCGAGTCCCTTGACTCGGCCGAGCAGTTCCTGAACAGGTGCCTTTTCAAAGTGAAAAGACACATTGCTTGGCTAAAGTCATGTCTTTTGAATGTACCCTTTTACTGATACCTCTCCATCTGTTTAAATACAGATGTTTGATCTCATTTGTAACACACACAACATACAAGTGAATTACAACAATAACGAAAGCACAATCAATTCTAAAGTTTTTTTTGTTCTCTTTGCCTAGAAAACAAATTGCGTGATTGTCTTATCCCAATAAAGATTTTGTGTAACCCAGGCATTAAGGGTCGAAATACTTTATTCGGAAAGTGGATTATACATGATTCAATCACATATCCGGCCACAGTATCAAGATCAATACCCAATATTTCCCCTACACCTAAATGTTTAGTTGAAATATTAAATTTTGGTTTTCTGATTGGTTATGAGAAACAAGTCAGTTTACGCAAAATTTGAAGGAATCTGACTGTTTATGAGAAACAAGTCAGTATACAAAGTATTGATTATGTTGCATTCAAATTGGTATTATAATTGTGCATGACTAGGAAAGTTCTGTCGAAGGAAGATTTGGTACTTAAGCAGTCCTTGTGGCTCACCTATTTTCTTGGGAACTTACCTGGTGTACATTATGATTATCTTTGTTGATATGCTTATAATCTGCTTTAAAGAACCTTCATTTAACTTTTAAGTTATTTATGTCAATCCATGATTAAAACACTTGAGACCACTCGGATAGTTTTGGGTGGGCTTGCCATAGCAAGGTGCTTTGATTCTATTCCGTTTGTGAGCAAGATGAGGAAATGGTGGTTCCTATACGTTTAAAGTGGATGAACTTAATTGGGTTATCAAAATGGTTTTGGACCCAAGGCATAAGATGAGATTAAAATATGCTTAGACATATGATGTCTTGAATAAATCTCATAAAAGATCTAAGAGTCATATACGTTATGATTGATGTTTTCTACCTAATTAATTTAATCTTGAGCGGTGCGCCATGGAGTACTTGAGATTAAATTAAAGTAGGATCTTAGCTCTAAGAGTCATATCCGATATGATTGATGTTTTCTACCTAATTAATTTAATCTTGAGCGGTGCGCCATAGCGTACTTGAGATTAAATTAAAGTTGGATCTTAGCCCATTAAATGCATATTATGCTTATTTGCATTGGAAGGTGTATGATTTAGTGGGAGTATTTATAAAATACATTATTTTCTCTAAAATGATAAATGTGTTGATATTGATATGTGTTCATATAATTTGTATATTTTGTTGTAGAAGTAGCATTACATAATGATAATTGCGATTCGTCCTTATGAAGGACAAAGTTCGAAAGGAACGATACAAATAATTCTGATTGGATCAGAAGCCTAAAGAATGGTTCTTAGGTAAATATGTACGTTCTTAACGAATCCGTTCCTACTGAACCTACTGCAAATGTTGCAAATGGTAAATAAGGAAGCAACATTAGAAACATGTTGATGATTCTGACAATATTGCTTGCCTTGTAATTACCACCATGTTTAAAGGCTCTTAAGAAGAACCTTGAACACATGGAAACTGCTTTTGTTCTAGCACGCCGCACAAAGGAAATGTTCCAAGTGCAAGCTAGGCAAAAGATGTATGTTGTGGTGAAGATTCCTAATGCATGAGATGAAAAAGGGATCAATCCGCAAATGTGTTAATGGTTAACACAAGAAAGGGGTTCATAAAGGAAGGAAAAGTAGGTAAAGCAAAGGTTGCCAAACCTAGGACAAAAGTTGTCAAAGCCGAAGAGGCTAAACCCAAAGTGTCTCAAAAGGATGCAGTTTGCTGTCATTACAATAAGATTGTCATTGGAAGCAAAGTTGCAAGGCTTACTAGGAAGGCCTAAAAGGTGAAGAAGGGCAATATGATTGCTACTACTTCAAGTATCTATATGATAGATATTTTCCTTTCGACTTCTTGTTCTTGGGTATATGATACCGAATTGGATCCCACATTTGTTTAAATGTGCAAGGAACAAAGAATAGAAAGCTACTCAAGGAAGGTAAGTTAAACCTATGCATAAGAATGGAGCAAGGGTTGCTACATTGGCCATAGGGACTTATGAAGTCACTTTACCTTGTGAAGTAGTACTTGTTTTGAACAAGTATGACTACGTTCCAGATTTGAGTAGGAGTATTACTTCCGTTTCTTAAATGGATGATGAAGGATATAATTTTCTTATTTTCAATAAGAAGTTTTATATTTATTTAATGATATGCCTTATTGTATTGCATATGTCATTGAATGGTCTTCATGTCCTTGATGTTAAGAAACAAAATAATATTGAAGATATCTAAAATATAAATGGGAATTCTGAACTGAACAATATGAACAACGCGTTCATATGGCATTTCCGGCTTGATCAAATAAATAAGAAACATATATCTAAACTCCATTAACATGGACTTTTAGACTCATATGACCATGAATCATTTGAGGAATGTGAATCTTATTTATTGGGATTATTGACCAAACCACCCTACACTAAGAGTAGTGGGAGGGCTAGTGACTTATTGGTCATTATACATGAGATGTATGTGGACCATTAAGTAGCATTGCTAGGGGAAGACTTTGGTATTTCATCACATTTCACTTAAGACTTATCTAGATATGACTAAGTCTATCTGATGAAGTCCAAAGGTGAATTTTTTGAGATGTTTCGAACATTTCAAGATGAAGTACAAAACAACTTGGCAAGACTATTAAGTACTTCTATTAGATCGAGGTGATGGATATTTGAGCAAAGAATTTGACAATCATCTCAAAACTATGAAATCGTTTCAGAGTTGACTCCACCCGGAACACCACATTGTATGGTGTCCGAAAGGAGGAATTGAACCTTGTAGGACATGGTTCGTTCCATGATGTGTCAATTAGACTTTCCTATCTCCTATTTCCTTTTGAGTATATGTGTTAGAAATGATGCGGTTACACTGAATCGAGTCCCTACTAAATCGGTTCCTTAGTCTCCACATGAGATGTGGCATGGAAGAAAACTTAGTTTGTCTTTCATGAAGATTTGGGATTGCGAATCTTATGTAAAGAGACTTGTCTCTTATAAGTTAGCACCAAATCTGACAAGGTTATTTTCGGATATTGATTTTACAACCACAAAGAGAACAAAATGTTTGTTGCTCTATATGATTCGTTTCTTGAGAAATTGTTTCTCAATAAAGAATCTAGTGGGAGTAAAATTAATCTTGAAGAAGTTCAAGAACCGAAAAATAATATGGAACCAAGAGTAGAGACGGAACCAAGTTCACAAAAGAGTTGTGGAACCGGTTCAAGATGCACAAGTCCATCGTAGATCGGATAGGTTACAATCCGAACCCAAGAAATATTGATTTCTCGTATCGGAAAGTAATAAGGTGGAAGTCATTGAGAATGACGATCCTACTTCCTATCTTGAGGCGATGTCCGCTCCTAATTTGGATAAATGGTTAGGAACCATGGAATCCGAATTACAATCCATGTTTGACAATCAAGTTTGGAACTTGATTGGACTACCTGAAGGTGTAAAAACTAAAGGGTGCAAGTAGGTCTTCAAAGAACGACATGGATGTGAAGGTGCATACTTTCATGACTAAGGATTGTAACAAAGGGATTTAGGCAAATTCATAGTATTGACTATGTTGAAACCCTTTTTCGCCAGTTACAATGTCAAAGTCTATTAGAATTTCAAATGCCATGATCGCATATTATGACTATGTGATATGACAAATGGATGTCAAACGACTTTCTTTAAATGGAAAGATTATTAAGGATGTGTATAGTACACAACCCGAATAGTTTGTCGATCCAAGAAACTCTAATAAAGTATGCATGTTGCAAAGATCCATGAGATGGGTTGAAGCAAGCTTCAAGAAATTGGAATCTTCGTTTTAATGAATTGGTCAAAGAGTTTGACTTCATCAAGTACGAAGATGAACCTTGTGTATACATGAAATTCAGTGGGAGCATAGTATTATTTCTATTGTCTTATTACAATGATATCTTACTCACTGGAAAAACAAGTTTCGACACTTAAGACTGTCAAGTCTTGGTCAAGGAAAGGTTTCTCAATGAAAGATATGGGTGAAGCCGCTTACATCCTTGGCATCAAGATCTATAGAGATAGATCTAGAAGGATAAATTGGTTTGAGTCAAAGTATTCACATTGACAAGGTTCTTAGAAGAATCTAAAAAGAGTAGCTTGTCAATGGGTCATGGTATTTCTCTTAGCAAGACTCATTGTCTTATGACAACTGATGAGCAAAAGGGAATGAATGAAGTTCCATATGCTGCGGCACTTGGATCTGTCATGTATGCCATGATTTACACTAGACCCGGCGTCTCATATGCTCTAAGCATGATGAGTCGATACCAATCAGATCCTGATGTAAACCATTGGATGGCAGTCAAGATGATCCTTAAGTACTTAAGAAGAACTAAGGATACGTTCTTGGTATTTGAAAGATTGGAAGTTAATCTTGTTATAAGGGTTACATAGATGCTAGCTTCCAAACTGACAAAGTTATTTTAAAATCGCAATTAGGATTTGTGTTTATGCTTATTAGAGGTCCAGTTTTGATTGGAAGAGTTCCAAGCAGAAATTGTAGCCGATTCTACTACTAAGGCCGAATTTTAGCAACATATGATGTGGCTAAAAGAGGCAGTTTGGATCAAAGTATAACTAATCAGTGAAACTTTTGTTATGACAATAGTGGTGCCACTTGTGCAAACAATGGAACCAAGGTCACAACAGCAATCCAAACACTCACTTAGACGTTCTTCGAAGAATTCATAAAGAATGAGAAAACGTTAAGATATACAAAGTATCAACCGATGATGACATAAGGGATTCACTTACAAAGACCCTCGCAGAGGCAGAAGCATGATGGTCATGTTAGATCCATGAGTATTCGATACATAAATGGAGCCTAGTGCAAGTAGGAGACTGTTGGTGTAATGCCCTGGGCTTTAGTTATGTTTAACTTAAAACCGTTATGTATCATCTTTATCGTTTAAGTTTATTATTTGATTATTATATAGTTTGCATATTTATTGTAATAATATACGTCCCTAATTATTAAGAGAATAATTAGTATAATTGTCAATGGATAATCATATGATGATTATATGCATAGAGATGCACATTGAAATTATGGGTACTTGTTAGTGAACAAGTGACTGGACTTGACCCGTATGAGATTTATGTCATGGTCAAATGTCATAATTAAATCTCATATGGTCACTTCATTTAGTCCCTAGACCTGAGATTATCATGACCTTACATATGATGAAAGTCATGTTTGATTTTAGTCAAACGATATCTTAACACGATATTTATAAAGGCTATTTTTGGCATGATCGGATTCATGATGGGAAGGATGATAAGTCAAGATGGAATTTGTCCCTCGAAAGAGAGATGTTTTGCTTGGGCCCCTCGATGAGTGATAATGATGAAAGCGTGTGGCCACACCCCAATATGATTGGACTATCATTATACTCAAGATCAAGAAAGCATTGAACAGATACAAGTTGTTGTGGACCATGACTTGTGTTCAATATAACATCGTGAGACAAAGGGAGAAATGGAAGTGTACCATTGGAAACGTGAACTCATACGTTATATTATTTGGGTAGACATAATGGCTTGCTAGAGTCCGCTTATGTCTTATGAGGATCGATATGATCGAGCTCATTGACAACATAATATAATCCTATTGGGTCACACACATCTAGAATGAATTGGTTAAACCAAAGGAAGAAATGATTGAGAGTTCCTGATATGGCATGTTCTGTAGCGCGACACAACTGGCCATCCGGCATGTTCTGTAGCGCGACGTAACTAGCCATCTGGCATGTTCTGTAGCGCGACACAACTAGCCATAGAGGCGGTATACACTTGTTTCCTAATTTGATTAGGGCACAAACTCTAATACTAAAGTAGTATAAATATGAGTCTGTAAACAGCCGAAATTGAGCCGAATTTTCAAGAGAGAAAATCACCAAAAAGGTTTCTAAATATTTCTTCCATAGGTTTAAGAATCTAGCAATTCTCAAGAACTGTTCTTGGTTCATTCTTACGTGTGGATACTACTAGAGGGTCTTCGCTCGTACGACGATCAAGGCCTAGAGTTCAAATTGTCCAAAGCAATCTGAAGGTTCAAAGGTTTTGAAGATCGAAGATTGTGATTCAAAATCACACCGATAATTGTTCGATAGCTCAAGACCGGAAAGCAATAAAGGTTGGTAAATTCTATCTAATAGGAATTCAATTTAATCGTATAGAACGGATCTTAGGGCTTTGGATTTTGTGTTAATTTGATGCTTAATTCCGCTGCGCATGGACCCATAAAACCCAACAGGAAAAGCTTCTGGGGAAAGCTTTTAATAAAAGGATTGATATAACCATAATTACACATAGGCTCCTTCAAGATTTAAAACCTATAATTAAACACCTTGAAGTTATATTTACACATAAGCCCCTCATCTTTTTATACCTTCTCCCTTAATATTTCAAATATTATAACATCACTACATTAATTCCCAATTATTCTAATTAGACATTATATAATTTAATTTAATTTAATAACATCTAAAATCACATAATTTAACCAAGTCTCAAACTAAACACGTAATAAAACCAAATAACATATAATGCATAATATGAGATGCAATGCACCCCACTCCCACGTGCTCCACGTGTGACCAAAATGTGCCTAGGTTTAGGGTCGTGACACTCACTCCCCCTTAAATAAAATTCGTCCCAAATTTGGACTTTACTTACCTGAATGATCAAACAATTCAGGATACTTCTGCCTCATCTCAGATTCCAATTTCCAAGTAGCTTCCTCAATGGTGTGATTCTTCCAAAGAACTTTCACCAGGGGAATACTCTTGGTACGCAATTCCCGGACCTGCCTCTCTAGAATCCGCAAAGGTACCTCCACATAAGTCATATCCGCTTGGACATCCTCAGGAGGAGAACTCAACACATGAGAGGAATCATAACAGTACTTCCTCAACATGGATACATGAAACACATAATGGAGAGAAGAAAGAGATGGAGGTAGAGCCAAATGATAGGCTACCTCACCTACCTTCTCCAAAATCTCAAAAGGACCAACAAATCTAGGAGTCAATTTCCCTTTGTTGCCAATCCTCTTGATCCTCGTTCTTGGTGAGATCTTCAAGAATACCAAATCCCCAACTGGAACACAAGATAAATCAAGAGACATCTTACCAGAGTCTACCACATAAGCCATGTAACCCTCACACCCTTTAGATAACAACATTCTAGCCTTTATAGCAGATATAACATGAATGCCAAATAAAGATTTATCAGCATCAAATACAAATACAGGCACATCAGGCATAGAAAAGGTGACTCTCTTTCTGCGACAGTCCACCAACGCATGACAAGCACTCAACCAGTCCATGCCTAAAATAACATCAAAATCATGGATTGGCAACTCTACCAAATCCACTGGCAATACATGCCCACATATAATCACCTCACAGCCATGATAGATCAAAGAGTATTTGAGGAGCTCTCCCACAGGAGCAGAAACCTCTAACACATAAGGTAACAACTTAGGCAACTTATGCAATGTAAATGCAAATGAGATGCCACATAAGAATGAGACGATCCAGGGTCGATAAGAATACGAGCCCTGACCCCTGAGACATGGACAATACCTCTAATAACCACGGTGGGATCTACCGCGCCTCTATCCAAAGCAAACACTCTACCTTGGACTCTCTCTTTGGGTTTCCCCTCAACATCTCTCTTTACCCCGCCTTTGGGCTGGTCACTCTGTGGTCTACCACCCGTAGCTTGACCCTTCTTGAACTTAGGACAGTCTTTTTTGAAGTTCCCCATCTCACCACAACTCATACACTTGCCCTGCTTACTCCAACAACTGTCTTCTGAGTGCCCCATGTTCTTACACCAATTACAAATGGTGCCAAACTTGCTTGATACAGGTCGAGTAGAAATTGTAACTGTTCCTCCCTTAGCCACTCCAGATGTTGAAGATCTAGGCTAATTCTTGCTCTGACCTGAACTCTAGCCTGAGAACTTAGCCTTGCTTCCACTACCCTCAGATTTACCTCTATGTTCCTCGATGTCATTCTCAATTCTGTATGCCATATTAACTGCCACCTGGTAGTTGGAAAAATCGTGTGTCAACAACTGCTTCCTGAACTCCAACCTGAGTCCCTTGACAAACCTGTAAACCCTCCTGCTCTCATCTGGTACAAGATGTGGACAATACCTGGCTAGCTCCGTAAATTTTGCAGAATATTGAGCCACTGTCATTGCCCCCTGCTCAAACTTCAAAAAATCTACCTCTTTCTTGTCTTTGGTAATCACAGGAATGAAGTGCTCCTTGAATTTCCCAATAAAGTTGTCCCAAGTCTGGGGCGTATGATCCCGCTCCCAGCTTTCCTTAAGGATTTGCCACCAATGCTCAGCAGGACCCTCTAGCTTAAACACTGCACATCTAACCTTTTCTTCATCCGTGCTCTCCATTGCAACAAAGATTTTAGTCATGGCCTCCAACCATCTCTCACCTATAAGTAGATCTGGATCTCCATTGAAGCTTGGTGGAGACAATTTGATGAATTTCTCTAACCCCTGTGTTAGCCTTGCCTCAGGTTGCTACTGTGCTCTACCCTGAGCTGCCATATTCTGGAGGAATACCCAAAACATAGCCATCATCTCGGCATTCTGATCTCCCCCAGCACCCTGATCACCAATGTTCCCCTGTTCCCCCTGCTGGTCACCACTAGTCCCAGCCATTTCAATGAATCATGCATTAAACACTCGGCGTCAGATATCACACCCTCACCCTTAGACTAGACATCTACCCTTGACTTCTAGCCAAAGCTCTGATACCAACTGTGGGCTCCTCCCAACTCCCGAGACCTATAAACTCGTGTCCCAGGATGGAGAGTCCCAAAATATACCATTTCAAAAAAACTTTCTTTACATTAGCTTGAAAAGTATACAACTCATTTTCAAAACATTTTCAAAATAACCACTCTACATGGAAGCGATATATAAACCTGTTAAACCAAACACAACCTGTTTATACAAAGTATACAACTGGAAAGGCTTACGCAAGCCAACCATAAACAAACCAAACTCTGGTTTACTTACAACACCATACAACTGAAACATGTTTCTGAAAGTTTTATATACAAAACATTTCCCAAAAAAATAACAACCATGACACTCCCAACTCCCCAAGACAACACATACCCTGACGACCAAAAGATGTCCAAACTCCTGCCCCGGCCTCACTGGTCCGGTCTTCCTGTCTTAGCGAGAACTAAAACAATAAAGGGGAAGGGGTGAGATAAAATCTCAGCAAGCTATTATGTATGCAACAATATGCCATACAAGATGCAACACATAAATAGGTTGCTCAACAAATATGCAACACCAAACAGGTTGCACATAATCACATTGGGAAAACAGTAAACACTTTACGTTTCCTTTCCCTTTTACCTTTTCCATCTGAATCATATGTAGTACTACAGTGGGAGTCATACTCCTCTCATTTGGTGAACTGCTAGTGCACCTTCACCTCTTATATGACCCCTTATAGAGATCCATATAAGCTGCCTCGCTATCTTGTGGCATGACTGGACATATCCACAAAAGCTGAACCCCTCAATCCGTGGCCACAGAAGGGGGTGAACGGTACAAGTATAAGGACATCCAAGCACCTTATGAAATATCTTCTCATAAGTGGTTGCATTCCCTATACCCCCGAAGATCAACTGGTATACCGTATTCAAGCATATCACAGATACTTGAAAATAAGTCCACCCAATGGGACAACAACATAAATAGAAAATGTTAGTGCAACTCATGTTAAACAATTGAAACAGTGCAACACGTATTTAACACTATGTGCACAATTAGATATGAATATGTAAACTCGTATGACACAAAGTATATCACGTAAGTCCTACACATTCATTACACAATATGTAAACCAGTAACAGGGTACTACCACTCCTGTCCAAACCATGTAAATAGTGCACAACACATATGAGACACTATAAGAGCAAATAACCTTACATAGGTCATCACATAAGGCTACAATATCATATAAGTAACCCTACACATTCACAATACAATATTAAACACCTTCTCTTAAGGTTTCAAGTTCATTTACCAAGTTTTATAAACTTTGGTTCAAGTTCCATAATTGCCTCTCAAGCATTTTCAGGTCAATATTTTAAAAGCTCTTCCCAATATTATTTTGGGTTATTTCAAGTTCCAGTATATAGTACTAAACTTGTACTAGATATGTAGTTAAAAGGGATTAAATATGGTTAGAAGGGGAACAAGTGAAAAATAGCAGATTAAATACTTTAGCACAAAAGAGATTCCAGTAGAAGAGCCAACTCGTAAAATTGCATCTAAATGAGTCAAACACTTGGACAAAGACAGCAAAAGCTGCCGAACCACCAACCACTTAATCAACAAAATAATATATAAACAGCTTGAAGGTACCTCTTTAGTATTCACATACTTAAAACTATAACTATACCATACCATACCGAACCCTCCCCTGTTCAATTATCTCCCGACCTTTGTTAGGTTGCAATGATAAAAACAACCACAACATCCACATATAATCTATGATAAAAGCAGAAAAGCTACACACTATTTTCATTGCTTACTATTTACAGAAAGTTGACTACAAATATATAAGGGAACAAACTAGGATTAGATAATTTACACAAAAGAAATACCAAAATCATCATCCACAAAAGATCCCAAAAATACCAATAACAATTTATATACCCATAATATCAACATTAAACACGGAATGAGCAATTATTGAAAGAAATCATAATAACTTAACAAAA
The DNA here is from genome assembly GCA_022495995.1 of Adenophora triphylla var. japonica. Taxonomy (NCBI): domain Eukaryota; kingdom Viridiplantae; phylum Streptophyta; class Magnoliopsida; order Asterales; family Campanulaceae; genus Adenophora; species Adenophora triphylla. The sequence continues at coordinate 779,644 of JAFEMH010000181.1, forward strand.
TAGGCCAAAATAAAATGAAGATTTAATCGGCTATTCTTGTTCTAGTCGACTCCCTGATTACAAATATGAAGTCGGAATTGAAAACGGATCAACGGTTGAATTTCTACGAATTTCTGAAGGTAACCCTAGGTTTATGGAACGATACGTAGTACTGAGGAGAAGAAAAGAAGAACCGACTAGGTAGGAAAAGCTTCTGGGGAAAGCTTTAATAAAAGGATTGATATAACCATAATTACACATAGGCTCCTTCAAGATTTAAAACCTATAATTAAACACCTTGAAGTTATATTTACACATAAGCCCCTCAACTTTTTATACCTTCTCCCTTAATATTTCAAATATTATAACATCACTACATTAATTCCCAATTATTCTAATTAGACATTATATAATTAAATTTAATTTAATAACATCTAAAATCACATAATTTAATTAAGTCTCAAAATAAACACGTAATAAAACCAAATAACATATAATGCATAATATGAGATGCAATGCACCCCACTCCCACATGCTCCACGTGTGACCAAAATGTGCCTAGGTTTAGGGTCGTGACACAGATAGTCAATAGAGGCATCCATTCCTTCAACTGAAGCAGTGAGGCAGTTGATAACACGGCCATTTTCAAGTTCTCTCTGGCCTGGCTTGGCATGGGTGTAGAATTTGACCACGAAAGAAGGGATGGTGTAGGATTGCTATTTGCTGAAGAGGGGAAGATTTCCTGAAGCAGCAATCTTCATAATCAATTCTCTTCCCAGTGCATCATTCTTCAGTTATGTCTCATTGATTTCCCAGCCTGGTAGGAAAAATTGAGGATTCTACAAAATAAAACATTAAAGTTAGATCCATTTTTAGGGATTCACAGTTCACAAGCGGTTTGAGCACCCATGCAGTCAGCAATGGTGCGGTTTGAAAAGTGAAATACTTCAAACCTCAAGTGAATTGTGAATACAAGGCAAGGAAATAAATAAGCAAATTCAAGAGTAAAATTACTAGTACGTGGCATCGTTAAACCATGTTTATCTCAGACTTCCAAGAAGTGTTCATAGAGAAGTGTAAGTGCTCCAATTTGAGTTGTTAGTATTTTCGTTAGAAAATTAACGAAAGTTTTAACATTCCTAACATTTCTAACAATTCCTAACCTTTCTAACAAAGTAAGGTTAGATTAGGGATTGCCATTTAAGGTTAAACCAAGAAAAGAATCTCAAAAAGCAAAAGAAATTGGAAAATTCCGAATTAGGCAAGCTGAAAAACACAAACTGCTGGAATTTTTGAATAATATTCTTCCCGTCCAAAGCCCGGAGCAAGCATTTAATGCACCAGTGGCAGGCGTCGATCCAGTCCGCGCGGATCAAAAATGAAGCTCACAAAGGGCCTATAAATTGAACCCTCCTCTCTCGCCTACACAACACAATTTGCTCACGTAAGCCGCACTCGGGAAAAATAGGAGAAAACAAAGGGGAATCCTTAGATTGCCACCATTTTCTCTTGAATCATTCCCAATTCCACTCCAAACACTCTCAAATCATTCTTAAATACACACAAGCTCAAGCTTAAACCACCACCAAAGAGGAGGATTAGAGAGAAAACATAGAGGACTTAAGTGTTATCTACTTGTTTTCTCTTTGACCAACTCTATCATCAAACCCTAAACACATTCAAGCCTTGAATCCACTCAAACACAAATCCAAACACCGAATCTTGATATTCCTCAAGTCAAACACCAAATCTTGATACTCCTCAAGTCAAATTCCAAGCCTAGGAAGATAGGGTGTCACCATTGGTAAAGCCCTCCTTCTCTAAACCCTAAAACTCCCTTTTAACTTCTTGTTCATCTTGTTCTTCTTACTTTGATTTACTTTATGTCTAGTTTAACTTGAATCTTGACCTTAGATGGTCATCTTGAAGTTCATCTTCATGAATGACCATCTCAAATGGTCCACATTTTAAATCTCTAGTTGATTTTTCTCTTTAATTTCATCTCTACAAAATATCCCCTTTTCCTTTGCAAAGGACATGTTTAAACCCCATAAACTCTCCAAGGATGACTTGAATATGATAACCACTTAACACAAAATAGTGGAATCAAGTCTAGGGATGAAAATGGGGTGAACATAGATGCAAATCCCCCAAAAATCACATTTTCCTTCAAGAACATCTTGCTGTCCAGTAGCTTTGTTCTAAGACCTCTGTCCATGGTCTAATTTTTTGGACACAGAAGAACTTGGAATGGGGTGTTGACTACAAAATATTTTTTGTATCCAACATCCGTAGAATTCCAGACATATTTTTATTTTATTTTTTACGTGAGTAAAACTCACTTTTTCAAATTATCTTTTAAAGGTCAGTTCATCAGTCTCTGGAAATCCAGATTTCATATCTGAGATTTCCAGAAGGTTTTGGTCCACCAAATCATCTCCAAAATGAAAATTCTATTACATAAACCTTATTTAAGGTGTTTTGAACAACTTTCATTCTTTGACTTTTCCCAGATTCTGAATTTTTAAAGCTCTAAAGTCCATTTCAAAATCAAGTGTCCACTGCCTTTTTCATTCTGGCAAAATTGGTTTTCAACTTCAAAAAATCTTTTGAGTTCCAAAACTCAACCCTAAAATCACACCAAAAATCATGGGATTTGTTTAAAGTCTTATAAAGAGTTCCCAAATTTTGGTTTTCTCAGTTTGAACTTATTTTGGCCAAAAGTAACACACACACACACACACAAACAAATGGTTTTTAAGCTTGGAAGACTCGTTTTACGAGGCATTCCGGGTGAACACTAACGTTCTTCCCGGCGTGTAACGTGACCTCCGAACTCGAATCTCTTGATTCCGGGCATTTTTCAAAGTTTTGGCCCTTAAAACAAAAATGGCGTGGCGACTCCGTTTTATTTCGAAAAATCGGGTACATCATAGTGGCGACTCCGCTGGGGACAAACAAGTTTTATCTTTTCAAAAAAAAAAAAAAGAGGAAAAATTTTGTGGGTCAAGCTTCCGTCCCGGCATTCGAAACCATTTGTTTTGTGTGTGTGTTGATTTTGCACATTTTGTGTTGTTTTGGCCGCCTCGAAAAAGTCAAAATTTTGACTGTTGGACCCGTTGCCTTGAACTGTTTGAATTTTGAATTTTGAATTATGTGCTTATGTGCTCATTTCATTTCAAAAAAAAAAGATTTTCAAAAAAAAAAAAGATTTTCAAAAAAAAAAAATTCAAAAAAAAAGGATTTTTCAAAAAGAAAATTTTCAAAAAAAAAAATTATGCATCATACTTTTTAAGACACATGCAAAATTTCTATTTTACTCAGAAAAAGAAGATAGACTGCTTGCACACTACGCGCACATGGCCTTACACTGCACACTACGTCACTAACCCGGGGAAATCCCTGTAGCGGCCCGTTTGGTCTTATTACGCCTCTCGGTGCAAGCACGGGACTACCCAAACATCCCATGGAGCCTCGTGTCGACCATGCACTTGTCCGTGACACACTTTGTCCGAGACCCGGTTGGTTTTTAGTCTGGTCTGTGCATGCCCTGTCTGTGTATAGACCTTTCCTTTCAAGCCTTAGTCGGCCTACCAAGTCAATATCTTTCGGGACCCTAATCAGTCGAAGTCCTGCCGATTTTCCGTCACGGGCTTTGACCAAATATCGACTGGCACCTTGACTTTGACTCTGACTGGCACAAATTATACACTGACTCCCAGCATGACACTGAGTCATCAAGAATTAACGGATATTCCATGCCCAATTACGGCCTAATTGACGACGAGTCAAGATCAATTGTGGACATTTATCAGTCCGAACCATGCCGACTTTTCGTCGAGCCCTCGGACATGATCTTGACTTTGACGTCAGCTTTGTCCATAATTTACATCGAATGCTCGTTAAGACTCGATTACCCGCCAGACTTTTAGGATCGTTTTTCTTTTCAGTCGGTAGGACCCGCTTGCCCTATAGGACCCTCGCCCGGGGCTGTCCGCCTTGGGAAGTCGTAATACAGGTGGAATACGAGGGGCTTATAGACGTAGTGACAGGGCCCACTGATCCAGGATTCAGAATAGTTTACAAAAAAAGAAGAGCAATCTTTTCCAACCGATTAGGCTTAATAAAGCATGTTTTAATTAAACAGGAACAAATAACTGCATGTTGCATGAGCCCAAAGCCCAAACACCTGCCCTCCTTCACTCCCAGACATCTGAACCCTCGTGTCTTTCCCCCCGCAGCTCCGCACAAAGCTTGGTTTCGGGCACCGGGTCACCGTTTGATTAGATGGGAAGAGTCAAGCGCATCGTCAGCTTCACCGTTTGTTCCGACTCCGGTTTCGTAATGTCCGCATCACTGGTAACGATGGGGACAACGTCACTCCACCTCCCGGACTCCTCAAATGTAACCGCAATGGAATCCGCTTAGCCGAACGTATGAGAGTGCGACAAGAAGCACAAATGGTTAACAGCCTTATGGAGGCTATCAAAAGCCATGGATTGGCCGCCGCCTCAACCTGCATGGCACCTTCACCGTGGAAGAAGAGGAAGACCTCAATCCCGCTCTTGGTCAACCCGACTACTCCAGATGCCACCACCGACCTCCCACGGTACTACCACCAGAGCCCATGCTCCTCGACCTCTCGGGGTCGCCCAACTCCCCAACCACAGACCACCGGATCCATGCAGCCGACGGACGATCCGGCCATGCCTCGCTGGGGACAAAGTCAAGACGGAATGTCTTCTCATGGTTGGGGGTGCCTCGGAATGCCACAAGAAATGGGGATCCCACCTCGCTTGGGAACCGATCAATCCGGACCTTCACAAAGAAACTGGAATGCCGCCACAATTTGGTTTTGGGCCACAAACGAGCCCCTCCTCGTAATGATGCTAGCTCACCGCTCCTCACACCTTTCACAAATCCATTTATCACTCGTGGTTCAATGGGTTACCAAGCCCCCATCCCGGTTTCATCGAATCACCAGACCGCATTACCTCCCGTTATGCACCCTCGCCACAACCAGCCGTATAATTCAATAACCACGGACAATGCCCGCACTTAAGCCTACTTACGGGCCTCACTCCGGAAATCCGAGCTATCCGGCTACCTCAGATCCGCCTCCATCTTCTCTCGCCGATTGGAAGCCAACAAAGAAGTCGCAAGGTTCTATCCCTTTGCCCAAGCTCCTACCTATACTCCCCAGGGTAATTTGGGCCAAGGACAGGTTTTCACCTATGCTCCGGGACATGGTATTCCTCCCACCAATGCACCACCAACATCTAGTCCTCTTCCTAGCTCAAATATCGGCTCAGGCATTCCCGCTCCACCTTTGGATCCCCAATTGGCTTGGTTTATGGAGCAACACAAGGAAATGAAAGCGCAGATCGCTGAATTGACCGTCAAAAAGAACACTGCTCTTCGGCCTACAGATCCCGACTCGATTGTAGCCCTGCCTCACAAGTTCGTGATGCCCAATCTCGAACTGTTTGATGGAAGTACGTGCCCTAAAACTCACTTGGAAACCTATACTTTGGCAATGAAAGCTAAGGGATGCACAAACCAAGAATGGCCGACTACTTCAGCCTCTCTTTGAGGTCGTGGGCTTTGAAATGGTTTTTCCGATTGCGGCTGAAGCTAGGGCTACTTGGGAACAGACACGCATTTTCACGTATAAGTATAAAGCCAACTTGGAATGGGAAACAAACAGAGTTGACTCCGCGTACAACGATGCAAAGGCCCCGATGAGAATATTGGGGATTTCTATAAAAGGTGGAACCTGAAGCTTAGTGAAATGGCCATTCCTCCCTCCGACGAGGAGCGCTTAGACATCTTCCGCCATGCTTGAAGCCGCATTTGAGAGCTTCCCTCGCTCACTTCCCCTACGCCGACTTGCGTGCAATGGTTAATTCCGAGGCTAAGTTTGAAAAGGCTTACAATCGCCAGCCGACCGCCGCACTCGCCTACGTATATCGGGCTCCTCCCTCCAACACTGCTCTCGCTCCCACTAAAGGCAAAGAGACGATCAGCTACACGGGACAGAACTGTAACAATGCCACTTCCTTTGTTCCCAAGAAACCTGATGCATCCAGATCTCAGCTCCAAGACTTGAGAAACTTTGGGATGCCTTTGAGTGATATCTTCAGAGGTTTGGTAAGAGAAGGTTTGCTCCGGCCTTTGGAAAATTATCAGCCTAGAAACCCCAATGCTCCTTTGGATACCTCCAAGCATTGTGCCTTTCATCGCACTACGGGCACCTGACGGTGATTGCGTCCCCCTGAAAAAGGCAATCCAAAGTTTGATTGAACAAGGGAGGTTAGAGGTGCCTGAAGGGCCTAATACTGTCAATAACCCGCTCCCTAGAAATAACAACATGAGTGTCAACATGATCGAGTTTGGTGGTTCAAGACTTGGGAACATAATGGAATTTGACTCACCCCTTTGTAAGGTCAATGAACCACTATCGCAGAAAGGAAAATGGTTGGATTGAGCAAAAAGCTGCCAAAGAAGTCCTGATGGAAAGATCTGCAATAGCTCCCATCTCCAGCGTCGAAGAATGGATGCATGGTCCAACAGCAAAAAGCGGCTAGACTAGGGGCTACTTATCTCTAAAATAGTCTTTTAGTCAACCTTCGTAGTTTCTAGTACTTCTCTTTCACCTAAGTCCTTCCTGGACATTTGTCGTTGTAGTCCATTTTGAGCATAGTAGTTAAAAGTTTAACTTTTATATATATATCTTTTCTTCTTTTCTTGCTAGACTCGAGACATCACTTGCACACCCACGTTACACTTAATTGAAATGGTTTTATCCTAGATGATCACTTGTGCTACTCAACCACTAATTCTTCGAAATGATTAACATTTAAACTAATTGGAGTAAGAAAATCAATTGATATCCTTCTCAAATTGGGGCTTACCAACTCCCCATCTTGCATCTCATATGCTCACATCTCCTTTCTCATCATCATCATCTCGCTGCTCGATGAATTTGCACGAATCATTAAAGCTTAAGCAAGCAATGAAGACTTAATCTCGTTTAGGTCATCCGGTAGGGATTGCGGTTGAAGCCTTTCACCCATAGGAAAGCCATTACCTCACCCTCACCAAACAATACCTTTCATTTCGAGATCAACATGTTTTGAAACCCCGTTTAACCATCATTTTGGCTCCTTACTGAGAGAAGTCCAAGCAAGGCCAAGAAGTTAACTTCAAGAGTCGGCAATGCGCAAAATATCTCAAGCCATGAAGGAAGGACAAAGATAATCCTCAACTCCTCAGGAGGCTTTCCAAGTCAAAAAAAAAAAAAAAAAAAAACAAAACAAAAAAAAAAAAAAAAAAAAAAAAAAAAAAAACAAAAAAAAAAGAACTGTCGATCCTCAAAAGTCCCCGACTTCTCAAGAAGCTCTCCAATGATCAAAAAGGAGCCCGAATTCTCGCAAGATCGCAAAAAGTTGTCGATAGCTTGGACTTCCTCTCACCATTACCTTATATCAATCCCAAGCCATCCTCTCGATTTTAGAGGATACTCCCATTACCCTCGACTTTGGCCAAAGTCAAAATTTGACCTCTCATTCTTAGAGGCAATCAATCTTCCCCGCCATAGATCTCCCAAACACATCCCTGCAAGCCAACCTCTCATCTTTAGAGGTTCGCCAGAAAAGGCCCAGCCGACCTGTCACTTTAAGAGGTCATAACTTCCAAAATTACCCGATGTCCGATCGAAGCCCGGAAACCCAGCTGCAATTCCTATCGGACAGCAATTTCATCATAAAATCTTTAAGATCTAAATCAAATTAATGCTTCATTGCTTGCTTAAATTGGAACCCATCCCATCTTGGTTCAAAATCATCAATATAAGATTGTGCAAATTCAAATCCGATTCATTCGACATTTCATGTGAGCATAATTCATTTCTACCTCACAAACACTTGTCGTGGATGTCCCACTGGGGCTTCACATCCGTGTCTTTCATGGACACTCTAAGGGGATATGGTATTCGAATCTTCAATCCTCAAAATCCTCAAAGGTCCTCAGATCCTCGAATTTCAACATTCGTTCTCTTTTCATTCGGGATAAGCCCGAACTACGGCGACCTGAGCTCTTCATAATGGAGGGAACGTAGGCAACCATAATTGGTCCGGTCGAAATCACAAACAAATCTCAAAAAAAAAATAAAAAAATCCGGTCTCATCAAGGATCGTCCCTATACACTTTCCGCCCTTCCGAACTCGATTCTCGATATCAGTTGGTTTCCTCCTTGTGATTAATCAAAATATTTGTTCATATCAGATTTAGGGGTTGAATAACCCGAACATTAACAAAGGGTTTTAAGCAACTTGGTGATCATCATGAATAAGACAAGTTTTCAAGTGTCTCGACAAGTCTTCTCTTTCTACATCGTAGGAAAATAGAGCCAAACACTGTCTTTCTGTCTGCAGGGGCTTCCATACACTTTTCCACACCTTGTGATGCTTATACTCTCTCAAAAGAGTCAAACCTAAAGCGAGTGTGTATACACAAAATCGGGATTCATTCCCACTTCTCGAAAGATGTGCCCCTGCACGTAAACATTTCTGATTCTTGTCCATTGACTGATTGACTAAGATCTGAAAAGATGGGTGCCTCCTTGGTCACATGATGACTCTGTCTGCAATAAGACTACTCTGAATTTCTTCACGCTGGGGCTTGCTAAGCGGTTCTCCCAGGTTCTCCTGTATCAGCTCTTCAAGCTGGGGCTTCTATAGTCATCTTTGGGTCCACATTGGGTTCTTCACTACGAGATTAGATTCGCCAAGTCACTTCTTCAAAATCTGGACTTTGCCTACTCAGGATCCGGGGGCTTTGTCAAGCTGGTCCTTTGGACCTGAATTTTATCAAGTCACAAGAAAGGTCTAGGCACTTCAACAACTAGACTTTCAGCTTCAGAACTTGGTACACAGCAGCTTCCCGTAGCATCGGAATTTAAGATCGGGGTTTCTCCCGGCATTGGCAATTTCATCAAATCATTCTTCGAACAAGGTTTCGGCCAAAGTCACAGCTCACCCAAATGAAAGAAGATTCGCTCATATCAACGTGCTCCAGAGCCTGTCGGCATCGGCTTCAAATGACCAAGAATGCGAGGGAAACTTTCAACCAAAACCCGGGATCCGAATCCAATCTCATCAAGATTGAGGTCCATGTGATACTGTTAACAAAACCTCATCAACAACCGCTGTTTATATCGTGGTCGAGGGCTCTCACCCCCCACTTGCTCAAAATCTGTTCCAAACAGTCTCCAGACACATACATCCCAATACATCCCCTCTCATCACCATGCATCCCCACCAAAAATCTCCCAAGGGCTCATGTAGCATGCACAAAACTGGAATCAATAGGAACAATCCTAAGTGATTGAAGATCATAAATCATAATTTCCCTGCCAAAAGCTTAGGCTAGGTACATCTTCGAAAGCAAGTAAATGCATCATCTCGCGAACATATGCAGTGATACTCTCACAATCATTTTTGGTTCTATGCATGCATCTGTCATCATGAATGTCATATATGCTTCTTCCTCTCTACTAACCAATGTAGGAATTCAAACGTGAAAGACCATTTTCCTTCGCTATTGAGAGTTACCCTTAACAAGGAAGATGTTTACCAAAGCCCAAAATCAATGGTTTCAACAAAATTGCAAGAAATCAAATCCCCCTTTTCGGCAAGAGATGATTCCGGGCAAAACATGTGCAGACCACCTCCAATGTCTACAAATCGGTTAGGGACGCCAAGTTCTCAAATACGAATCGGTCATGGACACCAAGTTCTCAAATACAAATTGGTCAGGGATGCCAAGTTCTCAAAATATAATTCGGTCAGAGACGCCAAGTTCTCAAATACAGTTCGGTCAGAGACGCCAAGTTCTCAAATACAAATCGATCAGGGATGCCAAGTTCTCAAATATAGTTCGGTCAGGGACGCCAAGTTCTCAAAATACAATTCGGTCAGAGACGCCAAGTTCTCAAATACAATTCGGTCAGGGATGCCAAGTTCTCAAATACAAATCGGTCAGGGACGCCAAGTTCTCAAATACAAATCGGTCAGGGATGCCAAGTTCTCAAAATACAATTCGGTCAGAGATGCCAAGTTCTCAAATACAGTTCGGTCAGGGACGCGAAGTTCTCAAATACAAATCGGTCAGGGATGCCAAGTTCTCAAAATGCAAATCGGTCAGGGACGCCAAGTTCTCGAATACAAATCGGTCAGGGATGCCAAGTTCCCAAATACAATTCGGTCAGGGACGCCAAGTTCTAAAATACAAATCGGTCAGGGATGCCAAGATCTCAAAATGCAAATCGGTCAGGGACGCCAAGTTCTCGAATACAAATCGGTCAGGGATGCCAAGTTCTCAAAGCAAGTAGGTCAGGGATGCCAAGTTCTCAAATACAGTTCGGACAGAGACGCCAAGTTCTCAATGATGCATCAAGACTCTCAACACTATCGACTACCACACAGCCCCCGCAACTTGCTCTCCTGCAGGTAAGCACAGCAAAGGTACGTTAGTCCTTCAACATATCTCAAAAATATGCATACACTCACAAATGTTGCATGATTACCCGTAGCTTTAGCTATCTCTATCTCCGCAAACAGCAACGTAAGCTTTAGTCAATCCTCGGGTGACTTCCCTAAAATAGTCAATCTTCGGGCGACTTCCCTAAAATAGTCAATCCTCGGGCGACTTCCCTAAAATAGTCAATCCTCGGGTAACCCCCCTAAGAGCAGTCAACCTTGGGTACGAAGCCCGTGGCCTCTCGTTATCGCCACCCCTTTGACGAACTATGTAGCCTACCATAGGTCAAGTCACTTGTCCAACACGGTCACCCTTTTTCCGGACAGTCCTCGTAAGCACGAATCTTCCCCAGCGAGAACACCTTCAAATAGTCTCCCTCAGGTACAAAACCTCGACTTAGAATCATACTCCTGAACTAAGTCCCCATTTAGGTTCATACTCCTGAACTAAACCTCGACTTAGAATCATACTCCTGAACTAAGTCCCCATTTAGGTTCATACTCTGAACTAAACCTCGACTTAGAATCATACTCTGAACTAAGTCCCCATTTAGGTTCATACCACCCGAACTAAACCTCGACTTAGAATCATACTCCTGAACTAAGTCCCCATTTAGGTTCATACTCCTGAACTAAACCTCGACTTAGAATCATACTCCTGAACTAAGTCCCCATTTAGGTTCATACCCCTGAACTAAACCTCGACTTAGAATCATACTTCTGAACTAAGTCCCCATTTAGGTTCATACTCCTGAACTAAACCTCGACTTAGAATCATACTCCTGAACTAAGTCCCCATTTAGGTTCATACTCCTGAACTAAACCTCGACTTAGAATCATACTCCTGAACTAAGTCCCCATTTAGGTTCATACCCCTGAACTAAACCTCGACTTAGAATCATACTCCTGAACTAAGTCCCCATTTAGGTTCATACTCCTGAACTAAACCTCGACTTAGAATCATACTCCTGAACTAAGTCCCCATTTAGGTTCATACCCCTGAACTAAACCTCGACTTAGAATCATACTCCTGAACTAAGTCCCCACTTAGAATCATACTCCTGAACTAAGTCCCCATTTAGGTTCATACTCCTGAACTAAACCTCGACTTAGAATCATACTCCTGAACTAAGTCCCCATTTAGGTTCATACTCCTGAACAAAACTCCAACAAAGGCTAACAAAATCCCCAGCGAAGTTAACGGAATCCCGTTTCTTTTCCCATTACCATCCATTTCCTCGGCAGCAAACGTAAGACCGATCCCTTTAAATGAAGTCCACCAATAGACCATCTATCCCAAACCATCAAAGGGAAATCATTTCAAATCAAGGTTCGAGGCACCTAAAACGCCATCTCCAAGGCTTGAGGCATCTAAACGCTATCACCCCGGCCACAATTCTAGGAAAGCGATAAATCGCAATTCGACAAACCATAGGGCGACTTCCCCAAAATAGTCAAACCATAGGGCGACTTCCCCAAAATAGTCAAACCATAGGGCAACTTCCCCAAAATAGTCAAACCATAGGGCGACTTCCCCAAAAATAGTCAAACCATAGGGCGACTTCCCCAAAAATAGTCAAACCATAGGGCGACTTCCCCAAAATAGTCAAACCATAGGGCGACTTCCCCAAAATAGTCAAGTCATAGGGCGACTTCCCCAAAAATAGTCAAACCATAGGGCGACTTCCCCAAAATAGTCAAGTCATAGGGCGACTCCCCCAAAATAGTCAAACCATAGGGCGACTTCCCCAAAATAGTCAAACCATAGGGCGACTTCCCCAAAAATAGTCAAACCATAGGGCGACTTCCCAAAAATAGTCAAATCATAGGGCGACTTCCCAAAAGTAGTCAAATCTTAGGTTGACACCCTAAAACAGTCACTCTAGGGTCGATATAGAAAGACCCGAACTACGATTGGCTTGATTCCTTTTAAGGATACGTAGGTAGCCTATCGCTAGGTTCAGCCATCGGACAAAAATGGTCATTCCTATCCCCAGTAGAGCAGATATACAATTTCAGCCATCAGACCGAAAATGGTCATTCCTATCCCCAGCAGAGCGGATATACAATTTCAGCCATCAGACCGAAAATGGACATCCCTTATCCCCAGCAGAGTTTCTTTCCAGCAACCGACTGCAGAACTCGCTCATCAAGGTTCGAGGCACCTAAAACGCCATCATCTCCAGGGTCAAAGACCCGAACTACGGCTGGCTTGATTCCTCTTAAGGATACGTAGGTAGCCTATCACTAGGTTCAGCCACTCGATCATTTGATCATCCTGTCAAATATGGAGCCTTACTCTTATCGACGACCCCGCTTCCTTCGAAAGCACCGTCGCCGAGGGGCTACTGTAAGTGCTCCAATTTGAGTTGTTAGTATTTTCGTTAGAAAATTAACGAAAGTTTTAACATTCCTAACATTTCTAACAATTCCGAACCTTTCTAACAAAGTAAGGGTAGATTAGGGATTGCCATTTAAGGTTAAACCAAGAAAAGAATCTCAAAAAGCAAAAGAAATTGGAAAATTCCGAATTAGGCAAGCTGAAAAACACAAACTGCTGGAATTTTTGAATAATATTCTTCCTGTCCAAAGCCTGGAGCAGCATTTAATGCACCAGGGCATGCATCGATCCAGTCCGCGCGGATCAAAATGAAGCTCACAGTGGCCTATAAATTGAACCCTCCTCTCTCAGTCTACACAACACAATTTGCTCACAGAAGCTGCACCCTGGCAAAAAATTGAGAGAAAACAGTGGGAATCCTTAGATTGCCACCATTTTCTCTTGAATCTTTCCCAATTCCACTCCAAACACTCTCAAATCATTCTTAAATACACACAAGCTCAAGCTTAAACCACCACCAAAGAGGAGGATTAGAGAGAAAACATAGAGGACTTAAGTGTTATCTACTTGTTTTCTCTTTGACCAACTCTATCATCAAACCCTAAACACATTCAAGCCTTGAATCCACTCAAACACAAATCCAAACACCAAATCTTGATATTCCTCAAGTCAAACACCAAATCTTGATACTCCTCAAGTCAAATTCCAAGCCTAGGAAGATAGGGTGTCACCATTGGTAAAGCCCTCCTTCTCTAAACCCTAAAACTCCCTTTTAACTTCTTGTTCATCTTGTTCTTCTTACTTTGATTTACTTTATGTCTAGTTTAACTTGAATCTTGACCTAAGATGGTCATCTTGAAGTTCATCTTCATGAATGACCATCTCAAATGGTCCACATTTTAAATCTCTAGTTGATTTTTCTCTTTAATTTCATCTCTACAAAATATCCCCTTTTCCTTTGCAAAGGACATGTTTAAACCCCATAAATTCCCCAAGGATGAATTGAATATGATAACCACTTAACACAAAATAGTGGAATCAAGTCTAGGGATGAAAATGGGGTGAACATAGACGCAAAATCCCCGAAAAATCACATTTTCCTTCAAGAACATCTTGCTGTCCAGTAGCTTTGTTCTAAGACCTCTGTCCATGGTCTAATTTTTTGGACACAGAAGAACTTGGAATGGGGTGTTGATTACAAAATACTTTTTGTAGCCAACATCAGTAGCATTCCAGAAATATTTTTACTTTATTTTTTGCGTGAGTAAAAATCCCTTTTACAAATTATCTTTTAAAGGTCAGTTCATCAGTCTCTGGAAATCCAGATTTCATATCTGAGATTTCCAGAAGGTTTTGGTCCACCAAATCATCTCCAAAATGGAAAATTATTTTTCAGAAACCTTATTTAAGGTGTTTTGAACAACTTTCATTCTCGTACTTTTCCCAGATTCTGAAGTTTTAAAGCTCTAAAGTCCATTTCAAAATCAAGTGTCCACTGCCTTTTTCATTCTGGCAAAATTGGTTTTCAACTTCAAAAAATCTTTTGAGTTCCAAAACTCAACCCTAAAATCACACCAAAAATCATGGGATTTTTTTAAAGTCTTATAAAGAGTTCCCAAATTTTGGTTTCCTCAGTTTGAACTTATTTTGGCCAAAAGTAACACACACACACACACACACAAACAAATGGTTTTTAAGCTTGGAAGACTCGTTTTACGAGGCATTCCGGGTGAACACTAACGTTCTTCCCGGCGTGTAACGTGACCTCCGAACTCGAATCTCTTGATTCCGGGCATTTTTCAAAGTTTTGGCCCTTAAAACAAAAATGGCGTGGCGACTCCGTTTGATTTCGAAAAATTGGGTACATCACAAGAAGGTTATGGTATTCAGCCTTTATACTGAGCAATACTCAAAAAATAATCAACATGTGGTTTCAAAAGATTTTATACATGCGGTTTCCAACATGCGGTTTTAAAATTTTTGAACAAGCGGTTACCAACATGCGGTTTTGAACATGTAGTTTCAAACAAAGGTAGCATGCGGTTTTGAGAGAGATGCGGTTCAGTTGCAGAGAATAAATCCAAAGTTTGTCAAAAATTTACTAAGTATGGAAAAATAAGATTCAAGAATCAAAGAATCCAAGAGATGAAATTTTTCAGAAAAACGTATGAATAGCATGAAGAATACGAAGAACATTCAAGAACACTAAGAACAGAGATTTACCAAGAGTTAACCAAAATTGACAAATAACATATCAAAATGATCACATTTATCAAGAGAACAGCAATATAACAATCAAAATTCATTCTTTACCCAGAATCATCAAGATACTTGAAGAACAAAAAAATGGGTTTCGAAAAGTGAAAATTGAAATTTGCAAAATCAGTACCCAAACCATGTATTGATCATAAAATAAAGTACATAATCAGAATCTAAACGAGAATCCGAGCAAAACCCAACGCCCACATCATTTCGAGGAAGTCATGATTTTTTTAAGGTTTTGAAGGTTTACTTTAGAGAGAGAAAGTGAGTTGGTAGAAACTGATAAGAAGGTACGAATGACAGAGATGACAGTTGAAAGAGTTGAAATTGTAGCAAGTGTCATTTATTTATAGGCAGTTTTTAGGGTTGAGGCAGCTGGAAGGTGACTGATCCAATATCCCATGAAGTGAATCATTACAAATGTTGCACCCTTCAGCTTCTACACATCAGCCAATG
Source organism: Adenophora triphylla var. japonica (assembly GCA_022495995.1). NCBI lineage: Eukaryota > Viridiplantae > Streptophyta > Magnoliopsida > Asterales > Campanulaceae > Adenophora > Adenophora triphylla. The sequence continues at coordinate 795,223 of JAFEMH010000181.1, forward strand.
ACGGCTGACATGAAGGCCATTAATGCTATTGTTCCCTTTGCATTAAATGCATTTAAAATTTGAAATAACGTGGGAAAACATTTGCAAGAGTACCCTTATGCTAAAATAAGGACCAAATAGAAAATAAGAAAAACATACCTAGATCCACGTGGCAGTCAAGCAGTTAAGAAGAAAATGAACAGTTATTTTTTTAATAAGGATAAAAATAAACTTGATTAAAGCTTCTTTAAAGCTTAGAAATGAAAATCATTGAAATTTTTTCTTAGTGTTGAAACGCGGTTGAGATCCATGCGGTCAGGTTGCAGCAAGTGGTTTGATATATGCAGTTGGCTGCAAGCAGTTGACTGCATGCGGTTTTGGTCACGCGGTTTCAACAAGGGTGAGGTTTGGAACCCAACAGGAATTTCAACCTAAAATCAACATACTTGACACACAAGTTAGTAATAAAAAGTAATGGAATTATTTAAGTTCAAGCATACCCATTTCTCCTCTGAGGAATGAAAACCTCTTGGAGTCAAGAGCTTTGGTGAGGAAGTCAGCAATCTGGTTGTCTGTCCCCACATACTCTAAATGGATATTCCCCTTTTCCACATGGTCTTTGAGGAAATGATACTTGATATCAATATGCTTGGTCTTAGAGTGCATGACAGGGTTGTTGGAGACTAAAATTGTTGATGTGTTGTCACACATGATTGGGCAATTTCCTTCATTTATTCGATAGTCCACCAACTGTTGCTTCATCCAAAGAATTTGGCAGCAACAACTTCCAGCAGCAATATATTTAGCCTCTGTGGTTGACAATGAAATTGAGGCTTACTTCTTACTGGCCCAAGAAACTAGTCTATTCCCGAGGAAATGACAAGTCCCACTAGTGTCTTTTCTGTCAATAGTGCAAGCTGCATAATCTGCATCTGAATAACCTACGAGATTGAAATTCGAATCTTTGGAATACCAAAGTCCAAGATTAGTAGTTCCAGAGAGATAGCGGATTATACGCTTGACTGCACTTAAATGTGCTTCTCTAGGATCGGCTTGATAGCGAGCACAAACACAAACATTAAACATGATATCTGGTCTACTAGAAGTTAAATAACGTAATGAGCCAATCATACGTCGATATAAGGTTTGATAAACCTTCTTACCTTTTAGATCTTTATCTAGCTTATTGTCATAAGTAAGATACCATGTTAAAGATGCTGAAGTATCAAGATGTTAAAGAACCATACTATCCAAGATGTCAATGCAGTATTTGGTCGACCTGACTGACGGGTAGAGCTGGATCGTACCCGAAATAGAACTTGGATCATGAGGTCGGACTTAGTTAGGTCGGGACCCGATAGGTCGGAAAATGAACTTAAGTCGACTGTTCTATAAGATGGGCTTCGATCCATGTAGTAATTGGGCCTAGCCCACTGAGAATGTGGTGGCAATAATTGCTTGGCCCAGCTCAATACTTTTGGTATGTTCAGTGGCCCCTAACTTTCGAGTTGACTTTATCGACTAGGAAGTTAAGGAAATTTTGACGAAGATTGTTGTGACTCGAAGGTCGCTACTCGTGTTGATATTTAGTCGACTAAAGATGATGTGTCACAATCCTAGACGTCCACAACGAACGGTCAGATCTGGAAGAGCGCTGTTTTTCCATAATCATTACAGTTTTGACGTTTGAGAGACCGTCTTGGAAAACGTTTCCGCATTCAATTAGGAAAATAAAACTTTTGAGTTTTTCTTTTCCTCCTCAATTTTGGAAAATATAAATACCAGATTCTTTCTCCATTTAGAACTTTTACTCTCTCCAACTTCTTGAACTCTGGCTAGAGCAGCAAAAAGGCAATTGATTTAACCTGAGCTTTCGTCTCCGTCGATTGTTCCTCTTCGTTCAAACTAATCAAGGTATTCTTCTCTCCCTTCAGTATTAGGGCTTAATTTCTGTAATTTCTTCGATTTCTCCATGGCTAGGACTTTTAGTTGTGAGCCTGGAGTTTGGTATGGTTATTGTAGTGTAAATAGAAGGGTTTACAAACACTTGAATGGAGAGTGGAGAGAGATGTGAATGGAGGAATGTACTTCGATTTTGACATGTTGGGGCTTGCGTTTCACCGAGCTAACTTTGCCTGTAGGAGAGAACTTAGGTGCCTTAGAAACAAGCGACCCAAGAATTGTATCCTTCAATCTTTTTCATGAACTGCTTGACCACATTGCGGTATTCTACATCCAAGGTCCCAATAAACCCTCCTTTCTTAGGAATAGGACGAGATTTCCGGGAGAATCTAGGTCGCCCCTTAGTGTGTCTACTAGGTCCCTTGAGACTATGTATAGGACTGATTCCCCTGTTTCCCCTTCTTCTTATAAAGATATGGCGACCCAAGGAGGAGCTTCAGCTTCAACTTCTTCCAGTCCCCGAATTGTTAATGCCTTCGAGTCTTCAGTTTTGCCCGAGAGGAATGAAAGGGGGTATGTAGCTCCTAGGCCAAAGAGAGGGAAGTAGAACTTTCCCTCACGACTTAAAATGATCTACCAATTCTATGAGGTGGACAAGGAGGAATTCGATGTGACCATTTATAGCAAGAGGGATTTTCTGGACCAGTTTGGTGACACTTACAAGGAGGATGCTACTAGGGTTGCCTTTTATTATGGCTAATTCGAGGCTGGTCTTAGATTACCCTTGGACCCCTTCATAAACGAGTTTCTAGAGTGTGCCAATGCCCTGCCTCTTCAGTTGGGTGCCAACACTTGTAGGGTGTTAGTCTGTTTTGCCATGGTGTGTCGTTTCTTGGGATATGAGCCATGTATGAGGGTTTTTAGGGAGTTTTTCGACGTCAAATTTGATAAGATTGATGGGATAAGCACTCCCTCTAAGCCAAAGTCCCCTAAGTTGTTCATCAATCTCCCCGGAAAGGCTAGTGGATGGAACTCTCATGTAGTGGTTGTGGAGAGTAGGTTAGGATGGGAATTCCCCTTACCCGATGCTGATTTCGAGGTGATGAGAGAGCAGGATCACTGGGAGCCTTACTGGCACGTAGATTTGCGTAAGAGGTTGGTCGAGCTGGCAGCTAAAGGGCCCATCAGCTGGGATGTCTTGGGTACCACTAAAAACAATTACATCCAGGCCGGTATGATGCTTGGAGATGGGGATGTGGTACCTCTGGTACCCATTGTTAGATGTTTTAGGTATCCGGATTGGGTTACCCATGCTTTGGGTAGATTTGAGAAAGAGTGCTCGCTCTGCCGGAAGACCCCCAAGTACTGTAAGGATCATGGGTAGCATGATAGCGGTAAGAATTTACTCGCCCTTTTATTGCTTATATGTGGAACCGTTAAGATCGTACATAGCTACTTGCATTGTATATGTAACTGTGAACCCGTAAATTTTTCATTGGTAAGTAGGTCTTGTAGTCTGTACATGCTTAGCTCGCACGTAGATCTTGGCATTATAATTTTTAGCTCGCAGTTTATGTGTTCGTATGTAGAACTCATAGCTCGTACATAGAACTTTTCTGAACTTTCGAACTAACACTTTGGATGCTTTGATTACATGCAGTTCTGACTCCTGCTCAAGTAGCTAGCATGGGCCGAGCTATTGATGTGAGGAAGAGCAAGAGGAGCAGTGGAGCTGCCAATGCTAGGGAGAACCGTGAGGCTGAGGGGGCCAAGAGAAACGAGCTGCTGAAGTTGGTGGATCAAGACACTACTCAATACATCCCTGATGAAGATAATTTGGAAGAGTTGGAGGAGGGACAAATTGATGGAGGTGCCCAAGGAGCTGAGGAGGTCGATACTGCTGAGGTCAACGGATCTGAACAAGCCGGGGAACCAGTTAAGGCGGTTGTCAGGGCTAGAACTCGGGCCCAAGCCAAATCCAAATCCAAAGCTGCTTCCAAGGCTAAGTCGCATGTTATTGATGTGTATGAGGGGGAGGAGGAGGATGATGACGCTCCCCTGAGCAAGAAAATCAAGATAGGGAAGACCAAGATAAGCTCAACAATTTATCAGGTTGACGCTATTGAGCCAATGGAGATTGAGACTAGGGGCCCCCATTCCTCTCCTATCCGAGTCTCCTACTCCGAGATGGTTCAAGCCCGGGCTGATGAGTTGAGTGAGGTTGCTCCCCTGGTTGGGATTAATTGCTTGTCTAGGGAATATCCTGAGCTGGAGTATGGCCAGGTAGTGGTAAGGAGGGGAGCTGACCAGGATTTGGTCAAGAAGTACACCAACCGAGCCTTGACTCCAGAAGCTTGCCGTGCTAGAGTCGGGCTTGCTCACTCCGAGGTAACCCTTGTAGTTTTTGTATTGTTGCTTTTACTCTTCTCGCTTATCCCACGTCTCTACTTTAATTTGATCGACCTGATCTCTTTTCCTTGCTCGTCATTTCAATCTCTTGCTATGATTGATCTATCCACCAGCTACTGGAAAGCTGCAGAGGAGCAAGAGAAGCTTGCCAAGTCCATGCTTGCTCAGAAGAATGAGGAGATGAAGAAGATGGAGGAAGATCATGCCAAGCTTAAGAAGGAGCTCGAGAAATTGAAGGAGGAGCATTCTGACTAGGATGCTTCTTACGATGCTCTGAAGCTCCTAAAAGACAATGAGATCAAGCTCAAGGAGGATGCTTGGTAGAGACTGGGAGAAGCTAACAAAGAGCTCGCCACTCTTAAGGAAGAGAAGAAGAAGATGTCGCAGGATCTTGAATTGGCGACCCAACAGCTGGAGGAAGTGCCTGTTACTTTGGCAAAGAAGCAAGAAGAGCTTGATGTTGCTCGGCTTCGATGGGAGGAAGAACTGCCTGATGCCATCAAGACTGCCAAGGATGAGGCCGTGAAGGCATACAAAGAAAGTGACGAGCTTCACGCTTATGTCACTGATAAGGCAAAGGGTTTCTTTGATGTAGGTCGGAGCCACATGGCTCGACGCATTGTGGTGGATCCTTCTGCCAACATATCTGTCGAACAGCTGGCCAAGTGGGCATCGGAGGACCAATACAACACGGCAGCTTGCCAGGATCATCTGGTGCCATATACTGATAACGATCTGGAGCTTATTGCCCAGGATGATGTGGAAGCAGAAGCTGAGCTTTCGGTCACTCCTCCAATTGAGCCTGTTAACTTCAACACAATTTTGGCCGAGCTTGAGGAACCCGACGAGCTGGCATTTGAAGGCAACACTCCTAAGCATGTATTCTCTGAGTCAGGTAAATTGGTTGGCCCCCAGCAGCAAGAAGATCCCATGGATGACCAAGCGACCACGAGTAACCAAATCGAAGGTGCCCTGTCTTCTTGAATTTATGTTTAAATGGCTATGTAATAGACAAGTCCCAAACAATTTTTGTGTTTGCTTTGTAACTGCCTAAATGCCTTGGCCCAGTTTTTTGGGAGGCATCTTACTTATACATTTTTATTTGCTTAAGTCTATGCCCGCTTTGGGAGACCTAATTATATTGAATCGTAGCTGAATTTCCATCCTTGTGTGTTGTATACTTTTGATTCCAGCATGTGTGTGTCGAGCTAGATGTAAGAGGACAAATGAGTCGCCCTAAGCTTAAGGTCGGCCTGGTTTCGTGGTGTCTCAGTCGACCTTAGACTTGTAAAAAAAAATTTCAAACGAGATTGACTCAGAGTCGAACCTGTATAAGAGATCGAAGCTGACGAAGGGTCGAGCTTATTAGAACAAAGTCGACCAAGGGTCGGACTTGTTAAGAGAACAAAGCTGATTAAGAATCGATCTTGTTGGAACGAAGCTGACTAAGAGTCGAGCTTGTTAGGATGAAGCTGACTAAGAATCGGACTTGTTAAAGGAACGAAGCTGATTAAGAATCAAGCTTGTTAAGATGAAGTCGACTAAGAGTCGGACTTGTTAAAGGAACGAAGCTGATTAAGAATCGAGCTTGTTAAGATGAAGTCAACTAAGAGTCGGACTTGTTAAAGGAACGAAGCTGATTAAGAATCGAGCTTGTTAAGATGAAGCTGACTAAGAGTCGAGCTTGTTGAAATTAGTGTAACACAATGTTTGGTCGAATAGAACTGCGATTTTTATTGAAGTACGAACATGCTTACATCAAATGGAAAGCTAGAACTATGACAAATTCAAACTTGGAAACTGCATTATCCTTCGAACTGAACTAGGGAGCTGAACTAGAAGTAGTATTTGATGAGATGAGTGGCTTGCCATGGATGCTTCAACTCCTCACCATCTGGATGAGCAATCATATAAGTCCCTTCTTTGATGATTCGAGTAACAATGTAGGGACCTTCCCAGTTGGGAGATAGCTTGTTCTGTTGGGTTCTCCTTCCTGTTGCCTCGATCTTTCTTAGCATGTGTTCACCCACTTGGAATGATCTCGTCTTCACCTTCTTGTCATGGTAACTCTTGGTCCGCTTCTTGTAGTTGACCATTCGAAGGTAAGCTGTATCTCGCTTCTCGTCAATTAAGTCTAAGTTGATTAGTCTGCTAGTGTCGTTCTGCTCTTGATCAAAGAAGGTTACTCTAGCAGTAGGAAATCGCAACTCGGCAGGTGCCATGGCCTCCGATCCATATGTAAGAGCGAATGGGGTTTCCCCCGTAGGCCCCCGAGTGATTTTGCGAACTGCCTAAAGGGCAAGGGGGAGTTCGTCCAACCAGTTACTGCGTCGACCAACTAATCCCGTCTTTAGTGAAGATAGGACGAGCTTATTCGCTGCTTCAGCTTGCCCATTTCCTTGAGGATAGGCAACAGATGACTGCCAATGCTTGATCCCTACTCAATTCATTTCTTCCTCGAAAGCCCTTGAGAATTGTAAGCCATTGTCTGATACTATAGCTCGAGGTATCCCAAATCAATACCATATGAAGTCATGTATGAAGTTGATGGCGTTTTCCTCCGTGATGCGAGCTAGTGGCTTTGCTTTGACCCACTTCATGATGTAATCAATAGCGACGATCACATACTTGCAGTTTCCACGGGCGGGAGGGAAGGGTCTAATCAAGTCGACGCCCCACATATCAAATGGCCAAGCAGCGATCACTGGAGTTTGCTCCGTTGTAGGCAGATGAGGTAGGTTGGAAAACCTTTGACATTGGTCACATTGCTGAACAAAGTCATGAGTGCCACTCTCATTTGTGGCCTGTAATACCCCAAAGTGATCAATTTTTCGGCTAGAGTTCTGGCCCCCGGGTGTCCACCACAAATTCCACTGTGCACCTCATGCATTAACTGAGTGATCTCCTGGGGTAAATACACTTCAGCAATGGTCTAGTGTAAGATCTCCTGAACAGAATGTCCCCTTGCACAACGTATCTCGGAGCTTTCTTTTTGATAGCTCGAGCTGTCTTCTCGTCTTTAGGGAGCTCGCCTGTCTCTAAGTACGCCTTCATTTCTTCGATCCAACACTTGTTATAAGCCCAGTTCCTCGAAGTGTCTTCCACACACTGGATTTGAACTCTTTCATATGCTGGGCTCTCAAGGTAAGAGATGGGCTCTTCATGTGGCTCGTCTGAAGTAGCTAGCTTCGAGAGTAAGTCGACCAACTCATTGTCTTCTCCACCAATCCTCTGAATTTCCCAAAACTCTAAGTCTTTTATCAATTCCTTCACCAGGTCGTAGATCAAGGTGGAGTTTAGCACCTCATACTCCCCCCTGACCTGATTGACTATTAACTGGGAGTCGCAATATGCCATGATTTTAGTGGCTCCAAAGCACTTGGCATATTCGATGGCTGCAACTAAAGCTTCGTACTCTGCTTGGCTGTTGGAGGAGTCAAACTTGAACCTCAATGACTCCTCATATACTGTCCCAGACTCTGGCTCGATCACTACTATCACGGCTCCACTGACGCTCTTTGTTGCCGACCCATCTGAGTAGACCTTCCAACAATCGTCGGGTAGATAAGTGATGAGCTGGGACTCTTGCTCCTTTCCCTTAGCTTTCTCCCTTTGAACTCGCACCTCGCTATCTTCCTTGGTGAACGTTAGCTCGACCAAGAAGTCTGCCAAGGCTTGGGCCTTCAACGCCTTTCGAGGTCGGTACTTAATGTCGAATTCCGTAAGGGAAATTGACCAATTGAGCAAGCGACCTGAACTCTCTGGCTTGTGTAGAATTTTTCTCAAGGGTGCATTTGTGAGCACCACGATAGGATGAGCTAAGAGGTAAGCTCGTAACTTTCTCGAAGCTACGACTAAGGCATACGCGACCGTTTCTGCGTTGTAATACCTGCTTTCAACATCTGATAGGGCCTTGCTAACATAGTATACGGGCTTTTGTAGCCCTTCTTCTTCTCGAACTAACACTGCTGCAACTGAATGATCACCCACAGACAAGTATACAAACAAAGTCTCTCCAGTAGTCGGGCTGCTCAATAGGGGAGGAGTAGCGAGGTACTCTTTAAGCTGTTGGAACGACGAATGACATTCGATTGTCCACTCAAAATTTTTCATCCCCCTCAAAGATTTGAAAAATGGGAGAGACCTTTCCGCCGACTTGGCTATGAAGCGACCTAGGGCTGCTACCCTTCCATTAAGTCACTGCATCTCCTTTATACTTGTAGGTTCCTTCATGTCAACTAGAGCTTTAATCTTCTCTGGATTGGCTTTAATACCTCGCTGGGACACCATGAAGCCAAGGAATTTGCCTGCTGCTACTCCAAATACGCATTTGCTTGGATTAAGTTTCATGTCGTTTGCTCGTAGATTGGCGAACGTTTCTTTTAGGTCGACCACATAACGCCCGGTCTTTGTTTTAATGAACATATCGTCGATGTAGGCCTCCATATTTCGGCCAATCTGTGGAGCAAAGACTTTGTTCACCATGAGTTGGTATGTCGCTCCTGCATTCTTTAACCCGAACGGCATCATGTTGTAGCAATAGATGCCACCAGCAGCTTGAAATGCCGTTTTTACTATGTCGTCCTCATGCATCTTGATCTGATGATAGCCTGAATAGGCATCTAGAAAGCTGAGGGTAGAAAGGCCAGCAATAGAATCAACGAGCTTGTCAATTATGGGGAGGGGATAGTTGTCCTTTGGGCAAGCAAGGTTGAGGTTGGTGAAGTTGACACACATTCTCCACTTGCCATTTGACTTTTTTACCATGACCACATTGGCTAGCCAGGTTGTATGTGTAGCCTCCTTTATGATACCTGCACTCAAAAGTTTTTGTACCTCGATTTTAATGGCCTCCTCCTTGTCGCGAGCAAAACTTCTCAGCCTCTGAGGTTTGGGCTTTATGGTCGGGTTGACCTCCAGCCTATGAACATCGACCTCTTCCTTAATCCCTTTCATATCCTCTACTCACCATGCAAATACATCGTTGCTTTCCTTTAGTAGCTCGATGATCTCTGCTCTTTCATCGGCTGATAGCTGCTTTCCAATCTGAATTTGCTCAGGATAGGAAGGGTTTGTGATTACTGATTCTAGCTCGTCTACAGACTCCAGCTCTGGACCATCTCTGAATTGTAGGGTCTCAATGATGATCTCTCTAACCCTCTGTCTTTCCTCGGCCCCCAAGTGTGGAGCTTCCTCATCTATCATGTCAACCAACTTATCTGCGATCTCACTGGTGGTGGCCCCCGAGTTGTTGTCGACTTGGAGTTATTGTTCGCCTATGAGGACTTGGTCGACCATAACTATATCTGGATCGACCATTGTGGAGGGACGTGTCGACTCCATCATGACTTCGTCATGTGAGCAATAGGTCTCCTCTACGCAGGTGATCGTAGATAGCCGAGTAGTTTTGGTGACAGATTAGGACAACTTTAAGTATCCTTCAGCAGTTTCAACTTCTAGTTCCCTCTTCTTTCTTTCTCGCAGGACGTGATCAAGGTATGCTCGATCTGTGCCTTGTACACAGCCGACTCTAGCTGGTGTGGGGAATTTAACTCGTTGATGGGGGATTGAGGCCACCATTCCAAGTGCGACCTGGCCAGGGATTCCAAGAATAGCAGCATAATCACTATTCACATCTATGACAATAAATTTTACCTTGGAAACGACCCTGTAAGGATGTTGGCCTAGGTCGACATCTAGCTCGATCTGTCCTTTGGCATCGACCCGGTGGTTGGTGAAGCCCTCCAATCTGCCATCATACCTTTCGAGCTGCTCATTCGAGAGACCCATTTCCTGGTATGTTTTATAGAACAGAATATCCTTGCAGGCCCCCGTGTCGACTAAGAGTCTGCTCATCGTACATCCATCAATGAGTCCTGGGATGACAAGAACTTGCTCTCTAGCCATCATATTAGTTGCTAGCTCGTTCGGGTAAAAGCTAATCACCTCGTCCCTGACGTGGCTCCTTGGTGGCACATGTGGGGCTTTGTTGAGCTGAAAGATCTTATGCTTGATGGCTGTGTTGCTGGCTTGTTCAGTAATAATGCCCAGATTTAGTCTAGGCTGCCTTGGCTCTGGATGTCCACCTGCAGGTCGTTCACCCCCGCCTGTTTGAGGCCTTTTCACATATGTATCGAGCCTTCCCTGATTGACCATCCTCTGAATGATACGCTTCAAACTCATACAATCCTCAGTAGTATGGCCCGTATCCTTGTGATACTCGTAATATTTGCTGTTGTCCCTTCTGAACTTGTTGCCCGGGTTCATAGGGGCAGGTGTGGCTAGCTCGACCGCATTCATTATTTCAGTTCGACTCACCATTAGGGGAGTGAAAGCTTCGGACACTTTCTCTGTCGCCCGGGTTCTGTTCTTACCATTCTTATTGTTTCCCCCGTTCTTGGCTGAGTCCTTCTTATCATCCGTGACCTCAGTCTTGGGGCCTTTCCTGTTTTTCTTCTCTTTTCTCTCCTCGGCCAAAGCTACATTGTAGGCCTTCTCGAACAACTCTTGGCGAGTAGTAACTGTCCGAACTGTTAGCTCGTAGTCCATGTCTGTAGAAGTAATTCCACTCCTGAAACAATTGATCACCTCCCTGTCTGTGAGGTCCTCCTCGATCTTGTCAACCATTTCCTTAAACTTGGTGTAGTAGCTCGTCGAGCTTTCATTTTTCCCTTACACCAAGTTGTTCAGATCGGTGACTGTCATCTTCCTAGCTCCAGCAGTCGAGAAGCGTTCCAAAAATTTTGTCCTCATATAAGACCAGGTTGAAATGCATCCTAGCGCCAACCCATTGAACCATGTAAGGGCTACCCCAGTGAGTGTGCTTGTAAGTGCCTTGCACATCATGTCGTCCTCGTGGGAGACAAAGCACATGGTGGCCTCCAAGTGTTGTATATGGCTTTTGGCGTTGGTCGCTCCCGAATATTTTTCCAGGATTGGCAATATGAAACCTGGCGGAGGTCGACATTCGAGCAACTCTTTGGCCAAGGGTCGAAGAGCAAAATCTTTGTGCTCACTCTTTCCAACACCTTCCTTCTTATCAGCCGCACACTGCTCGAACTTCTTCTTCCATATAGCATCAGGTCTGTCATCTCTAGCAGGGGGGACATCATTTGACCTTTGACCCTCGCTTCTAGGGGGAGTTATCTGCTTGCTTCGCCTATCCCTGTGAGAGGGTGACCTTACTGACCGAACTGGTGACCTGCGCCTGTCATCTCTAGGTGGCGACCTGCGCCTATCATCTCTGGGTGGCGACCTGCGCCTATCCTCTCTTATAGGCGACCTGCGCCCATTCCTTTCCCTATGGGACTGCGACCTTTGCGTCCTGGCAGGCGAACCACGCAAGCTCCGATTAGCCTCTAGCTGTGTTCTCAGGTCTGACTGGGCTTCCTGCTCTTTGTTCCTGTTGAGGCTGGCCCTTAGATCGTTACTCGGAACATGAATAGGGGACTGAGGCCGCTGCACCATCCTGTGCTCGACATTCTGTCCTACGGTCTCATTCGGCCTAGCACTCCTAGCAGGTGGCCTGTTTGAAACTTGAGAGGGAGCCACCCTTTCTGACCTTATATCATCCTGCTCTGCTTCCTCCATTGCTATTAATTCAGCTAGAATTTGAGCTCACTCCAACAGCATCTCCTTCCTGCTTAGGGGATTGGATGAGGGACCTGCCCTGGTTCCAGCATTCATTTGCCCTATTTGACGCTTAGGAGGAGGTGGTGCTCCTTGTCCTTCCATACGTCGCTTGTCTCTCCTCCCATCCGGCAATCCCCTGCAATCAGCAACACTATTAGATCGAATTGCCCTTGCGTGATGACGCGGTGGGGGAGGAGGCAAATTAGCATTCCCAGAGTTTGTATTGGCGTTAGTGTTGGTGTTGACATTCACTTCATTGGATTCATCTGAAGCGTCAGTAACATGTCCGTCCGGGGTTACCATGGTTGTGGATTGAAAAGGAACTTCGAGGTCAATTTATGCACGTTTCCCGGAAA
>JAFEMH010000181.1:810000-907500 GCA_022495995.1 Adenophora triphylla var. japonica
ATATGTACAAGTCCTTTGGTATCTGCATTCAAACTACGAGGATTTGATTTCAAAACTTTCATACAAACATTCGGATTCACTGTAGTCTTGCATACATGTTCGATCCTATCATCAACTTTCTTCGCATGAAGAACCGCTAATGATTGAGCCATAAAAATGAACACGAAAACTAATATAATTTTCATCTTCAAAAATTTGTTTTTTCTTTTTCTTCTATGTGAATGTCTCATTACATTACATGTGCTTCTTATATGGACTATCAATATCATTTATGGCATACAATCAAATATTAATTGCAATGTAATTATATAAAACTTATTTTTACGATAATTTAGGAAAAAGGATTATTTATGAAATGAAATCAATTGCATTTGAATGCCGTCCATAACATTGTCATGATAAATTGTCAAAATCTGTTTCCAAGTTGAATATCATGGTTTTTGGCATCTAGATATTCTATTTACATTGACCATGTAAGATAAAAAAAGTTAAAGACATTGCCGAAAATATGAATACATAATTACTTTCTCCATTGCAATTAAAGAGGTCTCATATTTTTAACTTATTTGTTAACTTGGATAGTTTAAATATATTTTTATCACATTTACAACATATTAAGAGAAAACAAAATATATATGCTTAAAATTATTTTGAAGTACAAAATATTTACATACTAAAAAAATCAAATATGAGAGTGTGAGTTAAACTTGTGAGTATGGTGTCTTTTAGCATATGTTATTTCACCCATAAAAGCTCATTCACTTTAGAGAAAGAAGAAAATTAAGCTAAAAGAACACAAGATTTGTTAATCCGATTCATTAAAACAAATTAAATACGTTCGGGAGTGCTATCAATGCATGATTATATTCAATTTCATTTATCACATCTCTCTCTAAAAATCACACACACATACACACACCAACACACTCAAAGCATGAATAGTGTTCAAACAATTAAAAATCATTCGGACCTGAGTGCCCCACTGGCCTTCGAGGCAAGAATCCGGCAAAAACTTGCCATTTCTACGTACATGAGCTCTTTGAGGCCGTTGATCTCATTCTCATCGTAGACATAAATCTTGAGGGAGAGGTGGGAGTCGTACCCTCTGTGAGGCCAAGCAATTGAACTATCGCCGTCCAGGAATCGAACGACGTCATCGTCAGAGTTATAGAGATTGAAGGAAGAGGAAGAAGCAATTGTGGACTAGTCGAAGAGTCTGGTGAAGAAGAAGGTGATGATGATGATGGCTAGAGCATCGATCTGGTAAGTACGGGCGCAGGGAGGGTTGTGGTGAGGGACGAAGAGTTTGTTTTTGTTGTTTATGCTACCCTTTTCTGTCTAAACACACACACACACACTCATTCTCTCTCCCCTTCTCCAGATATGTCTCTCTCCATCTCTCTCTCTCTCTCTCCACAACTTCCTCTTCAAGTTCGCTTACTTTACCTTCCTCCTGATCCTCTCCCTTCTCTCCACCACCGTCTTCGTCTTCATATTTTTTGCTTATAAGAGTTGTAATGAAATCAGAGTATTTAATAATTTTTTTTGCTATATTTTTACTTGTTGTAAGTACGCCAATCCAATTCGCGATCCCTTTTTAGGTGCATTTAAAATGATAAAATTGCACTAAGGGGGGTTTTGGTAAATTCCCGGTCCGTTCCAAGACTTTCGGGAACTTTTTATAAGTTTCCCGCGAAAGAAGTATGTTTTAGTATTTTTCTCGGACAAAAGGACCTAAAAGGAATAAATCAGTTTGGACCTCTTGGGAATTAACCCGGAATGTTCCAGAATCTGGTTTTGACGCCAGAATCGGTTATGGACGTGGCCCGTCGTGCGACAACTTGAAGCATGAAAATTGGAAGCGTTGGGTCGTGCGACAAAATAATCCCATTCCCAATTTACGTATAAATGTCAATTTCTTTCATTTGGCAAAGGGGGCCCTCTCACAGTTCACACACACAAACACACAGATACTCTCTCCTTCTCTCTCTACCCGCACCTCTCTCTCTCTATACGCAATTGCCTCCCTGCATCGTCTTCTTCCTCAATCCAAACTCCCTCTCCGACCAATCAACTCCCTCGCCATCGCCGTCCCAACCTCAACCTTCTCCACCGGTCCTCTCCCTCTACCCAAACAGCCACCAATTCCAATCAACGCCCACCAATTCCAATCGCCCCGACCATCCATCCATCGTCCCTAAACCTATCACCGATCTCAACCTCCTCCTCACCGGAAAACAAACCCAAATTCAACCTCCATCACCGGCGACTTCAACCCCTACCAAAACCTCAACCTAATCCCCCTCAACCTCCGCACCATCCTCTCTCTCTACCCAAATTTACGTTTCCTTCCCCGTTCTAAATCTCCTTCTCCGGCCAAGCTAATCGTTCTCTCTCTCTCCGGCCAAGTTCACCGTTCTTCCCTATACCAAAAACCGATCAACCGTCTCCCCTGTTTACAGACTCTCGGCCGACGACCAAAATCAATTGCCGTTCCCTTCCCCTGCTTCCAAAGTTCAAATCCGTTCCAAGCCTTGGCCCAAGCGCACGTACTGGGAACTGCCGAGCTACCAAAACAACTCCGATCTGGGCTCGTTCCGTTCCGAAGTCGATTGAAGATCCTTCCACCTAACTTGGTTGAAGGAGCGTGGACTACGAGGGTAACAAATCTCTTCCCTCACTTTTATCTCGTATTTGCTATTGTGTTTGCTTCGTTGCAATTTATTTCCCGGACTTGATAATTGGACTTCGTCCGTCCTCAATTATCAAGTCCCAACTGCCATTCCTCTGTTTAATCAGTTTGGTTGGATGTTATTGATATTCATAATGTGATTGTGTGGGATTTGTTGTTTATTGGCCAAGGGAGTGTGGATCTCTCTATATCCATATCCCCTTGGTCAATCCATTGTGATTTCGTTGGTTTCTGAATTGTTTGGTTGTTGTTGATTGATTTAATTTGGCCTCTGTTGTATCTGATTTCAAAAGTGTAAGGTCTCTGCATATGGTAAACCTGTGTCACGCGACACAATTGGACATTTGGAGTCATGTGTCACGCGACACAAGTAGACCTCTGCAGAGACTGTTATTTCAGTTGTAAATGTTGATTCCTGTGTTCATTATATGTGGTATTTGGTGTTGCTGCAGTGTGGGTTTTGTAAAACCCCTGCAGAGTGCTTTGTTGTGTCACGCAACACATTTGATCCCTCAGATCCTGTGTCACGCGACACAATGAGTCCTCTGCAGCAGGTTCCATTTCAGTTGTAAGTTCTGTTAGTCCTCGATGTAAAGTGGGACGTGGCCTCCCAGAGTCAATGGCTTACAAGTTGTAATCCCCCTTGATTGATTAATAAAACAAAGCACTCTTATGCATTTTACACATATCTTGTTACACACATTTTGCACACATATTTGGATGAATTGAATGTTGAACAATTGAAAGACTCGTCTACGGACGAGGCGTGTTGGGTGAACTCTCGGTTCTTCCCAACACGTAACCTGACCCCCGAACCCATTTTCTCTGTCAAAAAGGTTTTCAATGTTTCCTCTTAAAAACGGCGTGGCGACTCCTATTTTATTTTTTCGACGAGTGTTCATTCAGTGGCGATTCTGCTGGGGAATTGAAACTTGGTTTTCAAAAGTGGGTCAAACTTTCGTCCTTGTTCAACGTCCATTTCATTCATTTGTGTGTGCTTTGATTGTGTGACATTTTATGTGCTTAAATGCATCTTATGTGCTTTGTTTTATTTCGTTCCCTCCTTGTGTCCCATATTTGTTGTCTGTGTTGCTGATGCTGGGGCTTGAGATATTGTTTTGTGCTTGGAGGCTGGGGCTGGTTATTCTGCTTTTGTTCAGATTCTGGTAATGTGACTCCTTCTGTCACGCGACAGAGCGTACCTTTGATGACCTGTGTAGCGCGACAGAAGGTGCCACTCTGCAGGGTTTGGGTGTTCTGGATACAGGTTGTGATTATGGGGCTACCCCGTGATCAAATTATGTTCCTTGATTATGGTGTTCTGTGGGGTGCGTGTGTGTGTTATTTTCCTTTATTCCCCCATTTTTCAAATAAAAAAAAAAGAAAAAAATTCATTTTTCGCAAATAAAAGAACATAGCCATCCCGCACACTATATCACGTAGATCTAGAACCCTCGGGTGCGATTGACGGCATCGCGGACGGCCATGAATTTCGCCTACGCTTGAGCGCCTAATGTCAAACCCATACCCCTAGCGCATTATAGGTGGCGCCACACATTTAAACCTCACCCAAAACGGTTGGTTTTTGACACGACATTTTCAAATACATTAAAATGAATTGTTTCAAAATTTATAATAAGCTTTCGTACATATCCCAAAACCTAGCACGTGTGGGCATGTTGCCATCGCAACATGGTTTCACGAGAGGACATGTCATTCCCACGGCATGTTCTAACGAGAGATCATGTCGCTTTGTCAACATGCACTGACGAGAGGTCATGCCGGATTTTTCCTTGAAATTCTTCAGGAATACCCGTTATGCTGCCCAAATTTTTCTAGAAATTGGGGCTGCTCGTCCGTCCCATAAATGCTTTGGTTTTATTTAGGTACTATCGCCTATTATTAATTTTGAAACAACGCATTTGGTGTATTTGTGGATGATGTGTCCATAGGTTTCCCCGAGGTCTAGATTGCGTGAAATAAAGGATTAGCCTTTCCCAACCGTTCATAGGACTTAAAAGACACCGATTTCTACTTGAAGATTAATAAAGTGTTGCGCGAGTCCGTCTCCTTTCCCGTTCTTCCCTCTCCTGTACCTTCTCAAAGTTCTCTGTCCTCCGCCTTATACATGCTCTTGTCTCTTCACCTCCACAAGGCTACGGCAAGTTGGGTGTGTGCTCTCATTCCCGGTGCTCATTGGTCTATATTCCCGAGGCGGAAGCAGTTCAAGTGCCCGAGCGGACGTTCATCTAATTCGGAATCCAAAATGCTCGTTGTAGAGAAGATTTTGGCCCAACAATTTGGAAGTTCATATCCCTTGGGTCAGCAGAGTGCAAATGGTGCATCCATTGGAATGTTGCGGGCTACCCTCGAAGCTGTTTTTCCTCGCAAGCGGGAGGCCCGGTTGTTTGCTCAGATTGCTAAAGATAAGGGGGACGACTTGTGAAAGACAAAAAGATTGAGAAGGGTCCTCACCGCACCGATGGCAACGATACCCTTCCTCCAATCCGAAGTTGATGCAGTCGATCAGTCCTCGTAGGTTCTAGAATGTCCACTGTCAGACATGAGTCTGTCAAGTCCAAGTTGGACCAGTTTTTGCTTTGCAGTGATTAAAATATTTGTTTCTATTCCTGCTAGACTCGAGACATTACTTGCACTCCCGCGTTACATTTTAATTGAAACGGTCTTATTCCAAATGGTCACTTGTGCTGCTCACTGACTAATGCTTTGAAATGGCTAATATTTAAATTAATTCAAGCGAAAAAATCGACTGATATCTTTCCCAAAGTGGGGCTTATCAATTCCCCCACCTTGCATCCCCTGTGCTCATATATCTCCCTTCGCCCATCTCGCTGTTCGATGAATTTGCACGGATCTTCCTCAAAGTAAGCTTAAGCAAGCAACGAAGACTTAATCTCGTTCGGATCATCCGGCAGGGACTGCGGTTGAAACCTTTCACCCATAGGAAACCCATTACCTCACCCTCACTAAATAATACCCCTTCATTTCAAGATCGGCATATTTGAAACCCGTCTAGCCATCTCCAAAAGAAGGGGGACTATCCTTGAGACTCCCGTGATTCAAAAGAAGAGTGACCGTCTCCAAGCTCAAGAACGGCAGAATGCAGTGATCCATCCTGGGGACTAGCTGAAATTCTCCTATCAAAAGAAAATAAAAGAGAGAGACAAAAATACAAAAAAAAATATATACAAAAAAAAAAAAGAAAGAGAGCCTAGTCCCCAGCGATTCTCTCGAAAGCAAAAGTCCAAGGATTCGGTTATTACTCAAGAGGAGTCTCAGAGTGAATAAAGAGACAGCACGGATGTCCTTCATCATTACCTCTAACCGATCCCAAGCCGTCCTCTCGATTTTAGAGGATATGCCCATTACCATTACCTTTGACCTTGACCTTGACCAAAAGCCAAAAGATCGACCTCTCATTCTTAGAGGCAGCAAAGATGCAATCACAAGATATCCTTCCCTTAGAAATCCCAAACACATACCCAAAAACCAACCTCTCATCTTTAGAGGTTCAGTCAGCAAAAGGCCTAGCCGACCTCTCGTTTTAAGAGGTCATGATATCCTAAATCACCCGAGAGCCGATCGAAACCCAGAGACCCAGTCGCAGTTCCTACCGGATAGCAGTTTCATTCCAATATCGTCGAGATCTTAAAACAGATTATTGCTTAAAGCGGAGCCAAGTCCATCCCGGCTCAAAATATTATCAAGCGAAGATTGTGCAAATTCCGTCCATTCATTCGACGTTGCATGTGAGCATATTTCGTTTCTACTCCGCAAACACTTGCCGTGGATGTCCCACTGGGGCTTCACATCTGTGTCTCCCATCGACACTCCAAGAGGACATATTCTTTCGATTCTCAAAATTCTCAAAAGTCCTCATATCCTTGAATTCCAACGTTCATTCTTTTCATTCGGGATAAGCCCGAACTACGGCGACCTGAGCTCCTCCTATGGAGGGGAACGTAGGCAACCATAACTGGTCCGGTCGAAATCACAAACAAATCTCGAAAAATCTGGTCTCCTCAAGGGCCGTCTCTATACACAGATCCTTCGTCCCGTCTTTCCAAATTCGATCTCGATATCAGTGGGTTTTCTCCTTAGGATTGATAAAAATATTTGCTCATTTCGGCTTTGATGGTTGAATAACCCGAACATCAATAAAGGGTTTTAAGCAGCTTTGTGATCATCACGAATAAGACAGGTTTTCAAGTGTCTCGACAAGTCTTCTATTTCTACATCATAGGAAGATAGAGCTAAACACTGTTTCGGTCTGCAGGGGCTTCCATACACCTCTCCACACCTTGTGATGCTTATACTCTCTCAAAAGAGTCAAACCTAAAGCGAGAGTGTCATACAGAAGTTCGGGATTCATTTCCCACCATTCAAAAGATATGCCCCTGCACGTAAACACTTCCGAGTCTTGTCCAGCGACTGATTGACTGCGGTTTGAAATGATGGGTTGCCTCTTCGGCCACAAGATGACTCTGTCCGCGATGAAGCTACATTGGAATTGCCTCAAGCTGGGGCTTTGGTTAAGATATCCCTCCGGCTCCCCTTACCAGATTTCCCTCCAGGCTTGCTTTGCACTGTCAACTGGGGCTTCGTCATGCCGGGATTATTCTCTTCACATTCTCTACTGCTTGCTGCCCCAGGCGCGCGATACACTTTGTCCTCACCAACAATGGACCTGCTGCAACCAGTACTCCCGGGAGCGTCCCCGACTTGCCTAAGCTGCACCGTATCATCCGTTACTCATACATTTTCCCACCTCATGGGAGAGGGTCCGCCCCATTATAAACACTTTCGTCCCATACACGATCCCTCATAGAGCAACTGATACAGAAATATCTGCTCGTCAAGCCGTGCCAAATCCCTACTTCCTATTCTCCCCAGCTGAGATGGACTTGTGCAACAAAATATTAATAATGCATAAGCAAAGAGTCAAAAAATTGCTAAGTGCCTGGAGTGTCGTGTATTCCCCCCGCAGGGTACAATAGTCAAGTGATTGTAATTTGATCGTGAGGACCGCCCCTCAGATCGCAATTTTGGACAAGGATTCCAAATCCTGAAGGTGGAAGATCTAGCCTTTATTATCTTCATCAGTCCCGTCACTTTCGAACTTATCAACACCGTCGGAAAAAGAGCCTTAGCTGCCTCAGCCCCCAAGCAGTGCTTGTCAAAGAAAAGAACCTCAGCTGCCCCAGAATCCCGGCGATAATGCTCACCAGCCTCAGCGACTTTAAGGCATGTTCCGCACAGCGAGTTATCAACCAAGAGCCCGTGGGCAGATTTTCATTAAGAGCCCGTTCCCAGGGGCAGATCATTACCAAGAGCCCGTGGGCAGATTTTCAGTCAGAGCCCATTCCCAAGAATGGCCACCCGGAAGCCGTCAACAGCAGTTATAGCCTAAGACCCTCCGGCAGCTACATCCACCCCCACAGGTACAATGATCAACTGAGCTGCATCGAATCTCAGAGATTGCCCCTCAAAGCACAACCGAGACAAAGAATCCGTGTCTACTTGAGTCTCCCCAGCAGTGCACACCAAGATCAATGGCCCCGCCACCAAAACGTCAGAAAGAGCCCGACCTCTAACAAGCAAAGTCCCCGGCTTACCAAGCAAAGCTCGGGACACAAAAGTCAAACCGTCAACAAAGATAGGCCCCGCCGCCAAAGAGTCAACAAGAATCCGCTGCCCAGCAAGCAAAATTCCCGTCACAGCATGCAAGGTCCCAGACTAAAGCCAACAGTCGACGAAAGACCGCCCCGCACTCAGCAACCGTCAACAGCAGTTAGTAGCATAGGACCCTCCGGCCGCTACATCAATCCACAACAGCATAAACCGTAGCATCAATCCCTCCGGCAGCTACAGGTAAGCACAACACAGGTATGAAAACATATCTTAGTCAACTACTTTTGTAAAAAATCATAATCGCGGGTGACTCCCTAAGAAAAAAGTCATAATCGAGGGTGACTCCCTAAGAAAAAAAGTCATAATCGCGGGTGACTCCCTAAGAAAAAAGTCATATTCGCGGGTGACTCCCTAAGAAAAAAGTCATATTCGCGGGTGACTCCCTAAGAAAAAAGTCATATTCGCGGGTGACTCCCTAAGAAAAAAGTCATAATCGCGGGTGACTCCCTAAGAAAAAAGTCGAAATCGCGGGTGACTCCCTAAGAAAAAAGTCATAATCGCGGGTGACTCCCTAAGAAAAAAGTCGAAATCGCGGGTGACTCCCTAAGAAAAAAGTCATAATCGCGGGTGACTCCCTAAGAAAAAATTCATATTCGCGGGTGACTCCCTAAGAAAAAAGTCATAATCGCGGGTGACTCCCTAAGAAAAAAGTCGTATTCGCGGGTGACTCCCTAAGAAAAAAGTCATAATCGCGGGTGACTCCCTAAGAAAAAAGTCGAAATCGCGGGTGACTCCCTAAGAAAAAAGTCATAATCGCGGGTGACTCCCTAAGAAAAAAGTCATATTCGCGGGTGACTCCCTAAGAAAAAAGTCATAATCGCGGGTGACTCCCTAAGAAAAAAGTCATATTCGCGGGTGACTCCCTAAGAAAAAAGTCATATTCGCGGGTAACTCCCTAAGAAAAGTCAAAATCGCGGGTGACTCCCTAAGAAAAAAGTCATATTCGCGGGTGACTCCCTAAGAAAAAAGTCATATTCGCGAGTGACTCCCTAAGAAAAAAGTCATAATCGCGGGTGACTCCCTAAGAAAAAAGTCGAAATCGCGGGTGACTCTCTAAGAAAAAAGTCATATTCGCGGGTGACTCCCTAAGAAAAAAGTCATATTCGCGGGTGACTCCCTAAGAAAAAAGTCATAATCGCGGGTGACTCCCTAAGAAAAAAGTCATATTCGCGGGTGACTCCCTAAGAAAAAAGTCATATTCGCGGGTGACTCCCTAAGAAAAAAGTCATAATCGCGGGTGACTCCCTAAGAAAAAAGTCGAAATCGCGGGTGACTCCCTAAGAAAAAAGTCATATTCGCGGGTGACTCCCTAAGAAAAAAGTCATATTCGCGGGTGACTCCCCTAACAGTCCGAACTACGATTTGGCTTGATTCTCTCCCCGGTATACATAGGAATCCTTTCTCAAAAGGTCCAGCCATCCGATTCCCCAGATCACCGTCTAGCCCTCCGCCTTATTTCCCAGCCGCTCATTGGGATTGGGTCTTATTTTTATCGACAACCTCACTTCTTCCATAAGTGACGTTGCCGAGGGGCTCTGTAAGTACGCGAATCCAATTCGCGATCCCTTTTTAGGTGCATTTTAAATGATAAAATTGCACTAAGGGGCGTTTTGGTAAATTCCCGGTCCATTTCAAGACTTCGGGGACTTTTTATAAGTTTCCCGCGAAGGAAGTATGTTTTAGTATTTTTCCCGGACAAAAGGACCTAAAAGGAATAAATCAGTTTGGACCTCTTGGGAATTAACCCGGAATGTTCCAGAATCTGGTTTTGGCGCCAGAATCGGTTATGGACGTGGCCCGTCATGCGACATCTTGAAGCATGGAAATTGGAAGCGTTGGATCGTGCGACAAAATAATCCCATTCCCAATTTACGTATAAATGTCAATTTCTTTCATTTGGCAAAGGGGGCCCTCTCACAGTTCACACACACAAACACACAGATACTCTCTCCTTCTCTCTCTACCCGCACCTCTCTCTCTATATGCAATTGCCTCCCTGCGTCGTCTTCTTCCTCAATCCAAACTCGCTCTCCGACCAATCAACTCCCTCGCCATCGCCGTCCCAACCTCAACCTTCTCCACCGGTCCTCTCCCTCTACCCAAACAGCCACCAATTCCAATCAACGCCCACCAATTCCAATCGCCCCGACCATCCATCCATCGTCCCTAAACCTATCACCGATCTCAACCTCCTCCTCACCGAAAAACAAACACAATTTCAACCTCCATCACCGGCGACTTCAACCCCTACCAAAACCTAAACCTAATCCCCCTCAACCTCCGCACCGTCCTCTCTCTCTACCCAAATTTACGTCTCCTTCCCCGTTCTAAATCTCCTTCTTCGGCCAAGCTAATCGTTCTCTCTCTCTCTCCGGCCAAGTTCACCGTTCTTCCCTATACCAAAAACTGATCAAACGTCTCCCCTGTTTACAGACTCTCAGCCGACGACCAAAATCAATTGCCGTTCCCTTCCCCTGCTTCCAAAGTTCAAATCCGTTCCAAGCCTTGGCCCAAGCGCACGTACTGGGAACTGCCGAGCTACCAAAACAACTCCGATCTGGGCTCGTTCCGTTCCGAAGTCGATTGAAGATCCTTCCACCTAACTTGGTTGAAGGAGCGTGGACTACGAGGGTAACGAATCTCTTCCCTCACTTTTATCTCGTATTTGCTATTGTGTTTGCTCCGTTGCAATTTATTTCCCGGACTTGATAATTGGACTCCGTCCGTCCTCAATTATCAAGTCCCAACTGCCATTCCTCTGTTTAATCAGTTTGGTTGGATGTTATTGATATTCATAATGTGATTGTGTGGGATTTGTTGTTTATTGGCCAAGGGAGTGTGGATCTCTCTATAATCATATCCCCTTGGTCAATCCATTGTGATTTCGTTGGTTTTTGAATTGTTTGGTTGTTGTTGATTGATTTAATTTGGCCTCTGTTGGATCTGATTTCAAAAGTGTAAGGTCTCTGCATATGGTAAACCTGTGTCACGCGACACAATTGGACATTTGGAGTAATGTGTCACGCGACACAAGTAGACCTCTGCAGAGACTGTTATTTCAGTTGTAAATGTTGATTCCTGTGTTCATTATATGTGGTATTTGGTGTTGCTGCAGTGTGGGTTTTGTAAAACCCCTGCAGAGTGCTTTGTTGTGTCACGCGACACATTTGATCCCTCAGATCCTGTGTCACGTGACACAATGAGTCCTCTGCAGCAGGTTCCATTTCAGTTGTAAGTTATGTTAGTCCTCGATGTAAAGTGGGACGTGGCCTCCCAGAGTCAATGGCTTACAAGTTGTAATCCCCCTTGATTGATTAATAAAACAAAGCACTCTTATGCATTTTACATATATCTTGTTACACACATTTTGCACACATATTTGGATGAATTGAATGTTGAACAATTGAAAGACTCGTCTACGGACGAGGCGTGTTGGGTGAACTCTCGGTTCTTCCCAACACGTAACCTGACCCCCAAACCCATTTTCTCGGTCAAAAAGATTTTCAATGTTTCCTCTTAAAAACGGCGTGGTGACTCCTATTTTATTTTTTCGGCGAGCGTTCATTCACTTGTCAATATGTTTTTTTCTTTCTAGTTGTTAAAAATTGTCTTATAAGTCAATTATAAGAGACGAAGTAGTTATAAGAGGCAAATTAGTCTTATAATTCAGTTATAAGAGTCTTAATGTGTAAATTATAAGATTAATTTGTTATTATTATTGAAAATTTTGAAATTTTTTGTTGTAAAAATTAACTTATAAGTCGGTTATAAGAGACAAATAAGTCTTATAAGTTATTTATAAGAGATTAAGTGGTCTTATAAGTCAGTTATAAGAGGACGAGGATTGTCTATGAAATTTTAAATCTAGTATGTATCGCATTGGGTTTGAATCTCGCAAATAGAGGCATTAGAGGAAGTGGTTCATATTCCTAAATAATACTGTAAAAATAGGAATCACAGTTGGATTTTACCGCGCTAAAAAGAAGGAAATAACAAGTAATTTCCTAAAAGGAAATCACTTTCCTAAAAGGAAATAACTTTCCTAAACTCGCCTAACGGCTAAATCAATTCCAAGGAAGGAATTCCATGCTGAATCAGAGACTGCCGGAGATCCCATGTGGACCGCGGTTACTAGTTTTTGGGATTTTTTTCTCAAATAATTCGTTTTTAAAATTTATTTATCAAAATAACTCACTGTTCAAACTATTTCTCTAAATGACCCTTTTTTTGAAACTCGCTACACCGTGTAGCGATTTTGACTTTGACTGGTCAAACTCGCTACACGGTATTACAAAAATGGCCATCTTGCAAACATGTCCGCGCGGACCACTTTGCAGGGTGAAAATAATGATGAAGAAATCCTCTTGAAGTCCACGATATTCCCTCAAATTCCGGCAACCCAAAAAAATGGTAATAACCATAGAATTCGTGCGGACAACTTTGCGTTTTTCTTGGGCATATAAATAGAGGACTCCCCCTCTCATATTTCAGACACCTCCCTTCTCTCCTCCCTCCCCCAGCAAGTTGGGACAAGTCTAAGGTGTCCTGAGGCCCTTCGGCCCTTCTCGAGGCCTCCCGAGCCTTCCCGAGGCGCTCTGAAGCCCTCTCGAGGCGCTCTGAAGCCCTCCCGAGGGGCTCTGAAGCCCTCCCGAGGCGCTCCGAAGTCCTCAAGAAGCCCTGCCGAGCCATCCCGAGATGCTCCCGAGCCATCCCGAGGTGCTCTCGAAGCATCCCAAAGCCCTGTCGGTCCATCCCGAGGCACGCCAAACCTCTGCCCGAATAAACCTAGCCATCCCGAGGCACGCCGAACCTCTGCCCGAATACACCTAGCCATCCCGAGGCACGGCAAACCTCTGCTCGAATACACCTAGCCATCTCGAGGCACGCCGAACCTCTGCCCGAACATATCTAGCCATCCCGAGGCATGCCGAACCTCTGCCCGCACATACCTAGCCATCCTGAGATACACCGAAGCTCTGCCAGTCCGTCCCGAGCTATCCGGAAGCATCCTGAAACTCTGCCGGCACACACCGGTCCACCCCGAGGCAATCCTGGTCCATCCCGGTCCGTCTCAGAACAGTATTCACACTCAATCAAACACACTCCCCCGCGGAAGATAGACACAAACCAACATTGGTAAGGCCTCCTTCCAAATCTCTTTCAATTAATTTCAACATTTAAATACATAGCATACAATGTAGACATTAACAAAACAAAACAAATCCTTTTCTCAATGTTTTGGGCGCAATCAAATCGGCGTGGCGACTCTCTGAGAGAAACGTAGCATGGCCTCGACAGCGCGAGATGTCCGGTCCGCACGCCGGATCCGGGTAATTTCACTCGCGCCAACCATACGTCCTGACCCTGAGTGCAGTAGGCCGGAGCGTATCTATATACATAAGGCTGCCACACAACGTGATCATCAGTTAGCTTGGTCAGTTGATCACGATAGCCTCGCAGGTTATATGCAGTAACCTCCTTCAGATACAATGATGAATGGGTCCACCTGAAATTTCATAAACAAAATAATTATAAGAAAAAGTAAAAATAAAATAAAAATAACGACGAGAAAATAACATATGATATATGTATACCTGCATCCGAGGGGCATGAGCACGTAATCCGGATCTCAGTTTCGCCTACGAATTTCAGGTTGCACACATAGCAACCGCTCCCAAGCCCAAATCTATATCAATTAAATCTATATCAAATACTATAAATAATGCCGATAATTTGAAATCAAACTTAAAAACAACAATATAATGAACACTAAAATGAGATAAACATACACGTAGAACGTTGAGAAATCCTTCGCATTATTTTGTCAAAGGGTTAGTCGCACTACACAGCTCTCGATGTAGGAAAGCGAGCGACGCACTTCCCCAACTGTACTGGCAGACCCTGGAAATATCCCAAATCAGAGGGAGATAAACACAACTTAACCTTGTTGTTCGTATGATCAGGCATCACCGTAGAACCCAAGGCGAGCATGATATACGCCCGTACGTACATATCAACAAGATCCTGCTGGGAATCATCAGCTAGGTCGTGGAAGTGTGGAAATTGGCTCGTGATCTACCGTAGCTTTAGACTACTCCCATCTATATCTACGGGATAAGGGACAGCCCCTAAAAGCTGCTGACATACATCCCGCCAGTCTACATGTGCTGGGATGCTAGCATCAGTAATAACATCCCCATCAATCGGCAACCTGGAAATCATGTTGATATCCTCTAGGGTGATCATCATCTCACCAACCGGAAGTAGAATGAATGGGTCTCCGGACGTCATCTCTCTATCAAAGCCTCCAGCAACCCATAATCGTACTGAACTCTCCCTATGTAGTGAAGTCCAATAAAGCCGCACTCGGCTAAATCTGGATAATATCCTAAGAACTAATCTGACCGGCAAGGAGGCAACACGGCGAAATGACAGCGGACTAGCAACCTCCACATCGGCCCAAATAAACCGAGCTTTGTGGTTCTCATGTTCGATCAAAACAGAGTTATCGATAGGCCCGGGATCAATGAAGGAATCCATCTGTTTCAACAAACGAAACCCAATTTCAATATCAAATAAATACATATATAAACATAGAGACATTAAAACATCAATAACAAATACTTCTACTTCTCCAAAATTGAGTCACAAATTGAGTTCAAAACCCTTAACTTTCAAATATACCACAATGGTGTTCAAATATACCAACAATTGGGTTCAAATATACCAAAAATTGAGTTCAATAACAACACTAAGTGATATTAAAGAGAATCACAATCCAATTATAAGGTTTGAAATAAAAACACATTATTTTAGAGGATTGAAACCAAACTTAGTGTACTTTTTCTGAAAAACATGATGTATATCTTATGAATGATTGAAGAACACAAAGAACATGAATAACATGAATTTGTAAAACTTAACCAAAATGCCCAAAAATAATGTCAAAATGATTCTTAATCTAAATACAACACAAATTATTGTACTAAATTAGTGTTTATGAAACTTCAATTGATAACTTACAAGCTAATTAGAAGAGGAAAAAACAAGAAAAAGTTGTGGAGTAGATTGGGGTAGGATGGAAGTCGAGGCAAAATCAAAACAAAATAATGAAGTAAAAAACATGAATTAAACTTACAATAACAAAATTTGGAGATGAGAGTCTTGAATTTGGTGATCCTCCTTCTCCCTTTCTTCTTCCACCGACGGCTGATCTTTGGTTAGGTTTTGATTTTTTTTTCTTTCAGTCGAACAGACTATAAGTTGGGAAGGGTTAATGGGTTTTTTGAGAACTCGCTACACGGTGTAGCGAGTTCTCAAAAATTAATTACAGCAATTAATCACAAATTTACCGGCAATCCCTAATTACTTGGAAATCGCTACACCGTGTAGCGAGTTTGACCGGTCATTGTTAAACTCGCTACACGGTGTAGTGAGTTTCAAATAAGGAGGTCATTTAGGGAAATAGTTTGAACAGTGAGTTATTTTGGTAAATAAAATTTTAAAAATGAATTATTTGAGAAAAAAATATCAGTTTTGGCTTTTCCCTTTTTTTTGTTCCATGCGCTCTCACTATCCGACTTTTTCGAGTTTGATTCCACATCCAAAGTCCTAACACACTATAGTTTCATGAGAAAGGTTCTGACATCATAGGCGGAGCTATGAGGGGGAAAGCACGCCAATCACCCCCTTCCCCCCCCCCTAAATTTTTTTGTAAAATAACGACTTTTCACTATGTACTATCAGTACAACTATACACCATCCATCCCACTAATAGTTACTTTTTCCTTTTTTTAAGCCCTTGCTTGATTCACATGAGGGGGAAGGAAAAGCCCCTAGCTTGTTGTTGACATGAGAGAAATCATTTAATGATGTCGCTGCCGTCGTTGACTTGGTCAAGGTGATGGTAGGGATGCGATTTTGGTAAGTGTATGGCTTGATGGAGGCCTTTTTGTGGGGTATGGTAAGGTGTATGGTGAGCTATCGATTGGCTTTCTCACACCATTTTATCAAAGCATTAGTCCTTTGGGGAATTATTTGTTGAGCAATGCAAGTGATCATATAGAACAAAACCATTTCATTAAATGTAATGTGGGGTGCAAGATAATGTCTCAAGTCTAGCAAGAAAAGAAAGAAAACTCATGTATGGAAAATTAAAGAGTTAACTATAATGTCCGAGGAGGACTCGATTGAATGAGAAAATTACTAGAACCTACGAGGTTTGACTGTTCTCTGATTTGCGTCTCTTTAGGCTCTTCAGCAGTCCCCAAATTCACTTTGGTTAAAATCTCATCGGCAGCTTGGGCCCGATTTTCCTCTCGTTTGACAACATGCTTAAAGATTTGTTTAATGTATTGTTCATTTAATGTGTCCGCGTCTTTATCGAGTGAATCATTATTAAATGTTTTTGATTTGTTAGTTAATTTATCATTTGTTAAAGTGACAATGAGAGGATACTCAGAAAGGTCGAATTTATTATTCAGATCATAAGGAAACATAGTTTTTGCTACAAACGCATAATCTTTAGGCGTAAGGCCGTCAGACGACTCGAGAGACTCAAACTGAAATACAACAGGCTCGGGTTCTTTTTCGAAGCTAGACTCTATGAGACGAGGGGTTAGACCAAGCTTCTCAATCATTCCTCCTTGCTGGTTGTAGGTCCGGAAAAGGTAGCCCAGTTTATTTAATGGAATTTTTGATGGGCTTGAGAGGGTGAGAGGGTGCGAGGGCCAAAAGGCTTTGCGCTGCTGTCCCCAATCATAGCTACCATCGAGTTATCAGAAACAAAATTGATCAAGTCCAACATTTTGGTCTTTTTGCCTATCTTGTTTTGGTTACTTGCTGAGAGTACAGAGGACTCATCCATTCTAAATGCCACCATGTTCACCCAATCGTTTATGGGGAATGGATTTTCGACTGTGTTGGGACCGTGGGGGCGTTCCAACTTTCCTTCTTCAATTAGCCCTTGGACCACTTGTTTTAGTACAAAACAGCTGTCGGTAGTGTGGCCGCGGTAGTTATGAAATGCACACCGCTTGCTCATATCCCTGTTGGTATTGAGATTTTTGGCTGGTAATTTTCAAGGGGTTTGAGAATGTTCTGTTTTACCAATGTTCTTTTATTCATCGGGGGTGCCTGGTCACGACTTCTCTGGATTTCATTCTAAATGTAGTGGAATGCCTCGGTAGCCCTTTTTCCATTGTTTGGGGCATATGCCAGATTAGGCGGGACTACCTTGCAGCGGTAAGAAGAAGCAGGACTGGCAACCGTTTCCTGCGTGCTCAAAGATTTTACAAACTTGGTATCGGCGTTGACCATAGTGCGAAGATCAGGATAGGGGTGGTGGCTGATCAATGTCCTCAATGATGGTTTGAGGAAGGAGTGGAAGATGTTGTAGACACCCCATTTTGAACTTATCAGAGCAGAGTTATACCACTTTAAGTCTCGCCTTTTAGTTAAGAGTAGAAATCCACCATTTCGTTAAGTTTCGTTAAGTTTTGACTAACGACTGTTAGTTTGGAATGAACTACATACGAGATAACGAGGGAAGGACTGAATTGTCCAGAGCAGCCTTGTCCCGCGCGAGACATGGTGTGTCTCACGCGAGACTAAGCTTCTGTAGGATATGCAGAAATCAGTTTCCTCGTCGATTTCAAAATCTCTTCTTGATAAATCTTATCAATCCGGTTCTCCAATGATATTGGAGTTCTGGAACCTTCCTAGAGGGGTATCCCAATCCACCTTTACCTCTCCAACCTCCTATAAATACTTGATGATTTCTAGTATTTCGACCGTGGTCGACCTCCGACATTTTACTGGTTTCTCTCCCCGAAAGATTCCTGTAAATCACCCCCTAAATCACCTAAAGTTTGTTTATCAACCTTGTTGATCAACAAACATCGAGATTCAAGTCAAGGCTTGAGGCAAAACACTGTTTGCATCAAGATTCATATCTAGGATTGAGTCGAAACTCTGTCTGAATCTCTTCTCAAACAAAAGGTAATCTTCCTTCTTTCATTCACTTTTTCTAATTGATTATTAGAGTGGTATAGCACATTGAACCTAGGATCGGCCTAGAGCCTCTCCAAATCATGGAGACGGTCTCGAAGCAATAGATCCTATATTCCGTTTAACCTAGTTAAATAGATTCTTTTTATTAAAATGATTTTTATTCAAAACCCCCACTTTAGCAAGACCGATCTTCGAATTGGGTGGATGCGGTGCTCCTTGACCTTCCAAATCCATCACTTAAGCCCCGAGCCCA
Source organism: Adenophora triphylla var. japonica (assembly GCA_022495995.1). Taxonomy (NCBI): domain Eukaryota; kingdom Viridiplantae; phylum Streptophyta; class Magnoliopsida; order Asterales; family Campanulaceae; genus Adenophora; species Adenophora triphylla. The sequence continues at coordinate 828,669 of JAFEMH010000181.1, forward strand.
AAATCTTTTCAAAATGTTTTTTTTTTCATATTGTTTTCCATCAATAAATGATAAGTGGCGACCCTAGATGTTAAAAACTCACCATCGCTACAGTGGCGACTCCGCTAGGGACTAAAATTAAAGTGTCTAAGACTTGCGTCAATAAAGGGGGATTTTCAAAAAGAAAAAAAAATCATTTTCTTATTCAGTTTCAGGCTTGTCCTGCACGAGACAACCCTTTATCTCGTGCGAGACAATGCCTCTGTAGTTCATTTTTATTTAAATAATTAATTATTATTTGAACTGCATGTGATTGGTTTTGATTAAAGTCCGGTCCGTGGAGGATTCAGGAGTTGTAATTTTGAATTTATTATTTCTCTCGCTCTTCTTTATGTGGAACTACGACGGCCTGAGTCTTTTGAATTTGGGAGAAACGTAGGAAACCACTTGGTGCGGCCATTATCTGCTTTTCTTTTTGTTTTCAAAAAAAAAAATTCTATTTTTTCTCTATCACCTAGATGGACTCTCAAACACGCACACTCATATTATATCTGTCATTGCACTACATACCCCGATTAACTCGGGACCCACACTAAGGACGGATGATGGTAACCACCTAGTCGCCGGTCTCTCCGAAGTTGGATCATCCCACTCCACGTATTCAATCCTCCTTGATTGTCATATCGCGGGGAGCCTAGCCTTCCAGCCTTACATCACCACATATCATGTAATATATTTTCTAGGATCACTCCGTGACCGGTCGGTTTTGATTCGGTAATCTTTCATGTCCTTGGCCAAGATAATCTCATGTAAAATCACGAAAAGAGGAGGATTCAGAGCAGTCCCTTCGGAATAGTCCCTTCGAAATCGTCCGTTCAAAGATCAAAAAGTCCCTTAAAAAATCCTTCTTGAATAATGATTTTACATGACTTTATCTTACAAAGAATGGTCAATTACTGAATCCCTAGGTTTGGTTCAAATTATGTATGCCTGCAAGATTTACCTAGGATGCTAGATAGAAAAAGGATCTTTGTCCGTCCGACCATGAATTAAGGAAATTAAAAAAAATCCATCTCTCTGAATGGTTGTTTCGTGCGAGACGACCTTGTCTCGCGTGAGACATTATTTGCATAATTTGTGTTTGTGATTGATAATCGATGGGCACTCCCTCCTTGAATCAAAACTCTGTCTCTAATAAAAATAAAACTTCAAAAAAATCCACTCTTGAGGTAATTTTAACCATAATCCTTTTCTCCACCCAGGATCGTGTGGGGCTAATATTTTATAAGGCATTTCGTTGGGATATCTCTAGTTCATCTCTAAGGTCGTCAAGCTCCCTTACCTCTCCAACGGTGGCAACTCAATTTCTTTCCGACGCGACGAATCCCGAAGCACTCTAGAAGGAAATTGAGGATCAAAGGACTCTATATGAAGAAATTTTACAAGCCCAAGCCAATAAAATGGAGGCACAATTAGAACTTGAAAGGAGAATCCAACCCGGAGAAATGAAAGCCATGGTTGATGAACTCCGAGCCATGAAACTAAAAATGGCCGAATTAAGATCAAAGAAGACATAAAATGGAACCTCTTCCAATGATGAAGCATCATACACTAAGAGGCTAAAAGCCACCGCAAGCACAAGAAAAAGGTGTGTGATTCTAGCTAATCATCTTCCTCCTCCGATAACGAAAGCCAAACTTTCAAGAAGGAAAGTAAGGAGGAAAATAGAATAGCAAGTGAGTCCCTCACCATGGAAATGCTAGAAAAGAAACTCGCATCCCTCGATGTGAGCAAGGGAGCCTCGCTCTCTATCGACTATGACACCCTCTGTCAATCCATGTCAAGGCTTCCTCGGAAATACAAAACACCCGACATTGTGAAATTCAATGGCACTACTTCTCCAAGAACTCACTAGGAATCTTACTCGTGGGCCATGCTACCTATGGGTGTCGATGACAACTTGCTAGTTCAATGCTTCCCTCAAACCCTTGATGGTGCCGCTAGAGATTGGTACATGACTCTTCCACTCTTCACAAGACTTGATTGGCCACTCGCCAGTCGTGCCTTCCAAGAACAATTTGAGGACAACACTACCTACGGCACTACTAGGAGAGACCTTGAGCAAGCTAAGCAACAACAAAATGAGTCATTCACAGACTTCGTCAAGAGAAGGAGGACCAAACTGACTGAAATCGTTGATAGGCCAAGCCTAGATGAAGAATTCATATCCTACTTTAATGTCTCCGCGAAAAGTACCAAGAGAAGCTTGTCGGCAATTACTTCCCTAGTTTCCTCGAGCTCCATAAATTGGGCATCATAATTGATGAATTGATCCGTCTTAGAAAGAATTCAAAAAAGGAGAATTGTCCAACAAAGGGGAGCACCGGTCGTACCTATCATGATTTTGGTGGGACTACACTTAAGGAAATGTTCGATGATCTAGTAGGCCAAGGAAAATTGAAGCCAATGGAAGACTATCATCCTAAGAAAATGAGAGAGGATTGGGACCACGACAAATTTTGTGATTACCATCAGTTTAGTGGTCATGAAACCAACAATTGCTATAATTTGAGGGATGCCATCCAAGACATGTATGAAGCCAGCAAGATCAACTGAAGCATCACCACCTTGGGGCTCCGATTGTCCTCTCCCTTTTTCCTTTGAAAAAAAATAGATTAGGTAAACTTCCTAATATGTTCTCGAAGGGTCGGTCTATCATTCTAGTCCATCTCTATCCTCTCTAGTTTGTGTCAAGTGAACTATAGAGTCTGTTTCGAATTTCCTTATCAATAAAAGTTATCTCTTAATCCTAAACACTTTCCCAAGAGTTGTTTTTCTCTATGAGTATCATTTGATCCATGCCGAATAGTGGACCCTGATTCCTTAAATCGTCACGAAAAAATAGAAACTTCTAAAAAAGTTTGAAATGAAAACTATCATTAGAAGGCTTAAGGCTAAACATTACTCATGTTGAAAGTCGAAGTTCAACAAACGAAGGAAGCCAAAGGCGCTGCTATCAACATTCATCCCAAGAAGAGTGGGGCTACTCAATTCAAGGCTTTGAGAGTACAAAAAAAAAAAACTCTCAAGCCTTCATTACCCCACAACAAAGATGGAATTTCAACAAAGGCAAGAAGGACTCTCCCACAAAGAAAACGAGTTAAATGATACCGACGAAGAAAAGAGGATTCCTCAACTTCCTCTTACAATGAAGCCTGAATAGCAATGCAAATGAAGAAGACTTTCAACATCTATCCATAAAGAGAAATGTTTAGCCTTAAGTCGTACTAATGATTGGCTTTCTTTTCAAACTCGTTAAGAAATTTCTAGATGATGCAAGGTCCATTAAAGGTAGAACAACTTATCTATATCTTTGAGCCATGTGCCGTTCTTTGTTGAGTCTAAGGGCTTCCTCTTAGCCATTCTCATACACACTCTTGAAATCCAAGCATCAAAACTGGGGCTTCCACACCTTTCCTCCCCCAGTCAATCTCTACTTAAACTCTCAAGAGTAATCAAATCTGCGTTAGGAGCTTTCCCCTTTTTCTTCTCACTCTCATCATTAGAGAATACACTTCTCTAAAGAGTCAATGCTTGGATCACCTTCCAAAAATAGAGTCCGTCTCTCCTCAACTAAAATTGAGATCTCAACTTTCTCCTTAATGAGATTCTTCCATCTGAGTCCCCTTCGAGTAAACATACTTTTCAAAAAAAAAAAGGCTCGCTAGGTTGAAAACTCATAAAGAGCGTCCTAGGCAAAAGTTAGAGCACAAAAACAAAAGACGCAAAGGAGATGCCCGCTATATTGAAAACCCGAAAGGGAAGTCTAGGCAAAAACCATGGTGCATCACTAAGAAAAAATCAAAGGGAAAAAGGGGGGCATCCTTCTTCAATTCACACAGCCTCACAAGCCTGTTCACAAAGTCATCTTCAGCATACAAGAAGTCTTGGGGCTTAGTGTAAAGGGAAGCCTTGGAAAATACGTGCTTTGGTTTAGGCAGCATAAGTTCTACATAGCAAAAGCCATTGGAGTGGTTCAGACCTTGTTCAGTCAATTATCATCACATGAAAAGCTTAGGGGCTTGACGATGAAAAAGTCCTACGCCAACAAAATATTCCTGAAGTATCCTTAACCTTAGCGTTAAACTTGGGTTATCTCAACATAATCCTATTAGGCGATTGTCTCATTCGATCTTTAGATGGACCTCACGAGTTGGTCTTCTAAAACCAAAATCTAAATCACAAACGATTTTCAATTTTCACATAATAGAACTCATTATCCCCGCTGATTCTTGGAGTCAAGTGCACATTGATCGTCTTGAAAAAACAAATGCTTAAGTGAATATATAATGTTATGCAAATTCTTTCACTAACCCTCTTGCAGGAATTAAAGTGCGTAAAGCATGTCAAGTGCCTACTTTCAAAAATTAGATCAAACATGTTGAGTGTTTGGGTTTTGCCTACCATCTACCTTTCCATATATCAATGTACCCAATTAAGTGCGTCGAGCATCTCTTAAAGCGTCAAGCATCCATCGCATCAAGCTTCCATCACGTCAAGTGTCATGCATCAAGCATGTTCCAACAGAAAGCTCTGTCCCAAATCGCCAGGATCGTCACCAATTAGGTGTGTCAAGCATCTGGGGTTAGTATGTCATATACTCACCTCAACAAAAAGCTCGGTTTTGAATCGCCAGGATCGTCACCTCAATAAAAGCTCGGTCCCGAATCTTCAGGATCGTCACCAATTAGGTGTGTCAAGCATCTAGGGTCAGTATGTCAAATACTCACCAACAAAATGCCCGATTCAGAGCCCAGACAGGTCAATCGTCATCAAAAAGCCCGATTCAGAGCCCAGACAGGTGAATCGTCAAATCGAAAAGCCCGATTCAATGCCCAGACACGTGAATCGTCATCAAAAGCCCAATTCAATGCCCCGAGAGGTGAATCATCATCCTCGATAAAAGCCCGATTCGGATCCCAGACAGGCGAATCGTCACAAAACCAACAAGATGCAAAGGACCGGACAGGTAAGCCTTTGTTTTCTAACATATTTCCCCACAGGTTCGGAGCCCAGACAGGCGAATCTTCAGACAGACAGGTATATTCAGAATTGGGTCTTGATTTGATTCCTCAGTATGAATTTGCCTTTTCAAAAATAAAATATCTTAGATTTTCAAATGATTTTCAAAATACCTAAGGCAGTCTTTTCGTGTTTTGGAGTCGAACTACATTTTGGTCTGATTATTCTATAGAGATAGGTAGGAAGCCGAGCGGATCGACCATCCCGATGTCAAGAATTATGTCTTTTCTATCGTCGACATGACTTCTTCCATAATACTTGTCACCGAGGGGCTCTGTAGACACCCCATTCTGAACCCATCGGAGCAGAGTAATACCACTCTAAGTCTCGCCTTGAGTCAAGAGTAGAAATCCACCATTTCATCGAGTTTCGTTAAGTTTTGACTAACGACCGTTAGTTTGGATTGAACTGCATACTAGATAACGAGGGAAAGACAGAATTGTCCAGAGCAGCCTTATCCCGCGCGAGACTAAGCTTTTGCAGGATGTGCAGAAATCAGTTTCCTCGTCGATTTCAAACTCTCTTCTTGATAAATCTTATCAATCCGGTTCTCCAATGATATTGGAGTTCTGGAACCTTCCTAGAGGGGCATCCCTGTAAGTACCCAAATCCGGATCGCCAAAATCCGTTAAAAGTTAACCGGAATCCGTTAACTGGCCCGCTCCAGGTTAACCGGAACCCGTTAAGCTCCCCGTTCTCAAGCCGACAAGACGTCCCGGGATTGCCCCGTGCATCCCAACGTCGAAGCGTACTCAACACACGTTGTCACACGTTAAAGTACAGCTTCTCCTGAAAAACGCACTTTTCGGGGACGTTTCGGACATTTTCCGGACAGTTATTTAAAAAACAGACAAAATCGGGAATAATGGCACGAAAAACCATGCCCTGGTGAGTCACAGGGGCACGTGGCACGCATGCCACAGCCCTCCGATCAACATCAATCAGATTAAAGAGTGAAAAGACCAAAATACCCCTGAGATGTAGTCACATTCCGTCCGGACTGTTTTACAGGCAAAACAGAAATGCCAGCAAGTCCTCCCAATTTCAAAAATACCACAAAACCCCCTGAAATTCAGCATAAGTCCGTCCGGACTCTTTTGCATTTTCACCCTATAAATACAGAGGGCTGTCAAACATTTGAAAAAGAGAAAAAACTTATCCATTTTTCACCATAGCCACGGCATAACACCATTTCACCCTCTCCCGAGCCCCGTTTGCCTCGATTTGCGTGAAAACTTTGTATTTCAACCAAATACAAACCAAACAACCTCAAAACACCGTTCCAAACACTAAATTGTATCCCGTATACGCCTCTTGAGCCAAAAGAGTCAACACCTAGCCAAAGGTAACAATCTCTTTCCCTAAACACTCGTTCCGTCTCGGTTTACCCGCCAGTCGCTACAACCGTTTTAGTCGAACGTTGTTGAAATGTAGACGTCACTGTCAACGGGGTCCAATACGTTTTAGTCCCAGATCCTCTTCTCTTCCCCTAAGAGAAGTAATCTCGGGTTAAAACGGCGTTTCGGCCCCGTTCCTTTACTTTTAATGTCATTTACAATTCCGGATCGTTTGATCCGTTGAACGTCATTTACTTTACGCAACTTTATAGTCCGAACCGTTTGGTTCGTGATAGTCATTTAACGGTCCGGATCGTTTGATCCGTTGAATGCTATTTACTTAACGCACCTTTAACGGTTCGTGATAGGCAACATAAGTTCTACATAGCAAAAGCCATTGGAGTGGTTCAGACGTTGTTCAGTCAATGATCATCACATGAAAAGCTTAGGGGCTTGACGATGAAAAAGTTCTATGCCAACAAAATATTCCTGAAGTATCCTTAACCTTAGCGTTGAACTTGGGTTATCTCAACATAATCCTATTAGGCGATTGTCTCATTCGATCTTTAGATGGACCTCACGAGTTGGTCTTCTAAAACCAAAATCTAAATCACAAACGATTTTCAATTTTCACATAATAGAACTCATTATCCCCGTTGATTCTTGGAGTCAAGTGCACATTGATCGTCTTGAAAAAACAAATGCTTAAGTGAATATATAATGTTATGCAAATTCTTTCACTAACCCTCTTGCAGGAATTAAAGTGCGTAAAGCATGTCAAGTGCCTACTTTCAAAAATTAGATCAAACATGTTGAGTGTTTGGGTTTTGCCTACCATCTACCTTTCTATATATCAATGCATCCAATTAAGTGCGTCGAGCATCTCTTAAAGCGTCAAGCATCCATCGCATCAAGCATCCATCACGTCAAGTGTCATGCATCAAGCATGTTCCAACAGAATGCTCTGTCCCAAATCGCCAGGATAGTCACCAATTAGGTGTGTCAAGCATCTGGGGTTAGTATGTCAAATACTCACCTCAACAAAAAGCTCGGTTTTGAATCGCAAGGATCGTAACCTCAATAAAAGCTCGGTCCTGAATCGCCAGGATCGTCACCAATTAGGTGTGTCAAGCATATAGGGTCAGTATGTCAAATACTCACCAACAAAAAGCCCGATTCAGAGCCCAGACAGGTCAATCGTCATCAAAAAGCCCGATTCAGAGCCCAGACAGGTGAATCGTCAAATCGAAAAGCCCGATTCAATGCCCAGACACGTGAATCGTCATCAAAAGCCCAATTCAACGCCCCGAGAGGTGAATCATCATCCTCGATAAAAGCCCGATTCGGATCCCAGACAGGCGAATCGTCACAAAACCAACAAGATACAAAGGACCGGACAGGTAAGCCTTTGTTTTCTAACATATTTCCCCACAGGTTCGGAGCCCAGACAGGCGAATCTTCAGACAGACAGGTATATTCAGAATTGGGTCTTGATTTGATTCCTCAGTATGAATTTGCCTTTTCAAAAATAAAATATCTTAGATTTTCAAATGATTTTCAAAATACCTAAGGCAGCCTTTTCGTGTTTTGGAGTCGAACTACATTTTGGTCTGATTATTCGATAGAGATAGGTAGGAAGCCGTGCGGATCGACCATCCCGATGTCAAGAATTATGTCTTTTCTATCGTCGACATGACTTCTTCCATAATACTTGTCGCCGAGGGGCTCTGTAGACACCCCATTCTGAACCCATCGGAGCAGAGTAATACCACTCTAAGTCTCGCCTTGAGTCAAGAGTAGAAATCCACCATTTCATCGAGTTTCGTTAAGTTTTGACTAACGACCGTTAGTTTGGATTGAACTGCATACGAGATAACGAGGAAAGACAGAAATTGTCCAGAGAAAGCGGCCCCTTATCCCGCGCGAGACTAAGCTTTTGCAGGATGTGCAGAAATTAGTTTCCTCGTCGATTTCAAACTCTCTTCTTGATAAATCTTATCAATCCGGTTCTCCAATGATATTGGAGTTCTGGAACCTTCCTAGAGGGGCATCCCTGTAAGTACCCAAATCCGGATCGCCAAAATCCGTTAAAAGTTAACCGGAATCCGTTAACTGGCCCGCTCCAGGTTAACCGGAACCCGTTAAGCTCCCCGTTCTCAAGCCGACAAGACGTCCCGGGATTGCCCCGTGCATCCCAACGTCGAAGCGTACTCAACACACGTTGTCACACGTTAAAGTACAGCTTCTCCTGAAAAACGCACTTTTCGGGGACGTTTCAGACATTTTCCGAACAGTTATTTAAAAAACAGACAAAATCGGGAATAATGGCACGAAAAACCATGCCCTGGTGAGTCACAGGGGCACGTGGCACGCATGCCACAGCCCTCCGATCAACATCAATCAGATTACAGAGTGAAAAGACCAAAATACCCCTGAGATGTACTCACATTCCGTCCGGACTGTTTTACAGGCAAAACAGAAATGCCAGCAAGTCCTCCCAATTTCAAAAATACCACAAAACCCCCTGAAATTCAGCATAAGTCCGTCCGGACTCTTTTGCATTTTCACCCTGTAAATACAGAGGGCTGTCAAACATTTGAAAAAGAGAAAAAACTTATCCATTTTTCACTATAGCCACGGCATAACACCATTTCACCCTCTCCCGAGCCCCGTTTGACTCGATTTGCATGAAAACTTTGTATTTCAACCAAATACAAACCAAACAACCTCGAAACACCGTTCCAAACACTAAATTGTATCCCGTATACGCCTCTCGAGCCAAAAGAGTCAACCCCTAGCCAAAGGTAACAATCTCTCTCCCTAAACACTCGTTCCGTCTCGGTTTACATGCCAATCGCTACAACCGTTTTGGTCGAACGTTGTTGAAATGTAGACGTCACTGTCAATGGGGTCCGATACGTTTTAGTCCCAGATCCTCTTCTCTTCCCCTAAGAGAAGTAATCTCGGGTTAAAACGGCGTTTCGGCCCCGTTCCTTTACTTTTAATGTCATTTACAATTCCGGATCGTTTGATCCGTTGAACGTCATTTACTTTACGCAACTTTATAGTCCGAACCGTTTGGTTCGTGATAGTCATTTAACGGTCCGGATCGTTTGATCCGTTGAATGCTATTTACTTAACGCACCTTTAACGGTTCGTGATAGGCAACATAAGTTCTACATAGCAAAAGCCATTGGAGTGGTTCAGACGTTGTTCAGTCAATGATCATCACATGAAAAGCTTAGGGGCTTGACGATGAAAAAGTTCTATGCCAACAAAATATTCCTGAAGTATCCTTAACCTTAGCGTTGAACTTGGGTTATCTCAACATAATCCTATTAGGCGATTGTCTCATTCGATCTTTAGATGGACCTCACGAGTTGGTCTTCTAAAACCAAAATCTAAATCACAAACGATTTTCAATTTTCACATAATAGAACTCATTATCCCCGTTGATTCTTGGAGTCAAGTGCACATTGATCGTCTTGAAAAAACAAATGCTTAAGTGAATATATAATGTTATGCAAATTCTTTCACTAACCCTCTTGCGGGAATTAAAGTGCGTAAAGCATGTCAAGTGCCTACTTTCAAAAATTAGATCAAACATGTTGAGTGTTTGGGTTTTGCCTACCATCTACCTTTCCATATATCAATGCATCCAATTAAGTGCGTCGAGCATCTCTTAAAGCGTCAAGCATCCATCGCAACAAGCATCCATCACGTCAAGTGTCATGCATCAAGCATGTTCCAACAGAATGCTCTGTCCCAAATCGCCGTGATAGTCACCAATTAGGTGTGTCAAGCATCCGGGGGTTAGTATGTCAAATACTCACCTCAACAAAAAGCTCGGTTTTGAATCGCGCAAGGATCGTAACCTCAATAAAAGCTCGGTCCGAATCGCTGTGATCGTCACCAATTAGGTGTGTCAAGCATATAGGGTCGGTATGTCAAATACTCACCAACAAAAAGCCCGATTCGAGCCCGACATGTCAATCGTCATCAAAAGCCCGATTCGAGCCCGGACAGTGAATCGTCAAATCGAAAAGCCCGATTCAATGCCCAGACACGTGAATCGTCATCAAAAGCCCAATTCAACGCCCCGATAGGTGAATCATCATCCTCGATAAAAGCCCGATTCGGATCCCAGACAGGCGAATCGTCACAAAACCAACAAGATACAATGGACCGGACAGGTAAGCCTTTGTTTTCTAACATATTTCCCCACAGGTTCGGAGCCTGCATGTGCGAATCTTCAGACAGACAGGTATATTCAGAATTGGGTCTTGATTTGATTCCTCAGTATGAATTTGCCTTTTCAAAAATAAAATATCTTAGATTTTCAAATGATTTTCAAAATACCTAAGGCAAATTTTCGTGTTTTGGAGTCGAACTACATTTTGGTCTCGATTATTCGATAGAGATAGGTAGGAAGCCGTGCGGATCGACCACCCCGATGTCAAGAATTATGTCTTTTCTATCGTCGACATGACTTCTTCCATAATACTTTTCGCCGAGGGGCTCTGTAGACACCCCATTCTGAACCCATCGGAGCAGAGTAATACCACTCTAAGTCTCGCCTTGAGTCAATAGTAGAAATCCACCATTTCATCGAAGTTTCGTTAAGTTTTGACTAACGACCGTTAGTTTGGATTGAATCGCATACGAGATAACGAGGGAAAGAGTATTGTCCAGAAGCGGCCTTATCCTCGCGAGACTAAGCTTTTGCGGGATGTGCGTAAATTAGTTTCCTCGTCGATTTCAAACTCTCTTCTTGATAAATCTTATCAATCCGGTTCTCCAATGATATTGGAGTTCTGGAACCTTCCTAGAGGGGCATCCCTGTAAGTACCCAAATCCGGATCGCCAAAATCCGTTAAAAGTTAACCGGAATCCGTTAACTGGCCCGCTCCAGGTTAACCGAAACCCGTTAAGCTCCCCGTTCTCAAGCCGACAAGACGTCCCGGGATTGCCCCGTGCATCCCAACGTCGAAGCGTACTCAACACACGTTGTCACACGTTAAAGTGCAGCTTCTCCTGAAAAACGCACTTTTCGGGGACGTTACAGACATTTTCCCGAGCAGGTTATTTAAAAAACGAGACAAAGTCGGGAATATTGGCACGAAATCCATGCCCTGGTGAGTCACAGGGGCACGTGGCACGCATGCCACAGCCCTCCGATCAACATCAATCAGATTACAGAGTGAAAAGACCAAAATACCCCTGAGATGTAGTCACATTCCGTCCAGGATCGTTTTTACGTGCAAAACAGAAATGCCACAAGTCCTCCCAATTTCAAAAATACCACAAAACCCCCGAAATTCAGCATAAGTCCGTCCGACTCTTTTTGCATTTTCACCTGTAAATACAAGAGGGTCATTCAAACATTTGAAAAAGAGAAAAACTTATCCATTTTTCACTATAGCCACGGCATAACACCATTTCACCCTCTCCCGAGCCCCGTTTGACTCGATTTGCATGAAAACTTTGTATTTCAACCAAATACAAACCAAACAACCTCGAAACACCGTTCCAAACACTAAATTGTATCCCGTATACGCCTCTCGAGCCAAAAGAGTCAACCCCTAGCCAAAGGTAACAATCTCTCTCCCTAAACACTCGTTCCGTCTCGGTTTACATGCCAATCGCTACAACCGTTTTGGTCGAACGTTGTTGAAATGTAGACGTCCTTTGTCAATGGGGTCCGATACGTTTTAGTCCCGCATCCTCTTCTCTTCCCCTAAGAGAAGTAATCTCGGGTTAAAACGGCGTTTCGGCTCCGTTCCTTTACTTTTAATGTCATTTACAATTCCGGATCGTTTGTTCCGTTGAACGTCATTTACTTTACGCAACTTTATAGTCCGAACCGTTTGGTTCGTGATAGTCATTTAACGGTCCGGATCGTTTGATCCGTTGAATGCTATTTACTTAACGCACCTTTAACGGTTCGTGATAGGCAGCATAAGTTCTACATAGCAAAAGCCATTGGAGTGGTTCAGACCTTGTTCAGTCAATGATCATCACATGAAAAGCTTAGGGGCTTGACGATGAAAAAGTCCTACGCCAACAAAATATTCCTGAAGTATCCTTAACCTTAGCGTTGAACTTGGGTTATCTCAACATAATCCTATTAGGCGATTGTCTCATTCGATCTTTAGATGGACCTCACGAGTTGGTCTCCTAAAACCAAAATCTAAATCTCAAACAATTTTCAATTTTCACATAATAGAACTCATTATCCCCGCTGATTCTTGGAGTCAAGTGCACATTGATCGTCTTGAACAAACAAATGCTTAAGTGAATATATAATGTTATGCAAATTCTTTCACTAACCCTCTTGCAGGAATTAAAGTGCGTAAAGCATGTCAAGTGCCTACTTTCAAAAATTAGATCAAACATGTTGAGTGTTTGGGTTTTTCCTACCATCTACCTTTCCATATATCAATGCATCCAATTAAGTGCGTCGAGCATCTCTTAAAGCGTCAAGCATCCATCGCATCAAGCATCCATCACGTCAAGTGTCATGCATCAAGCATGTTCCAACAGAAAGCTCTGTCCCAAATCGCCAGGATAGTCACCAATTAGGTGTGTCAAGCATCTGGGGTTAGTATGTCAAATACTCACCTCAACAAAAAGCTCGGTTTTGAATCGCAAGGATCGTAACCTCAATAAAAGCTCGGTCCTGAATCGCCAGGATCGTCACCAATTAGGTGTGTCAAGCATATAGGGTCAGTATGTCAAATACTCACCAACAAAAAGCCCGATTCAGAGCCCAGACAGGTCAATCGTCATCAAAAAGCCCGATTCGTGAGCCTGTGACAGTGAATCGTCAAATCGAAAAGCCCGATTCAATGCCCAGACACGTGAATCGTCATCAAAAGCCCAATTCAACGCCCCGAGAGGTGAATCATCATCCTCGATAAAAGCCCGATTCGGATCCCAGACAGGCGAATCGTCACAAAACCAACAAGATGCAAAGGACCGGACAGGTAAGCCTTTGTTTTCTAACATATTTCCCGCAGTTCGGAGCCCAGACATGTGCGAATCTTCGGACGTACAGGTATATTCAGAATTGGGTCTTGATTTGATTCCTCAGTATGAATTTGCCTTTTCAAAAATAAAATATCTTAGATTTTCAAATGATTTTCAAAATACCTAAGGCAGCCTTTTCGTGTTTTGGAGTCGAACTACATTTTGGTCTGATTATTCGATAGAGATAGGTAGGAAGCCGTGCGGATCGACCATCCCGATGTCAAGAATTATGTCTTTTCTATCGTCGACATGACTTCTTCCATAATACTTGTCGCCGAGGGGCTCTGTAGACACCCCATTCTGAACCCATCGGAGCAGAGTAATACCACTCTAAGTCTCGCCTTGAGTCAAGAGTAGAAATCCACCATTTCATCGAGTTTCGTTAAGTTTTGACTAACGACCGTTAGTTTGGATTGAACTGCATACGAGATAACGAGGGAAAGACAGAATTGTCCAGAGCAGCCTTATCCCGCGCGAGACTAAGCTTTTGCAGGATGTGCAGAAATTAGTTTCCTCGTCGATTTCAAACTCTCTTCTTGATAAATCTTATCAATCCGGTTCTCCAATGATATTGGAGTTCTGGAACCTTCCTAGAGGGGCATCCCTGTAAGTACCCAAATCCGGATCGCCAAAATCCGTTAAAAGTTAACCTCCGAATCCGTTAACCGGCCCGCTCCCAAAGTTAACCTAACCCGTTAAGCTCCCCGTTCTCAAGCCGACAAGACGTCCCGGGATTGCCCCGTGCATCCCAACGTCGAAGCGTACTAAACACACGTTGTCACACGTTAAAGTACAGCTTCTCCTGAAAAACGCACTTTTCGGGGACGTTTCGGACATTTTCCGGACAGTTATTTAAAAAACAGACAAAATCGGGAATAATGGCACGAAAAACCATGCCCTGGTGAGTCACAGGGGCACGTGGCACGCATGCCACAGCCCTCCGATCAACATCAATCAGATTACAGAGTGAAAAGACCAAAATACCCCTGAGATGTAGTCACATTCCGTCCGGACTGTTTTACAGGCAAAACAGAAATGCCAGCAAGTCCTCCCAATTTCAAAAATACCACAAAACCCCCTGAAATTCAGCATAAGTCCGTCCGGACTCTTTTGCATTTTCACCCTGTAAATACAGAGGGCTGTCAAACATTTGAAAAAGAGAAAAAACTTATCCATTTTTCACCATAGCCACGGCATAACACCATTTCACCCTCTCCCGAGCCCTGTTTGCCTCGATTTGCGTGAAAACTTTGTATTTCAACCAAATACAAACCAAACAACCTCGAAACACCGTTCCAAACACTAAATTGTATCCCGTATACGCCTCTCGAGCCAAAAGAGTCAACCCCTAGCCAAAGGTAACAATCTCTCTCCCTAAACACTCGTTCCGTCTCGGTTTACCCGCCAGTCGCTACAACCGTTTTGGTCGAACGTTGTTGAAATGTAGACGTCACTGTCAATGGGGTCCGATACGTTTTAGTCCCAGATCCTCTTCTCTTCCCCTAAGAGAAGTAATCTCGGGTTAAAACGGCGTTTCGGCTCCGTTCCTTTACTTTTAATGTCATTTACAATTCCGGATCGTTTGTTCCGTTGAACGTCATTTACTTTACGCAACTTTATAGTCCGAACCGTTTGGTTCGTGATAGTCATTTAACGGTCCGGATCGTTTGATCCGTTGAATGCTATTTACTTAACGCACCTTTAACGGTTCGTGATAGGCAGCATAAGTTCTACATAGCAAAAGCCATTGGAGTGGTTCAGACCTTGTTCAGTCAATGATCATCACATGAAAAGCTTAGGGGCTTGACGATGAAAAAGTCCTACGCCAACAAAATATTCCTGAAGTATCCTTAACCTTAGCGTTGAACTTGGGTTATCTCAACATAATCCTATTAGGCGATTGTCTCATTCGATCTTTAGATGGACCTCACGAGTTGGTCTCCTAAAACCAAAATCTAAATCACAAACGATTTTCAATTTTCACATAATAGAACTCATTATCCCCGCTGATTCTTGGAGTCAAGTGCACATTGATCGTCTTGAACAAACAAATGCTTAAGTGAATATATAATGTTATGCAAATTCTTTCACTAACCCTCTTGCAGGAATTAAAGTGCGTAAAGCATGTCAAGTGCCTACTTTCAAAAATTAGATCAAACATGTTGAGTGTTTGGGTTTTTCCTACCATCTACCTTTCCACATATCAATGCATCCAATTAAGTGCGTCGAGCATCTCTTAAAGCGTCAAGCATCCATCGCATCAAGCATCCATCACGTCAAGTGTCATGCATCAAGCATGTTCCAACAGAAAGCTCTGTCCCAAATCGCCAGGATCTTCACCAATTAGGTGTGTCAAGCATCTGGGGTTAGTATGTCAAATACTCACCTCAACAAAAAGCTCGGTTTTGAATCGCCAGGATCGTCACCTCAATAAAAGCTCGGTCCCGAATCGTCAGGATCGTCACCAATTAGGTGTGTCAAGCATCTAGGGTCAGTATGTCAAATACTCACCAACAAAAAGCCCGATTCAGAGCCCAGACAGGTCAATCGTCATCAAAAAGCCCGATTCAGAGCCCATACAGGTGAATCGTCAAATCGAAAAGCCCGATTCAATGCCCAGACATGTGAATCATCATCAAAAGCCCTATTCAACGCCCCGAGAGGTGAATCATCATCCTCGATAAAAGCCCGATTCGGATCCCAGACAGGCGAATCGTCACAAAACCAACAAGATGCAAAGGACCGGACAGGTAAGCCTTTGTTTTCTAACATATTTCCCCACAGGTTCGGAGCCCAGACAGGCGAATCTTCAGACAGACAGGTATATTCAGAATTGGGTCTTGATTTGATTCCTCAGTATGAATTTGCCTTTTCAAAAATAAAATATCTTAGATTTTCAAATGATTTTCAAAATACCTAAGGCAGCCTTTTCGTGTTTTGGAGTCGAACTACATTTTGGTCTGATTATTCGATAGAGATAGGTAGGAAGCCGTGCAGATCGACCATCCCGATGTCAAGAATTATGTCTTTTCTATCATCGACATGACTTCTTCCATAATACTTGTCGCCGAGGGGCTCTGTAGACACCCCATTCTGAACCCATCGGAGCAGAGTAATACCACTCTAAGTCTCGCCTTGAGTCAAGAGTAGAAATCCACCATTTCATCGAGTTTCGTTAAGTTTTGACTAACGACCGTTAGTTTGGATTGAACTGCATACGAGATAAGGAGGGAAAGACAGAATTGTCCAGAGCAGCCTTATCCCGCGCGAGACTAAGCTTTTGCAGGATGTGCAGAAATCAGTTTCCTCGTCGATTTCAAACTCTCTTCTTGATAAATCTTATCAATCTGGTTCTCCAATGATATTGGAGTTCTGGAACCTTCCTAGAGGGGCATCCCTGTAAGTACCCAAATCCGGATCGCCAAAATCCGTTAAAAGTTAACCGGAATCCGTTAACTGGCCCGCTCCAGGTTAATCGGAACCCGTTAAGCTCCCCATTCTCAAGCCGACAAGTCGTCCCGGGATTGCCCCGTGCATCCCAACGTCGAAGCGTACTCAACACACGTTGTCACACGTTAAAGTACAGCTTCTCCTGAAAAACGCACTTTTCGGGGACGTTTCGGACATTTTCCGGACAGTTATTTAAAAAACAGACAAAATCGGGAATAATGGCACGAAAAACCATGCCCTGGTGAGTCACAGGGGCACGTGGCACGCATGCCACAGCCCTCCGATCAACATCAATCAGATTACAGAGTGAAAAGACCAAAATACCCCTGAGATGTAGTCACATTCCGTCCGGACTGTTTTACAGGCAAAACAGAAATGCCAGCAAGTCCTCCCAATTTCAAAAATACCACAAAACCCCCTGAAATTCAGCATAAGTCCGTCCGGACTCTTTTGCATTTTCACCCTATAAATACAGAGGGCTGTCAAACATTTGAAAAAGAGAAAAAACTTATCCATTTTTCACCATAGCCACGGCATAACACCATTTCACCCTCTCCCGAGCCCCGTTTGCCTCGATTTGCGTGAAAACTTTGTATTTCAACCAAATACAAACCAAACAACCTCGAAACACCGTTCCAAACACTAAATCGTATCCCGTATACGCCTCTCGAGCCAAAAGAGTCAATCCCTAGCCAAAGGTAACAATCTCTCTCCCTAAACACTCGTTCCGTCTCGGTTTACCCGCCAGTCGCTACAACCATTTTGGTCGAACGTTGTTGAAATGTAGACGTCACTGTCAATGGGGTCCGATACGTTTTAGTCCCAGATCCTCTTCTCTTCCCCTAAGAGAAGTAATCTCGGGTTGAAACGGCGTTTCGGCCCCGTTCCTTTACTTTTAATGTCATTTACAATTCCGGATCGTTTGATCCGTTGAACGTCATTTACTTTACGCAACTTTATAGTCCGAACCGTTTGGTTCGTGATATTCATTTAACGGTCCGGATCGTTTGATCCGTTGAATGCTATTTACTTAACGCACCTTTAAAATCTGGGTCGTTTGATTCCGTCGATACCGCACTTTACATACTGTCATTTACAAGTCCGAGCCGTTTGGCTCGTGATAGTATTTACATATCAAAGTCCGAGTCTCAAAACGATTTGTTGATCGTATATCATTTAATGCTTTTATCCCGTAAAATCACTAACAATGTAATGTCCGGTTCAAAACCGGAGTTCGACATTCGAACTCTCTTTTTAAAAACGCGCGAAGTGACGTTTGGCATCCAAACGATCATTTTCAAACTCAAAATCCGACGTTTGACATTCAAACGCTCTTTTCTTAAAAGAAAACATTTGACACTTAAGTTAAAAGTTCAAAATCATCACTCGTATCACTTTTCCTAAAAAACTCCAAAACCGACGTTTGTCATTTAAACGCTCGCTTTTTCCAAAAAGAATCACAAAATAAACGTTTGACATTCAAACCAAGATTAAGCTTGTCATTCAAGCCCCCATTTTCAAAATGCAAACACACACACACACACACACGCACACATTTTCGAGAAAGGTAGAAAGACTCGTCATACGAGGCATTTCGGGTGATCTCAAAATACTCTTCCCGAAACGTAACGTGACCTTCGAACCTAACAATATCTGGTACTCAAGAAGCTTTTTTGTCACATTTTTGCTACCAATAAAAACAACACCCCTTTTCAAAGCCTTTTCCAAAGTTTTTGCTACCAATAAAAACGACACCATTTTCACTAAAGCCATTTTTCAACGTTTGGGCTAAAAATACAAAACCGCGTGGCGACTCCTCTCCTTCCCAAAAGCGAGGTCTCAAACACCAATCCGCGAAAGACAACCGCGTTCACCCCGCGCGAATCCCGGGTAATTTCAGTTGGCGACTCCGCTAGGGGAGTTGGATACTTTTTCAAAACTACCGTTGTTTTCAAAAAGCCTTCCGTGGGTCAAACTTTCGTTTACCCTTCCTCTTCTTTTGTGTGCATGTGTTTCTTTAAACCTCGAACGGGTTATTTTTTTCAAAAAGGGTGTTGCATTATCGTCTCTTTCAAAATCATAACATGTCCGTGCATTCCCGTTCATACTTGATTTTTGTGTTACATTTTGAACTGCGCATAAAATTCTTTAAGACACATTCTGAAAATCTCTGTTTTACTCAGAAAAAAAAAAGAATTTTAGTGACCGCACACTACTTGCACTGCTGCCTCGGTACACCGCACTTCACGTGCACTTGCTACCTCGGTACACTGCACACTACGACCTGTAACCCGGGATGACCGTTCAGTTTCAGCTCGGTTAGTCTGCCAGACACATTTCGAGCGCGCACGAGGTTGTTCCAACAGCCCATCCTAGCCCGTGTAAGCTATGCACTCTTTGTGTCACACTTCGTCCAAGACCCCGGTTGGTTTTTGGCTTAGTACGTGTCATAAAGCCCAAGTGTATGTTTTTTACGCCGGGTTCCGTCACAAGTCAAGCTTAAAAGATTGAGACCGAAGGTCGTTCCCGACCCGAAGTCTTGAGCTTTTCAGCCTTGACTTTGACGCGGAGCTCTGCTGAAAAATATACCCGAAGGTTCAATGTGACACCGTGTCACCAAACCCTCAATGTATGCACCGTGCCAGCCACAACTTGGCCAACGCCAAAATTTAAGGCCCCTCGCGCAAGCGAGTCAGGAGAGGTCATGCCAAAATTTTGGCACGATCCCCGCCTTAACTTAAGGACGTTGACTGTGACCGTGGCCCGTGTGTCACATACGTTGGAAGTTTGTGTGACTAGCTAGCCTTAAGTTCACTTTTTCCTTTGTCTGTGGAACTCGCTTGCCTTATAGGACCCTCGCTCGGGATTGTTCGTCCTGGGAAGACGATCTACAGGTGAAAAACGAGGGGCTTATAAACATAGTGACGAGATCCACTGATTAGAGCCTTAGGTTAGTTGCGAAAAAGAAGACATGATCTTTTCCAACCGATTAGGACTCTGAGAATATATGTTTTAAGTAAACATTAATCGGTAACTGCACATTGCACTAGCCCGAAACCATGAGCCAAATACCCTTTCCGAAGCCTAAACCCTTTCCGGTAATTCCCCAGACTTTCCTAGAGTTCCGGGAACATTCTGGAACTGTTCCAAATCATTTAAGGGCTGAAGGGAATGCTTACCAATTAAGAAACACGTTTTTCTTAATTTGGAAAAGGTTCTAGAATTGCCACCTTGCATGATTCTAGAAACATGCTGAGTCACAAGGGATAATGCCGCACGGCTGCATTAGGAGAGAACTCCTAGCCGCACGGCCTCTTTGGCAATTTTCAGACTGCCTATAAATAGAGTCCTCCTCTACCCATTTTACATACGAAAAATACACACACTACACTCTATATTCAGTCCCAATACACCCAAATACTGCTGGAAATCCAAGAAGGTTGAAGAAGCAAGCTAAGAAGCCACCTCCCTCCTCCTTGAAGATCCCAAAGTTGGTCCTTCCACCTAGCTCAATCCAAAGAAGAAGAGGCCACCATTGGTAACCTCTCACTCCCTTACCTTGCATTTTAATTACTCTATGTGAATTAAATTGCTCATTGCATTCATATATTGTTATTATCTTTGCTTGGGACTTGGTAGTTATTATTAAAGATCATATCTTTATCATACCCCCTTTCCCCCTTTGCATAAATTAGGCATCATTTGCCATTAAAAATGTAATCTTTATATATAAAGGTGCATCCTTTGCACCTAAAAATCCCCTTTTTACACAAAAATGCCACATTTATGCATCCTTTGCATATGAAAATCAAGTCTTTACAATAAAAATGCATCATTTGCACATAAAATCCATAATCATGCATCCTTTGCATTAAAGATCATATCTTTATCTTAAATTAGCATCCTATGCTTTTCAAAATGCAATCTTTATGCATCCTTTGCATATTTCATACTAATTTCCTCGTAAAAATGCATCCTTTGCATAAAGATCATTTCTTTAAATCAAAAAGCATCCTTTGCAACCCAAAAATGTCATCTTTTCACTAAAAATGTCATTTTTATCTTAAATCATGCATTTCCCCATGTCCCCCATTAGCAACCTTCGGAACGGACCGGTGTAAAGATCCTATCTTTACATCGTTTCTTCCATAAAGGTTTCATAATCTATTTAGAAAGGGATAACCTTGAACCCTATATCTCCAATTATCGCTTGAGACGAGCATGAAGCATCAATATAAGCTCAATCGTCTCAAGGCGTAGGATTGATGGGCTAAGGACCCTCCTTTTCTAAAGAACCTCATCTTTGACTATAAAGGGAGTCCTTCTCTTGATCACGCAAGTCCCGGGGTTAAAAAGCGATGATCACAAGTCCAAGATGAGGACGGGATCAAAATTCCGAACACATAAAGTCCAAGGAATCCCGAGCGACAACCAATAAATGGTTTGTACGTCTGGAAGACAACTTGGGACATTCCCCCCCTTCTTTTCAAACACATGCACACAAGAAAGCACGCAAGCAAGCACGATAAATGGAATCTTGGGAGACTTGCTACGGCAAGGCACCTTGGGTGAACGACGATCCGTTCTTCCCAAGGGGTAACTTAACCTCCGAACCCATAAAAAATCATTTTTTCAAAGTTTTGAGGAAATCAAAATGGCGTGGCGACTCCGTTTTTCAAATTAAACCGGATGTCTTCAAACTCGCGTGAATCCACAATTTGGGCACACATTCACAGTTTGGCGACTCTGCTGGGGAAACCCCAAAGGAGAAAAGCTTTTATTTTTAAAACAAAAAAAACGATACTAGGTATATAGGTGGAAACCATTTAACCTTCATGTATCGCTCCCTATCCCGGGGCTTGGGATAAATGGTGGTTTAACAATCCCACGTACCAGTATCCCCTTTTCGAAAAAAAAAAATTTTGAAAAAAATAAAAGAAAGCTTTTCCCTTTGAGCGGGTTAGACTCCCATCGCGGATTCCATGAATCGTGCTTGCTTTCATTGCCTTGCATTGCATCATTTGCATCTTGGATTTTGTGCATACTTTGAACAGGAAATAACCTGAAAATGCAAAGGAGTGGAACCTGGAAAATTGATCCATGCAGTCGTACGGCTCAATCCTCCTTGGATTCTGACCGGGCGACCTCAGTGGCAATTCCACCAGGAAAAATTGAGGTTAATCTGGCAGCCTTGGCAGCTTGGGGCTACTCAGTTCCATGACTGACTGGGGCTCCCAGAAAATTTACGTGCTTATCTGCTGCATGTTCCCCCGTCCCGAAAATCATTCCTTTAAAACACATTTATGAAAATCTCTGTTTTAACTCAAAAAGGAACATTTTTAGGAGGCCGCACACTACGCGCACCTGATATATCCTGTACACTTTGCACGCACGTCCTTTAAACCCGGGGTGGTTCCAGTAGCAGTCACGGACAGCCTTACGATGCTCCCGGGCACGCACGGAATCATTCCAAACTCCCCATGGCAGCCAGTGTCGACCAATGCACAGTCCGTGTCACACGTTTCAAAAAACCGTGACTTTTGGTTGGTTTTTGGTCTAGTCCGTGTCATATAGCCCAGTTGCATATCCCCGTAAAGGTCAAACCTTAGTTCATAACGGAAGTCAAGATTTTCGCTCAAGCGAAACTCTGCCAAAATTCCAACAAGGAAAAATTGGTAGAATCTTGACTCCGACATTGACTTTAACCTTGACCCGCACGGAATGCGTAAGAGTCGAGACCAAGTCTTTGCCAAAAAAATCCAAAGATCTTTCGCTCAAGCGAAGCTCTGCCAAAATTTCGACAAGGAAAAATTGGCAAGATCTTGACCCGGCATTGACTTCGATTCTGACTCACGCACTGCGTATGCAACGAAGTTCAATGTGACACTGTGTCATCCGGCTTTTGCCGCCCGACCCATGCCTATTATTTTCTTGAACATTATCGAAAAGTCAAAACGTCATTCGCGCAAGCGAAATTCTGCCAAAATTCTGTTAAAGCTGAAAGACGAGACTTTCCCGGTATTGCCTTGACTATAATTCGCATCGCTCGTGCGTTAAAAGTTCCTATGACCCGCTAGACCCGTTAGGAGCGTTCTTTACTCTCAGTCGGTGGGATCCGCGTGCCCTATAGGACCCTCGCCCGGGGCTGTCCACCCTGGGAGGTCGAAATACATGTGGAATACGAGGGGCTTATAGACGTAGTGACGAAACCCACTGATCCAGGATCTAGAGTAGTTGCGAAAAAGAAGGGCAAATCCCCTTTTCCAACCAAATAGAAATTAATAAAAGACACTGTTTTAAGTAAACTGGAAGATTCCTAATTTGCATATTGTTTGAGCCTTCAGCCTAAACACCTACCCCGAGTCTAAACCTCTCCTATCCCTTTCCCGCAGCGAGAAAGAAGTGGGTGAGAACACCGAGTCAGCGACTTGTTAGCGCAGAATTCTCAGATAGTTCGCCAGAATCCTCAGTTTTGTCAGCTCATAGAGTCAGAATGGCCGATTTGACTGAAAACAGCAGTGGGTTGAGTAATCAGATGACTAGGGAAGAAGAGCTAGCCTTAGCCTTGGAAAACAGTCGTAAGGCACATGAGGAACAGCAAGCCATGCTCATTGATACGCTCCGTCGTCATGGGGTTCAGATAGTGGTCGAACCCAATGGTTCCCTGGTTATGGTAGAAGATGAGACTCCAGAAGTAGCCATCTCAGCTCCCTCAGCCTATAACCAATGCCCTCCTCCATCCTCATATGACCCATTGCCAAGGACTATCCCTTTCCAGTCCTTCCCAATGTCTCAAGCCATCAGGGTCCCTACACCCTCTCCTCCTCAGATAAGACTCAGCTTTGTTCCCTACCAACAGAGAGCAAACGCCGCAGCTATCCCAGTAACGCAGCCTCTGCATTACCCCATCGGATTTACTCCCTCTCCTCAGTATGGGCCATCCCAGACGGTCCCCAGGCCTCAAAATCAGTCCAATGATCCTTTCAACCCATGCCCTGCCACAGCAGATCTTCCACCTCCAACTTTGCCAAAAGGACCCCATGAGGTTCCATATCCTTTTTCCTACTTCGGAAATTACGAACCTAATTCCTATGCCTCGGCCAGTCTCACGGAAACACAAATCTGATAAGCCTTCTTCAGAACTGAGCAATCCTAAACCATCACCCGACTCCGACATGTCTTGGTTAGTGGAACAAGTTAAGTCCATGCAAGAGAAATTTGGGGAGATAAGTACCCAAAAGACAGCATACCAGATCACTGATCCCAGCAAAATTGTCCCTCTCCCTCCAAAATTCCGAATGCCATAGATTGAAAAGTTCAACGGCACTGACTGTCCCCGAACTCACATTGAAAGCTACATTCTTGCCATGAGAGCCAAAGATTGTACACAGTAACAAATGGCCGACCATTTTCAGTTGTCATTAAAGGGTTCAGCTCTTAGGTGGTTCCTGCATGTGAAGCCAGAGGCCCGAGCCACTTGGGATCAGATTAAGGAAGCCTTCCTGGAAAAGTATAAGGCTAATTTGAATTGGGAAACCAGCAGGAATGACCTAAAAGGCACCCTCCAGCGCCCAGATGAGCCAGTAAGTGAATTCTACAAGAGATGGAATTGGAAGCTTAGTGAAATGATCACCCCGCTGAATGAAGATGAACAGATGGAGATCTTTCAATCTTGCTTAAAGCCTCAACTAAGGGTCCAAATTGGCAATTACTACTATCCTGACCTTCGAGCAATGGTAAATGTCGGCACCAAGTTTGAAAATGCCTTCAACATGGCCCCAGCCACAGGAACAGCCAATTCCTATCGCTACAAGGCACCAGTGTCAAATGCCACAGCCGTTACTGCAAGAGGAAAAGAAACGGTTGGCGCTGTCAATTATATTCAGAATGAAAGGGTTGGACAAAATTCAAGCCAAGTCGCTGCGAAGCCAAGGCCTCGTTCCTATACTGCTGAAGATTTCAGAATGCCACTAGAGAAGGTCTTCGACGGTTTGGTAGCTGAAGGACTCATCAGACCTTTGGAAAACTGGAAACCCAAGAACCCTAGTGTCAGGATGGACGAAACCAAGCACTGCCGCTTTCACAAATATCATGGGCATAACACCAATGATTGCACCTACCTGAAGTTCCTGATCTCTCGCCTGATTGAAGAAGGCAAGCTGGAGCCGCCTCGGGGTCCCAATGTGGTCAAGAATCCTCTTCCTACTAACAAACGAGTCAACATGATCGAGTTCGGGGAGACAAACGCAGTTAGTTTTGGAAATCCAGAGATCATAGACATCCTGAAATTCAACGTTCCTTATGCTGAATTACAAGGAAAATGGAAAGATCTGATTAATGCCGCCGCCATGGAAGGACAGTTTGGACCCATAGTCGGAACTGATTTTGTTAATGTTGTCAGAGCTCGACCTCTCTTTTATGATATCGAACCAGTAACCATGGTCAAGATTACAGAAGAAAGGCTCACCTATGAAGATTGCGAGTTTGAAGTAAAACAAGCCATGCTAATGAAAGTCTCTCCGGAACCCTTCATCACCCATGATGAGCATAATGTGTTTGTAATGGCTCTTACTACTCCTGAAGATCAATCCCAACCCCCTGTTTGGGAAAAGGTGGAAAGAAGAGTGAACAAACCAGACGACTTTTGGGATGAAGAAAGCTGTATCTCGGATGCCGAAAGTGCAACTGGTCCTACTACCCCAAAGGTACAAGTGGATACCGTCAGGTTCGGAAAAGAGATTACACCAGATCAGTCAGATATCCCCCATGGGAATGGTTTCAGCAAAGGCAACGATGGTCCACGGGATGCATAACCGAAGAATGCTGACAAGACTGCTACCCCCCAGGGCAACAACAGGAAGAAGTAAACCCCAGTCCAACCCGAGTCAAACACTTCGAGTCAATAAGTAGTGTAGGGTCCAGAGTCAGTAGAGTCAAGAGTCAGTTGAGTCAGGAATCTTTGAATTCCAGTCCTCTGAGTCATCCGAAGGCCTCACGCCTGAGGATTATGAACATGTAATCAATGTCATCTTTCCCCTTATTTTGAATGAAATGACAGATCTTTCTGAGTATTCTCTTATTGCCAACTTAACAAATGATAAATTAACTCAAAACTTAACAATAGTTAATAATGAATCATTTGAACAAGATGCAAACACACTAAATGAACAATACATTAAAGAAATCTTTAAGCGAGTTACGTAAAAGAGGAAAACCGGGCCCAAGCTGCCGAGGAGGTTTTGACAAGTGTGAACTTGGGTACTATCGAGGAACCTAAAGAGACACGTATTGGAAACTTCTTCCCGGGGTTGAACGGGACGGGACCGATCGATCCGCTCGTAGAATACATGGACGTGTTCGCATGGTCGTACAGGATATGCCGGGCTAGACGGTTCGATAGTAGAGCACAAAATCCCTCTAGCACCGGATGCTAAACCGCAAAGGTAAACTGAGGAAGATCAAGCCAGAATGGTCTCCACGGGTCAAAGAAGAGATTGAGAAGCTACTGCGGGTAGGATTCATCAGAGTCATAGAATATCCGACATGGTTGTCCAATATTGTGACCGTAACCAAGGCCAATGGGAAGGTGCGCTGGTGTGTAGATTTCCGGGATCTGAACAAGGCCAGCCCCAAAGACGATTACCCTTTACCAAACATAGACATCCTGGTGGACTCTACCGCCAACTACGAAGTAAAATCCTTCGTCGATGGCTTTGCAGGCTACAACCAGATCAAGATGGCCGAAGAAGACCAGGAAAAGATAGCCTTCACCACACCGTGGGGAACTTACTGCTATCCAGTAATGCCATTTGGGCTTAAGAATGCCGGGGCTACTTATCAAAGGGCAGCGACCGCGCTTTTTCATGACATGATCCACAAGGAGATTGAGGTCTACGTCGATGACATGATAATCCACTCCAAAGGCGAGGATGGGCAGCACTTTGTTGACCTGCGAAAGTTCTTTAAGAGGCTGAGACAGCATTCCATGAGACTAAACCCTGCCAAATGCACCTTAGGAGTGACAAGGGGAAAAGTGCTTGGGTATATGGTCACGGAGCGAGGTATTGAAGTTGACCCCCGAAAGATCAAAGCCATTATGGACATGAGGCCACCTCAAACCCAGACAGAAGTCAAAAGCTTTATGGGCAAGCCGCAAGACATCACCATTTCACAACCAGTTGACCACTATGTGCGAGCCCATTTTCAAGCTCATGAAGAAGAATGCAGACACAGAATGGACCGAAGAATGCCAGAATGCCTTTGACCAGATCAAGGCGTACTTAGTACATCCTCCGGTGCTATGTCCCCCACATAGACAGAAACCTCTTCTACTCTATCTCACTGTCACTGATACGGCAGTTGGGGCTATGCTTGCTCAGGAGAAGAAAGATTCTCGGGTAGAGAACGCCATTTACTTTGTCAGCCGAAAACTACAGGGAAGTGAGCTCAATTACTCAACATGTGAAAAGACTTGTGCAGGACTGGTCTGGGTAGTCGGTAAGCTGAAGCATTATATGCAAGCCCACCCTGTGAACTTGGTCTCGAAAATGGACCCCATCAAGTACATCTTTGATAAGCCTTCCCTCTCAATGCGTCTAGCAAAGTGGTCCTTCTTCTTAGCAGAGTACGACATCAACTATGTGACCAGAAAGGCCATCAAGGGTCAAGCATTGTCAGACCATCTGGCAAATTTTTCCAGTAATGAGGACCGTGGGCCTGAACCCCAATTCCCGGATGAAGGGATCTTCGTAGTTGAGCCCGAGAATCGATGGCAGCTATTCTTTAACGGAGCTGCTAACAAAAGAGGAAATGGCGTAGGAATGATGCTTGTCGATCCAAAAGATGAGCACACGCCCATAGCCCTCAAGTTGAACTTCCCTGCCACGAATAATGTCGCCGAGTACGAAGCTTGCATTGCTGGTTTGGAGGCTGCCTTAGAAAGGAATGTCAAGGAGCTCGAAGTTTATGGAGACTCAGCCCTGATCATCAACCAGGTCTCCAACAAATGGAAGACTGTGGACCCTAATCTGCAGCGGTATCATACCCATATGGAGGAGTTGACTGGACAGTTCAGAGAAGTGACTTTCCACTACTTGCCAAGGGAAAAGAACAGATTCGCAGATGCCCTAGCTACTTTAGCCTCATTGGTAGAGATCCCCGAGGGAAAAGCCATAAAACCCTTCAGAGTGGGTAGAAGAGAAGCCCCAACCGTCTGTTGTGAAGTAGACCTGGGACCCGAGCCTATAAAGGAACCTTGGTACAATCAGATTTACCAGTTCCTCAAAGATGGAGAGTCAGCTTTCAGAGACGAAGAAGGTAGACCAAAAGAAGGTGTCAAGGCCAAGAGCTTGCAAGCCCTAAAAAGGTTGGCCTCCCATTATGTCATTTTAGGAGGCAACCTATACAAGAAGCGGTACCAAGGACCACTCCTCTTATGCGTCACTCAAGAGAAGGCCAGAGAGTTGATGACCGAAGTCCACAATGGTCCCTACGGTCCTCATATGAATGCCAGAGCCCTGATGTAAGTGATCCTCAGAATGGGTTACTACTGGATTTCCATGGAAACAGACTGTGTCCAGCATGTCCGAGCGTGTGACAAGTGCCAACGGTTTGCCAACCTCAACCATCTCCCACCTCATGACCTGTACTGCATGACGATGCCTTGGCCGTTTGCAACTTGGGGTATTGACGTGATAGGGAAGATAGCCCCGACGGGAAGCAATGGGCATGAATTTGTGTTAGTAGCCATCGACTACTTCACCAAGTGGGTAGAGGCCATGTCCTACAAGGTCCTCACTTCCAAGAAGGTTGCCCAGTTTATCAAGGAAAATATAATGTGCAGATATGGGGTGCCCAATGAGATCATTTCTGACAATGGGTCGCACTTTGAAGGAGACTGCGATAGGTTACTGTCAGAGTTCAGAATCACTCGCCATAAGTCGTCCCCGTACAGACCTCAGACTAATGGAGTCGTGGAAGCTGCTAATAAGACGCTCGAAAGGATCATCCGGAAAATGGCCACCCGTGGTCGTGATTGGCCCGAAAAGCTGCACCTGGCACTCGGGGCTGTAACGTCTGTCGAATGTACCCACAGGAGAAACTCCTTTTGCCTTAACCTACGGGATGGATGTAGTGTTACCAGTGGAGTTGGAAATCCCGTCATTAAGGGTCCTCCTGGAAAACAGTGTCAACGAAGTAGAATGGTTGCGTAGCCGGCATGATAAATTGGCTCTGCTCGATGAGAGAAGGCTAAAAGCCATGGAGCACACCCGAGCCTACCAGAGGCGAATGGCCAGAGCATTTGACAAAAAGGTCAAGGCCAGAGATATCAAAAAGGGTGATTTAGTGCTGAAAGTGAAGCCCCCTACCAGAGACAACCCCCTGGAAAAGTGGGAACCCGTTTGGATCGGCCCGTATGTGATGCAGAAGATACTATCGGGAGGAGCCATGAAGCTTGCAGACCTGGACGGCAATCCCTTTGTCCACCCAGTCAACGGTGATAAGCTCCGAAGGTACTATGTTTAAAAAAAAATAAAAAAAATAAAAAAAAAAGAAAAAGAAAATGATAATAAAAAAAAAAAGTGCAAAAAAGAGTAATACCCAGCTAGGCTGAAAAACCCAAAAAGGGCGGTCTAGGCAAAAAACAGGGTTGCACATAAAAAAAAAAAAAAAAAAATCTTAGTGCAAAAAAAAGAGTAATGCCCAGCTAGGCTGAAAAACCCTAAAAAAGGGCGGTCTAGGCAAAAAACAGGGCTGCACATAAAAATAGTTCACCAGAATGAACTACGAAGACCTGAGCCCCTTAGTCTTTCTTGTAAAAGGGGAACGTAGGCAGCCATTTATGGTTCGGTCTAAAAAATAAATAAATAAAAAGGGCATTCCAGTTTTCACGAAACGGGTCCTGAGTAAATCAATAAGACATTTGAGTTTTCATAAAACGTGTCTTGATTAATTTCTAAGATAATATTTCTTGTTCATTACAATTTAAAAACTTCTTGATGAGTTCAAGCACGGTCTACTCTTGACTCTGCTAACCTGCTACAAAGATCTAAAATACAATAAAATGCCTAATAAACTAATGTGTTTGCAAAATGGCAATAAGGGAATCCTAAGAAAAGATCTGTCAGTCGTCATTCGCTGAGTCTTCTTTGGTCTTCTTCCCTTTACCTCGACCCCGTCGAGTTTTCTTCCTCTTCTTCTCCATAATGTCGGTATCCCCCATCCCGATCTCCGGTATCCTCACTGGAGCCTCCATCAAACATGTGTCAATAAGTGCCCTCTCTATCCGGGCACGAGTCCGCACTTCCTCCCTCTGAGCCTCAGTCAAGGGAGCGACTTCAGAAAGCCTCCTATATCGAGCCTCCATATCTCTGATCAGGTGACCCGACTGGTTATGGTGACTCGCTCTAGCTTCAGTCTCCCTCAGAGTCCTACTCGAGTCGCAGTCAGCCCCCAATAAAGCCTGACGTCTCTCTCCCAAAATGACTTGAGTCGCTCACATCTCCCTCTCGTACCAATCCAAGTAGACAGTAGTCAAGATGGTACTCTTCCTGCTCTTGAGAATAGCCCTGGGTGGGAAAGCAGCATATGTCCAAGCCCTCGAGAAAAATGAGAAGCTGGCTGGATCTCTCATGTCTAATGGCACCACCTCCATGGTCCGGATGTCCTCCCAATCACCCAATGGCTCCTGTAAGTCCCAAAACTGCCTGGATACCAAGCAGGGTATGTAGAAGGATGACCAGCAAAACCCTGGAACCCTCACTATATAGGACTCCTGAAATGTCCTCCTGGTCTGTAATCTCCAATGAGGTATCCACCAGCGTATGTCTGAAGTGGACAACCTGGCCATCATCAACTCCCAGCTACCCTGGTCCTGCTGCCTAGGTGTACCCCTCCGAGAAATCACCCAAGGGCACTGAGTCGGCAAAGCCCCTGGCAAATCCCCAAGCCTCTCCTGTAGCCATAAAGTCAGCACAGCCGGGCTTCCAGACCTCATGAGATGGTCTCCTCTAGCCATCCTGTCAATGCCATGAAATGTCTCCCCCAGAACCAGTGGGACAATGTCCTTCCCAGCCCTGCAATCTCTGACCATGTCCAAGACACCACCATGACAGATCCCCTCACGCACTCGGCGGTAACAGAAAGGGTAAAATATGCGTGAGGATAAAGGCATCCATAGCCACCGTGGTCGCAGCCATAGCCGGAGACCCAAACCTGCCCGGGATATCAGAAAGGTCAATCCTGTCCGGAGCAACCATCATCTCCTCAGCCTCTCCCAGAGAAATCTGCAGAAAAGACGCAAGCTTTGCCGCCACCGGCACGTCTTCGATCAGCGGAATCGATATAGCCTCAATTTTGGGACCCGCAATCAAGGCTCGGAAGTCTTCGTGCGTTGGGACAATCTCATTGTAAGAAAAGCAGTAAACGTGTCTCCGGACGTCCCAAAACCTTGCTGCTGCTCTCAAAATGTCCCAATCGGGCGGGAGATCCTTCAAATGCCATAAAGACTTGATCTTGAAGGAAGAATCAAGTAACCCCTTGTGAGATTGGAAGTTATATCTCACCCAAGACTGAAGATCGGAAAGAAAGCGGTCTCTTCCCCCGTTGCAATCTGACGGGCCTCTCCATTGCAAAATGATCAAAGATGGTGTCTTTAAGTCCAAAATGTGCTTTGGGAACAGTTGGGACAAGTCTAATTTGAAAAATAAATGAAATGGCCAAGCCTTGCTTTTATTCAGAAAATGACCAATCCAGACACTGTGAGCCGCACGGCCTCATTTGCCCAAGAGACCATGCCGCACGGCCTCATTTACCTGATGTAAATGACAGAATCTGCAGCAATCAAGTTGCTGCCCAAAGGGAGTTTTCACCCCACTTTTTCAACCAAAACCTGTACAAAATCATGTCCAAAGGCCATCCAAGCATTTATATATCATTATATATCATTTTGGCCCAGTTTCAGCCCCAATTCCAAGCAAAAAACTGCCCCGAGACTCAGATAATATGCAAATTAATAAAGCATAAAATAGAAAAGCAAATAAAACATTAATACATTGTTTTTGCCCCATCGGCGCCCAAATAAAGCAAAAAATAAACAAAATGTGCATGAAACTTGTTCATTGTTTGTTTTTCTTCCTAAATCAATTCTAGAGACCTCCTAGGCCTCTGATCCTTCCTCTTCATCGCTGCTCAAGTCGTAGACACTCGTCTCTCTCATCAAATCCTCCGCATCGCTCACATCTGATAGATGGACATTATCGTGCTCGTACTCAGCCATCTGCTCCAAGATGTCAGCATTGGGTCCTCGTCCCTGAGGCATGGCGCTAGAAGAGTACTCCGAAGCCGATGAGGTGGATGCTGTGCCCCCGACATGCCTCCTTTTGGGCACTGGCTCCTGCACATTTGTTGCCTCTTTGGTAGCGCAGGCCAGCTTCTTCACGAGGGATCGGCACACGTCCTTCCAGCCCCTATTCTGCCTGACCAATCTGTCGTAAGTGCGAGCTGGAACCTGAGAAAAAGAGAAGAAAATCTCAGAAAAATCTCGGAAATTGCAAAAGCAAAGAAGTCTGAAAGCTGAAAAAGGGAAAAGACCCTAAAAGTGTACTTATAGTGCTGTCAAGCGGCAGGGTATACTGGGGCTCCCTGGTGTCGGGGACAGGAATCCTCATCCTCCTCGGTACTCTGTGGACCACGTATGAAAGGTGCGCAGGAGGGATCGGCGGGTCAGAAGGCTCGGCCTCCCCATATCCCTGAGTGACCGCCAGCTTCACCAGCTTCTGTGGCGTCCTCAGGCGCTGCTCCACAAACACAGCGTAGGGGGTATCCATATCAAAGTACTCCTCAGCGGCCACGCCTGCCTGATATCTCTCTATCTCGTCTGCCTGCCAATCCCTGGGCTGCAGCATCCGTGCTGGAGGATCATGAGGAGTAATGGCATCCAATGGAGGGACATAGCCATGCTGCCTAGAGAAACGGTCCCCCAAATAGATGACATCACATGTCAGCCCGGTCAGCCACCTCCTCTGCCTTGTCGCCTCCACGGCCTCTCCTAACAAAATCCCCGGATACCTGCCCCAAGGGTAGAACTCCACTCCATCGTGCCCATCTTTGTTGATTATCGGCTTCACCATCTTGTAATCAAAGGTGATCCGGGTCTTCCCGGTGAACTTATCCCTCCCATCTCCCCTCCAGCGGACCATAGCAGGGAAGATTGTGATATCGCTCTGTTGGTTCCACGGAAAGAACCCAATCACCTCACAAAACCAGGCCTGCATGTTCAAAACATCAAAAGGGTCATTTTTTTCTTTCATAAAAGTCTCAAGACAGGAAAAGAAAGAGAAAAGAAGGTGATGCTACCTCAAGAGCAAATGAAAAGCAATCCATCGAAGCAGCCTTATTCCGGCTGTACATATCCAGAGAGAAATAGAGCTCTGCCAATCCGGCCTCGCCCCAGGAGACCGTCCCTATCCCATCAACATCAACAAAAGAATCGAGGAGGCAAGTCATGGCTATAGTCCCAGAATTGGCGAAGATAGTGACTGACAGCATCAACCACACAAAGGCTCTAGCAAGCTGGTGGGCATTCACATCGTTAGCAGCGAACTCTCGAATACAGTTCTGGACTGCCACCTCGACGTTCCTGGTCTCCATTCCAAGCCCCTTGGGAATCAACTCAAATCCAAACAAATCTCTAAATTCTTCTGCCGTGATGTGGTCCCTCCAAGTCACAGGCCTCCCAGTGAACTGTAAGCTCGTAATAGCAGTGAAATCGGCAGGTGTCACTGTCAGCTCTCCCCAGCTAAGATGAAAGCTGTGGGTAGTGTCCCACCAGAACTCTGAAAGGGCCTGGATCAAGCCCTTGCTCTTAGAGGTAATGTGAATACCCCTGCCGATCGCCTCGATAAATAGATCCAGACCGGTGGCCCTCACAAGCTCCTTGGGATTCACCCCATCTTTCTCAAAATCCGGCATCCTCTGCCATAATCTCACTGCTATCTCAGAAGGACCTCTAGACTTGTTCTCCTGTAGACAAGCACAGCAAAAGAAATGTGTCAGTCCTTCATCATCATTTTTCAAAAGCATGAATATATTCAAAAGGTGCACATATTTTCAAAAGAAAAGCATTTATAAAAATCTTTCTAGTATCCTTTGCATAGAAAACACGTCTTTCATCACTTGAAACATGTCATGTCAAGCTCATTGCTTTCTTAAAGCACAAAATTCCAATTTTCACAATTATTTGCACATAAGCATTATTTTTTCAAAAAATGGCATGCATGAATCCTTTTCATCTTTCAAAATCCTGTTTTCTCATCTATGATTCAGATTTGACCTAGTTCTAGCACATACAAGAACTTCGTCACCTCTTAGACAATTATCCTTCTTACTTTATTTTCGAGAAAAAAGTGGGTCATTCTCATTATTTTTGTCAAATAAATTGCACATGCATGTTCTTAGCCTCATAGGTTAATCATCAATATCTCAAAATCATCCAAAAAATCCTAGGAAAATTCGTGAAAATTCCTAAAACTCGGGTCAAGCCCTAAATCAATCAAAACTCGAGCAAAATCGACAAAATTGAGCAAATTAAGAATGCTTACCCCAACCGATTGAGGGTTCGTTGATTTATGCTCCCTTCTCCCCGGATAGAGCTCCGATGGAGGTGTAAGGAAGTCGTACCTCCTATCCGTACGGACGAGTTCTTTTCTCTTCCTCCTCGCGGCCGCGGAGATGTTCCTTCTAGCTTGCCTCGACATTGGGTTCCCCTCCGGATCCATTCCAAATCAATAGAGGCAAAGGGAATTGAAGGAATTTTGAAAATTTCTCTCCCTCCTCTCTCTCTTCCTCGGCTGGCTTGGGCGGCAACAATGCCAAATGCCCTTTCGAATCTGATTTT
Source organism: Adenophora triphylla var. japonica (assembly GCA_022495995.1). NCBI lineage: Eukaryota > Viridiplantae > Streptophyta > Magnoliopsida > Asterales > Campanulaceae > Adenophora > Adenophora triphylla. The sequence continues at coordinate 863,442 of JAFEMH010000181.1, forward strand.
AAATAATCTGAAAAAATTAGGTTTCTGGCCGTGCGGCCTCTTTTGCCTCCCTCTCATGCCGGGCGGCTTCTTTCGCTCTGAGCAGAAATTACCTTTTTGCCCCTGGACTTTCCACTTGGGCATGTAATTCCCGTTATCCTTTAACTAGGATAACGTCATTTTCAAAAGATATCCTTTATCTTCTAAGCAAATAAGCTTTCTTCCTCAGTCGCCTCCGTTACTTCCGTTATAACGGGATAACGCTAGGTGACAACCTCCGAATTGTCAAAATCCGAACTTTAGCTACCTCTATCACAGATAGTGAAGTATGCTCAAAGTTCTCTTAACTTTAGCTACCTCTATCACAGATAGTGAAGTATGCTCAAGTTCTCCTAACTTTAGCTACCTCTATCACAGATAGTGAAGTACGCTCAAGTTTTCCAAACTTTAGCTACCTCTATCACAAATAGTGAAGTATGCTCAAAGTTCTCTTAACTTTAGCTACCTCTATCACAAATAGTGAAGTACGCTCAAGTTTTCCAAACTTTTGCTACCTCTATCCCAGATAGTGAAGTGTGCTCAAGTTCTTCAAAATTAGCTACCTCTATCCACTCGATAGTGACGTAAGCTCTAGTTTCCTCAGGTGACAATCTCCATTAATTGTCAATCAGGTGAAAACCTCCATTAATTGTCAATCAGGTGACAACCTCCATTAATTGTCAATCAGGTGACAACCTCCATTAATTGTCAAAACCTCAAGGATCCTAGACATCGTTCCTAACTATCTAGTGATGCTTGAACTACGATCAAGGCTTGATTCCTCTGGGATACGTAGGTAGCCTTTCATAAAAAAGGTCCAGCCATCCGACCACTTTGGTCACCCTGTTCCTTCGTCACTCCTCAGTGATGAAGTAGTCCCTCATAGAGACTTTGACATCCGACCACCTCGGTCATTTCTAGCATATCCCCAGTAGGATCAATTGCTTGACCTCTTAGGTCATTTTCTCTTCTATTTCCCCAGCAAGAGACCAGTTTCTCTTCTCTATTCCTCAGCGGATCTTATCCCGAACTACGGCCTGGCTTGATTCCCACTCGGAATACGTAGGTAGCCTTCCGAAGGTTCAGCCACTCGACCACCTCGGTCATCCAATCCGTCTCGGCATTCGCCAGATTGGATCCTTTTCTATCGACAACCCCACTCGCCTTGCAAGTGACGTTGCCGAGGGGCTTCTGTAAGTACCCAAATCTGGCTCATGCCTTCCGGTTAAATTTCCCGGCAATTTCGGCAAGTTTTCCGGTAATTCCCCAGACTTTCCTAGAGTTCCGGGAACATTCCGGAACTGTTCCAAATCATTTAAGGGCTGAAGGGAATGTGATGGATGTGTATTTACCCATCCAAATGATGCATTTTTAGGCTTTCTTTGCGTTTGATTCCCGAGTTTTATGTATATTTGATATGATTTGTTAGTGTTTTGATAGTTCAGGGGCTGAAGCGCAACAATGCTGAAATCTGGGACAAAACAGACATTTGGAGCTTCAAGGACTAAATTGGAAATATTGGAAAATTCAGGGACTAAACTGGAATTATGGAAATTTTGGACGAATTTGATTTCTAAAAATTTGTGGGTTAAAGTACAAAATAAAATCTCAAAGAGCGAAGTGCAAAAGAACTCATTATAGCGATCAAAGTGCGACGAGAAAATAGCGGGACGAACCGAATATATATTGGTACTAAAACAACAATGCATGGCCGGCCAGGAGATAACCATTTGGGGCCAACATGGGCCAAGTTGGGGCCAGGAGGGAAGCTGCATGGGCCAACAACAAGGCATTGCATGGCCGAGGAACAAGGGCAAACGTGAGCTCCAGCATCTGAAAGCAAGGGCGGCCGCGCTTACCACAAGGGCGACCGCGCTAAGGAGGAAATTCACGCGTACAAGTTCCTGTCAACTAGGGCGGGCGCTCTACCATTATGGGCGGCCGCGCTAGCCCGTTCCAGCACCAGTTTTGCAGCGATCTAATGAAGGGCATTATTGTGATTTCTCAGCCTTGGACCATTGATATTGCCCTAGACCCTAGTTATATATATTTGCAGCCACGAAAGGAATTAACATATTATCATATTATATAACATAGATTTAGAGATTTTATTTTTCTTTAACAATTCCATTGAAGAGAAGAATTATTCATCAATTTCAGGTTTTATTATTTGTAAATTATGAGTAGCTAAATTCTTCAGATTTGTAGATTGTTTTGATCTTCACCGGATTTCTATGCAGTAATATTTTAATTCTTTCTATTTGATTCCTTTTAGTTCAATAATAGATTTTAATTTCTTGTTCTTAGATTCGAGACGTATGTTAAGATACGAACTCATCTTTGAATAATTGGGTATTTATCAAGCCATACCACTATTGATTGAATAACTCTAATTGAGGCCGTAATAGAAATTGATTAAAGTTAGGTTCTTTAATTCTTGTGTGCTTAATTTATTCTTGGTATATTGTGGTACCGTAATAGACACTACAATATTAAAAAGAGTATTTAGGATTGTAATCCGGCCACCTAACCGTGTCGATCCTAGCTAAAGTGAATGAACCCTAGAAGTCGAGTTGATGTTTTATAAGTAAAATTTTGCATAGAATGATGGTGAAGTGAAATCCAATCTACGAATCTCTACTCATAATCTGTTTTCTCGCTTAGTTAGTTTTTTGTTATTTAATTTATGTTCTTAGTTTAAATCAAATCTATAAATTGTGGTTACAAAATTCACTGCTTGCACTTTACTTGTTTACCAACGAGTCTTTGTGGATTTGACCCCTGCAATTGCATACTGCTACACCGGTAGTGAGTACACTTGCTCGGTTTTTATTACAAGAGGGAGTTTTCCTCCATCAAGTTTTTGGCGCCGTTGCCGGGGACTTGTTGCAAGTAAACAAGTAGGTTAGGCAGTGAATGCAAGGTTGTCGTTCTTTGAAGCCTACATTGGTGCCATTGGACGACAACATAAATAGACTTGAGGAAGCATTTGAGGGCGATCCCCTCTTTAATCCTCTCTTTTCAGATTCGGACATCGAATTAGAACCCTCCACCACCGAGGTAGAGGAAGAGAAAGCCGAGATGGCAGAACCACCGGCACAAACTATGAATGATTTCCTTAGACCTAGGGTAGACACTTCTACCTCTTGCATAGTGCTGTCCGATGCAGCCAAAAATCTAGAGGTCAAAGGACAATACTTTGCCATGTTGCCAAGCTTTCACGGATTGCCTGGTGAGGATGCACTCACGTTCCTTAAAGAGTATATTATTGTAGTTGCTCAATTCTTGTTAAGACAGGGTGTGACTGAGGAGCAAATTAGACTGAAGTGTTTTTCTTACACTCTTAAGGGAGTGGCAAAAACATGGTTGATGATGCTTGCACCGAGCAGCGTTAGTACTTGGAGAGAGTTACAAGATGTGTTCCTTAAAAGATATTACCCACATCATCTTTTGGCTGGTTTTAGACAGAAATTGATGACATTTTCCCAAGATGTGGGGGAGCCCTTTCATGAGGCATGGGAAAGATTTAATACAATGTTAATACAGTGTCCCCACCACAACTTCACACTACCCTCACTGAACCAAGCCTTTTATGATGGCTTGAATGACAATGGTCAATCAATGGTTGACAATGCTGCTGGAGGCTCGATAGGAGCCAAAACCCCGGACGAGACTAAAGCTTTATACGAGATGTTGAGTGCTAATTCTCAACAAAAGAGTTCGAGGGGTAGAACAAGGAGGGTATTAGATTTGACTGCTACTGATAATCTTTCCAAGCAAATTACAGTCTTGAGTAGTAAATTTGATAAATTGATTGCCTGTGGCACTTCTGCTGGTGCCAATGTTATTTCTGATTATTGTACAAATTGTGGTTTATCATCTCATGTGACTAATATGTGTCCAAGTGCAGCAAATTTCTCTTATCATACTGAACAGGCACATGCTTTCAATGGATATGGACAAAGGCCACCGCCCCAAGGCACCCAATATGGCAATTACAATTCATGGGGTGGCCATCAAAATCAGCAAATAAAGCCTCTTCATGTGCCACCACCTAGACAACATGATAAAGAGCCTTGGGAGCTAGCAGTCCAGCAGTTAAGGATGGAGATGCAGCAAAGTAATAGAAATATAGATGCTGCGTTTGAAAAGATGGGCACACAAGTAGAGCAACTTGTGAAGGTTGCCCAAGAGTTGATGAAAGAGAAGAACCCACCGGAGCAAGCAAAGTCAATTACAACAGTGTGGGATGAGAGTGAGGAAATTGAGGAGGTATTTCTTTCTTCCCTTGATAATTTTGAATGTGATAATATTGATAATGTTAGTGAGGAAGAGGATGAGATTGGGGAGGTTCAATATGTATTTTCTGCATTAAATTTAGAAACCCCTCCCCCCAATGTTGTGAAAACCACACACCAGAGAGGTGTGGAGTTTGAAAAGATTAAACATGTTCAAAAAGATCCCGGGTGTTTCACTATCCCAATTTCTTTAGGGGGTCAAAATTTTAAAGGTTTGTTGGATCTTGGGGCAAGTGTCAATGTGATGCCCTTTCATGTTTTTAGAAGTTTAGGGATAAGCGAGTTGAAACCACCCATGAGAGATTTGCAACTCACGGATCTCTCAATCAAAAGACCCTTAGGGGTTATTGAAGGGGTGTTGGTTAAAATTGATAAAATAATTATCATCATTGACTTTTATGTGATGTGTATGGAGGGATCAAGTGAGGAACAACTGATCCCATTCTGCTTGGGAGGCCATTTATGTTTGACACTAAGGCCACCATTGATGTGTGTCAAGGGGTGGTGTCCTTGAGAGGTATGGGGGAGGAATGTAAGTTTTGTATACTTAAAATTGATGAGAAACCTTCCCCCAAAGATGGTTTTGTAGGAGCCATAACTGATTTTCCAATTTTTAAAGATGATGTGAATGGATGTGAGAAAAGTGGGGATAATGCGGACGTTTGTCCCGTGGCTAGTAACATTAAAGCCGACCAATACTCTAGGAGTAACGGGTCGTATCACTCCCCACACGACTCCCATAAAGAATCGGATCCATCACATTTACCACAAGGGCCTTCAAAATCGAGAGTTAGTGAGGAGAGTTATAGTGATTTATCTGATTCTATATTTTTAAATATTTTTGTGCATGATAACTCTCTTGATCTTGGTTGTGAGAATGGTGTTGCAGGGTTGCGAGAAAAGGTTGAGTTTGGGGGTGGAAACCCCAATAAAAAGAAAAGAAAGAGGGGTAAGCACAAGCGTAAAGTTTCAAAAATAAATGTGGCTTTACCCCTACTTGTTGACAATGGAGAGCTGAAATGGAAAGAGAAGGGCGCTTGTGCCCGTGAGGAGAAGAGATGGTCCAAAGGCCGCAAAGCTTAGGCCAAGTAAGCTTGGGACCATAGTCGGGCTAACGACTCTAACCAAATGCGCTGCTTGGGAGGCAACCCAATGAGGTATGATTTATTTTTGTCTTAATTATTTTTTAGTAGTGTCTTGCCATCTGTCGAACCCAAGGCACGCTTTTGTTCTCTTTGCTCTGAGGACATAGCATGTTTTGAGTTTGGGGGTGGGCAACTCTCCGAGTTTGTGGGTTTATAGGGGAGTGTATATAGTGTCACCCTCTAAAAAAATAGAAAATTTTAAAAAATTTTGTTCTTTTCATAGTTGGGATGTTGGCCAAAGTCTGTGATGATTAGAGTGTGATTTAATTTTAAAATCACATGTGCTATTATTAGTGTGGTGATTGGGATTGCATTGAAACATTTAAATTATGATTGCACCACCTCTCACTTCCGTATCACTTTCTTGGTCATTGTCATCAACTTAGGTGCCTTTTATGGGATCACTTTGTGTATTCTCGGGGTCCCTAGAACATGTTTGCATGATTGTCAATAACACGTCAATAGGTTGCTTGATATATATGGCTATTCTTTGAATCCCTTTTTGTGAGCCTTAAACTTTCTCGTCACTTTCTTAAAATTTTCCGCTAGAACCCCTTTTTGAGCTTGAAAAGAATGGAATCTCTCACAAAGTGGGAGGTTATCTTAGACCACCATTCGCCTTCATTTGTACCCTCATTGTCCCACCCCTCTACACTTATACATTATTTTCTCACCTTTTAAAGAAAGTGAAACTAGGGAAAGAATGGAAATATTTTGGGGGATGTTTTGAAAAGCGAAGGGGTTGAGTGGAAATTGGTCACAAAAATAAAGAAGTGGGTCATGTTATGTAATGAAAAGAGGGGCTTGAGCAAAATATTAAAGGCACATTCTTCGTGATATATTTGTGCAAAATAAAAAAAAAATACAAAAAAAAAAAAAAGCCTTGCCTCTCTAATGTTAAAGTGGAAATTATGTTTCAAGGTGACTAAAGAAAGTAATGGAATGTGCCCAACCCCATGTCAATGTATGAAAAAGTTTTAGTTTGTGGGTTGGCACATTGGGAAGTAATAATGGTGAGTGGAGAAATTATCATCAAAGTGGGGATGTATTGTTACAAGAAGACTTTCTAGTTTCACTTTCTTATGTTCGTATGTCTTTACCTTCAATTGTAACCATGAACCTAGCCCTCGCGAATTGTCGCACTTAACTTTTAAGCCATATTATTCTTTCAATATCGAGTAACCGGGTTGACAATCGTGTAAATATGCATATGAGTATCCTTTTTGGGTTGTACTGTCTATGACATATTGATTTAGAGCATCGCTTAGTGAATCCATAAACAATCTTTGGTTGTTGGCAGTGACCTCCCATAATTCATTCATCATTCATGCCGCGGTGGAAAATTGTGAGTTTTATGCTTCAATGTGATTGTAATCACATTACTATGGTGGCCAATGATTCATCTGTGATAGAACATCCCAAAAATATTATTTTGTTTTAATGTTTTATTATTAGTATTTAAAGTAGTTTGATTTTACTTCTTTTAGTTTTGTTTTACTCAGGACGAGCAAAAGGTTAGTTTGTGGGTGTTTGATGGATGTGTATTTACCCATCCAAATGATGCACTTTTAGGCTTTCTTTGCGTTTGATTCCCGAGTTTTATGTATATTTGATATGGTTTGTTAGTGTTTTGATAGTTCAGGGGCTAAAGCGCAACAATGCTGAAATCTAGGACAAAACAGACATTTGGAGCTTCAAGGACTAAATTGGAAATATTGGAAAATTCAGGGACTAAACTGGAATTATGGAAATTTTGGACGAATTTGATTTCTAAAAATTCGTGGGTTAAAGTACAAAATAAAATCTCAAAGAGCGAAGTGCAAAAGAACTCATTATAGCGATCAAAGTGCGACGAGAAAATAGCGGGACGAACCGAATATATATTGGTACTAAAACAACAATGCATGGCCGGCCAGGAGATAACCAATTGGGGCCAACATGGGCCAAGTTGGGGCCAGGAGGGAAGCTGCATGGGCCAACAACAAGGCATTGCATGGCCGAGGAACAAGGGCAAACGTGAGCTCCAGCATCTGAAAGCAAGGGCGGTCGCGCTTACCACAAGGGCGACCGCGCTAAGGTGGAAATTCATGCGTACAAGTTCCTGTCAACTAGGGCGGGCGCTCTACCATTATGGGCGGCCACGCTAGCCCATTCCAGCACCAGTTTTGCAGCGATCTAATGAAGGGCATTATTGTGATTTCTCAGCCTTGGACCATTGATATTGCCCTAGACCCTAGTTATATATATTTGCAGCCACGAAAGGAATTAACATATTATCATATTATATAACATAGATTTAGAGTTTTTATTTTTCTTTAACAATTCCATTGAAGAGAAGAATTATTCATCAATTCCAGGTTTTATTATTTGTAAATTATGAGTAGCTAAATTATTTAGATTTGTAGATTGTTTTGATCTTCACCGAATTTCTATGCAGTAATATTTTAATTCTTTCTATTTGATTCCTTTTAGTTCAATAATAGATTTTAATTTCTTGTTCTTAGACTCGAGACGTATGTTAAGATACGAACTCATCTTTGAATAATTGGGTATTTATCGAGCCATTAATTTGGGCGATTTATACATAGACCACTATTGATTGAATAACTTTAATTGAGGTCGTAATAGAAATCGATTAAAGTTAGGTTCTTTAATTCTTGTGTGCTTAATTTATTCTTGGTATATTGTGGTACCGTAATAGACACTACAATATTAAAAAGAGTATTTAGGATTGTAATCCGGCTACCTAACCGTGTCGATCCTAGCTAAAGTGAATGAACCCTAGAAGTTGAGTTGATGTTTTATAAGTAAAATTTTGCATAGAATGATGGTGAAGTGAAATCCAATCTACGAATCTCTGCTCATAATCTGTTTTCTCGCTTAGTTAGTTTTTTGTTATTTAATTTATGCTCTTAGTTTAAATCAAATCTATAAATTTTTGTTACAAAATTCACTGCTTGCACTTTACTTGTTTACCAACGAGTCTCTGTGGATTCGACCCCTGCAATTGCATACTGCTACACCGGTAGTGAGTACACTTGCTCAATTTTTATTACAAGAGGGTGTTTTCCTCCATCAGAATGCTTACCAATTAAGAAACACGTTTTTCTTAATTTGGAAAAGGTTCTAGAATTGCCACCTTGCATGATTGTAGAAACATGCTGAGTCACAAGGGATAATGCCGCACGGCTGCATTAGGAGAGAACTCCTAGCCGCACGGCCTCTTTGGCAATTTTCAGACTGCCTATAAATAGAGCCCTCCTCTACCCATTTTACATACGAAAAATACACACACTACACTCTATATTCAGTCCCAATATACCCAAATACTGCTGGAAATCCAAGAAGGTTGAAGAAGCAAGCTAAGAAGCCACCTCCCTCCTCCTTGAAGATCCTAAAGTTGGTCCTTCCACCTAGCTCAACCCAAAGAAGAAGAGGCCACCATTGGTAACCTCTCACTCCCTTACCTTGCATTTTAGTTACTCTATGTGAATTAAATTGCTCATTGCATTTATATATTGTTATTATCTTTGCTTGGGACTTGGTAGTTATTATTAAAGATCATATCTTTATCATACCCCCTTTCTCCCTTTGCATAAATTAGGCATCATTTTCCATTAAAAATGTAATCTTTATATATAAAGGTGCATCCTTTGCACCTAAAAATCCCCTTTTTACACAAAAATGCCACATTTATGCATCCTTTGCATATGAAAATCAAGTCTTTACAATAAAAATGCATCATTTGCACATAAAATCCATAATCATGCATCCTTTGCATTAAAGATCATATCTTTATCTTAAATTAGCATCCTATGCTTTTCAAAATGCAATCTTTACGCATCCTTTGTATATTTCATACTAATTTCCTCGTAAAAATGCATCCTTTGCATAAAGATCATTTCTTTAAATCAAAAAGCATCCTTTGCAACCCAAAAATGTCACCTTTTCACTAAAAATGTCATTTTTATCTTAAATCATGCATTTCCCCATGTCCCCCATTAGCAACCTTTGGAACGGACCGGTGTAAAGATCCTATCTTTACATCGTTTCTTCCATAAAGGTTTCATAATTTCTTTAGAAAGGGATAACCTTGAACCCTATATCTCCAATTATCGCTTGAGACGAGCATGAAGCATCAATATAAGCTCAATCGTCTCAAGGCGTAGGATTGATGGGCTAAGGACCCTCCTTTTCTAAAGAACCTCATCTTTGACTATAAAGGGAGTCCTTCTCTCGATCACGCAAGTCCCGAGGTTAAAAAGCGATGATCACAAGTCCAAGATGAGGACGTGATCAAAATCCCGAATACATAAAGTCCAAGGAATCCCGAGCGACAACCAATAAATGGTTTGTACGTCCGGAAGACAACTTGGGACATTCCCCCCTTCTTTTCAAACACATGCACACAAGAAAGCACGCAAGCAAGCACGATAAATGGAACTTGGGAGACTTGCTACGGAAAGGCACCTTGGGTGAACGACGATCCGTTCTTCCCAAGGGGTAACTTAACCTCCGAACCCATAAAAAAATCCTTTTTTCAAAGTTTTGAGGAAATCAAAATGGCGTGGCGACTCCGTTTTTCAAATTAAACCGGATGTCTTCAAACTCGCGTGAATCCACAATTTGGGCACACATTGACAGATTCCCCGAAACTAGCTCCTCAAACCTTCAACCAGGTTCCTCCCCCGCCAACTTACGGGATGCCTTCAAACCAAGGAAACAGCCGACCTAGGCTTCATGTTGCCACCTCTCAGGGCAACCCTGTCATATACGACCAAGCCAGTACTACTCCCATCACTCAGATAACCACGCGCATAAGACTGACCATCTCAATCAGATGCCAATATCCTCCAATACCCTCCTGGGTTCATCCCATTGCCTATACAAGAATCCCAAAACACCGGGGACAAACCCTATACAGTCCAGAAAAGGCCCCCATATATCCACCTATATCGAGCCTTCCACCTCCAATCATTACCACTCACATGATAGCACCCGGCTGTAAGTACCCCAATCTGGATCACCCTCTTCCGAACACACGGGAAACACCGCAGACTCACACAAACGCAGTCTCGAAGACCCGTGACACTCAAAAACCTCAAAACCCCCAGCCAAACCAAGGGAGGGACCTTTTTGGAACAAAAAGGGACAAAAGGAATTTTTAGGAATTTTTCAGAAATTGGAAAAGCAAACATGGTCCGTACGGACCTCTTTGTTGCAATGATTACTGAATCCCCTTAAAGTCCAAGATATTCCCTCAAATCCCGGAAGTAATAATCACTCACCTACATGGTTGGTCCGTACGGACCTTTATGCATGCAAGGTTGGTCCGTACGGACCTTCTTGCTACCAGACATCATCATGGCTGAATCTTCTTAAAGTCCACATATTCCCTCAAATCGAGGAAAATCAAAATTCTGGATTACTTGGAAGGTCCGTACGGACCTTCTTGCAGTTTTTCCATGGCTATAAATAGAGAGCTCCCCCTCCCTCATTTCACACATCTCCCTCTTCTCTCCTCTCCCCCCAGCCTTCTGGCACCCCTCTAAGTCCTCTCGAGGCACTCCCGGCCCCTTTCGGATCCTTCCGAGGCCTTCCGAGCTCCCTTGTGGTGCTCCGAAGCCTCTCCGAGCGCTCCCGCGACGCTCCCGCGCTATCCCGAGGCACTCTCGAGGTACTCTGAGGCCCCTCGTGGTACTCCGAGGCCTTGCCTGGTCTTTCCCGAGGCGTCCCGGCTCTTTCCGAGTCAAACCGGCGATCCCAACGCACGCCGAACCTCTGCCCGAACGATCCCTGCGATCCCAACGCACGCCGAACCTCTGCCCGAACGATCCCTGCGATCCCAACGCACGCCGAACCTCTGCCCGAACGATCACTGCGATCCCAATGCACGCCGAACCTCTGCCCGAGTGATCCCCGCGATCCCAACGCACGCCGAACCTCTGCCCGATTGATCCATGCGATCCCAACGCACGCCGAAACTCTGTCCGCAGACAAGCGGCTCATCCCGAAGCAATCCCGGTCCGTACCGGAACACTATTCCATCCTCAAACACTATTCCCCCGCGGAAGACAGACATGAACCAACATTGGTAAGGCTTCCTTCCTACACTATTTCAATACATTTCAATAAAGCAGTGTACAATGTAGACATCCGATACATCATGCATTTTTAAAAGCACATACACACACACACACAACAGTTAAAGAATATAAGGGGTATCGAAAGACTCGTGTTTACGAGGCGACTGATGGATAAAAATCCACTTGTAATAAAATACCTAGCAAGTGTACTAGCTACCGTTGTAGTAGTATGCATAAGCAAGGGTCGAATCCACAGAGATTTGAGTGTTGAACAAATTGATTTAATTAGTGTGAAAATAAACAAAAGAAAAAGGGGTTTTGATTGGTTGAATTATTAAACTAATAAAACAAAATAAATAAATTAAAGATAGCAAGAGACAAGGGATTCATGGATTGGGAATCATAACAATTATCACTTTATGCTTTTTATTTCATGTAAAAAGGATTCAATCTCATTCTTGGGTTCGTTCACAAAAACCTAGGGTTAAGATGTTAACATCACAGTTACGTCGATAAGAACATTAAAACCCTAATATCTCTATCTTGTTTATATATTCAGTTACGTCAATATAAACCTTCAAGAGATTCAATTTAAATCACAAGAACATAAGAACCTAGATTCATTGATTTCAGTTACGTCCTCAATTAAATCTATTCTCTCAACAATGGTCAATGTATAAATGTCTGAGTTACTGAAACAATTTATACCCAAATAGATTCATAGGCCAAAAGTATCTTAACATACAATTGAAGCCTATGAATGATCTTGAAGAATATTGAGAGAACAAGAACGAAAGAGATATAGGAAGAATTAAAACCTTAGCATAAAGATCAAATTGTTACTCACCTCAATCCATGAATCAAATAAATTAGCCTTGAATGGCCATTAAAATAAATAAATTAAAACCTGGTTCTTTCATCTTCAAAAATAAAGATAAAATCTGGGAAGAAACGCGTTTCTCCCCAATTTAAGGAGAAACGGGTTTACACGGACACACAACAAACGCACCTCCCTCTCTCTCTCTAAACGCATCTCCCTTCTCTCTAGACGCAAACGCAAAGACGCAAAGGCTCACCGATCTCACCGGCCAAAACCCATCACCAAGCTCTCCCCCTCCGGCCAAATCAACCGGCGACCTCCAAACCCAACCTCAACCTCTTCTTCCCTGATCCAATCTATTCCAATTTCCCCCACAATCATCGCTGGCGCCTGAGACGAGAAACGACGGTGATGATTCCTGCACAGTGAAACGACAATTCGCTCGGTGCCCGCCGGGAAATTCAAGCTGTCGGAAGAATTTTGGTGACGGGAGACACCAGATTGCATTAATACTCTGGTAATCACCGGTTGATTGAGCTCTTGTTTCCATTAATTCTAAATTCTGGTTATGTTGGGTGAATATCTCCGTTTTTGTTGTCTCTGGATATCATCTTTTGTGTTTCTGGATATCATCTTTTGTGTTTCTGGATATGAATTTTATGTTGGGTGAATATCTCTGTTTTTGTTGTCTCTGGATATCATCTTTTGTGTTTCTGGATATCATCTTTTGTGTTTCTAGATATGAATTATAAAGTTTCTGGATATTAATTAAAAAGGTTTTGGGTTCTGGATATTAATTATAAAGCTTCTGGATATCAGTTTGTAAGTTTCTGGATATCCGTAATCCGAAAGGATATCCGTAAATTTATTAAATGTTTCGGATATCATTTTGTAGGTTTCTGGATATCATTTTGTAGGTTTCTCGGATATCATTTTGTAATTTCGATATCATTTTTGTTAGTTTCTGGATATCATTTTGTAAGTTTCTGGATATCATTTTGTAAGTTTCTGGATATCCAGAACCTTTTGAAACTGATATCCAGAACATTTGGAAAAACACGTTTCTCCATAACTTATGGAGAAACGCGTTTCTCAGCAGACCTACTCAAAAATAAATAAAAACCTAAACTAAAAATATAGAGAAAATAAAAGAATAAAAGATCCAAAGATCCCAAGAAAATAAAAAGATAAAAGATGATCAAAAACTAGTCTAGGGTTATTTTTATAGGAGGAGGGAGGTGGAAATCCTTTTTGGAAACAAATTAGGATCAAAATCATAGTCAAAATAGAAAATCTCCCGAAATTCGTGGCTGATTCTATGCAAATCTGTGAAAAATCACGTTTTCCTCATTTGTGACGAAATTAATTCTGTTGCTGAAAACCTTGTGGCGGTCGTCCACAGATGCCCACCGAATGCCCATGTGAACAGACAGTTTCTCGGCCTGGAATGCTGATGTTGTGCGGCCGCCCAAGATCAAGGGCGACCGCCCATCCATGCTTGGCCCAAATCCCTCCTTTTTGCCTTGGCCCAATTTCAGCCGTGCCTTGGCCCCATTTCAAGAAGCCTTTGGCCGGCCACTTTTCCCTTTGGGCAGCAATTTTGTGCAGCAACCTCGGCCAGCCTTGGACACAATTTTGGATTACTTAGTATTCGGTTCGTCTCGCAGTTTTGCCGTCGCACTTTGGCCACTATAAAAAATTCTTTTGTACTTCGCTCTTTGAGATTTTATTTTTCATTTTAACCCATGAATTTTTATAAATCAAATTCGTCCAAAATTTCCATATTTCCAATTTAGTCCCTGAATTTCCAATATTTACGGTTTGGCCCTTGAACTTCCAAATGTCGGTTTTGTCCCAGATTTTCCAAAATTGCAATTTGATCCAAAAGCTTCCAAAGTACGCTACAATCCTCTGTTTTGTCAATAATTGCACTTCAACCCCTGTACTTTCAAAACACTACAAAATACATTAAATTCTCAAGGTTTCGAGCATCAAATAAGCTAGGAAATATATCTTTTGGTTGGGTAAAACCACATCCATCAAATACCCCCAAACTTATCTTTTGCTCGTCCTCGAGTAAAACAAAATAAAAACTAACTAAATAAAACAAAATAAAATATTTTTGGATTGTTCAATTCATATAATAGGCCGTTGGCACAACAAGTCTCAGATCTTACAACACACATAATCTACAAGAATTATCATGAACATGAGACTATAATTACATGGATGCATCTAACTTATAATTCTCCACCACATAATGAAAGATGAATGAAATATGGGAGATCATTGTCACCAAAGTAAGATATTTTATAGGGTCACTAACCACATGCTCTAAATCAATGATAATAAGATGAAATTTCACAAGGACACTCATATGCATGTTTAAACAAAACTGTCAACCCGGCTACTCTTTAGGGATCAAATATGGCTTTACGGTTTGTAATGAATCGCGATAAACGCGGGCTAGGTTCACGGTTCCAAAAGAAGTTAAGGACATACGAAGTCAAGCAAGTGAAACTAGAAAGTCTTCATCATACATCCTCACTTTGAAATTTATCACTCCGCTCCATGCCAACCCATTAATTTAACCCCCAAACATATAATTTTGTATACTTTCAAACTTGGGATTGATCACCTTTCTTTCTTTTTGATCACTTTCCACTTCAACATTAGAGAGGGCAAGGCTCTTTTTTTTTTTTTTTTTTCATTTTTTTTCTTTTCTTTGCACAAATAAATAATGAAGAATGTGCATTCAATACTTTTTTTTCAAGCCCCTATTTTCATTACATAACAATTCATAACCCTTTTCTTTCTTTTCATGACCACTTTCCACTCAACCCTTGATTTTCCAAACATCCCCCAAATATCTCCATTCTTTCCCTAGTTTCACTTTTTTGAAAAGGTGCGAAAATAGTGTATAGGTTAAAAGGGGTAGGATAATGAGGATACAAAAGAAGGCGAATGGTGGTCTAAGATAACCTCCCACTTTGTGAGAGATTCCATTCTTTTTCAAGCTCAAAAGGGATTCTAGCGATTTTTTTTATATAAGTGACGAGAAAGTTAAAGGCTCACAAATAGGGTTCAAAGAAAATAGCCACATATCACTTCCCGAATAGCCTAATTGATGTGTTATTGACAGTCATGCAAACATATTCTAGGGACCCCGAGAATGCCAAAGTGATCCTAAAAAGGTCTCCTAAATTGGTAACAATGATCAAGAAAAATAATATGGAAGTGAAAGGTGGAGAAATCATACTTTACATGTTTCAATGCAATTATATCTCCATATTGACAATAATACTCAAGATTTTTAAAATTAAATCACTCTCAAATCATCATGGACTCTTGCCAACTTCCCAAAATATGAAAAGAACAAAAATTTTTAAAGTTTTCTATTTTTTTGGAGGGTGACACTATATACACTCCCCTATAAACCCACAAACTTGGAGAGATATCTACCTCCAAACTCAAAACATGCTATGCCCTCATAGCAAAGAACAAAAACATGCCTTGGGTTCAAAGGACAATATGACACAACAAAACAAATAAATAAAGCAAATATAACGTACCTACTTGGGTTGCCTCCCAATAAGCGCATTTGGTTAAGGTCGTTAGCCCGACCGTTGCTTACGTTTGGACTTCACCTTCCGTCCTTTGGCCCACTTCATGGTTTTGCGGGTCCTTATTTTCAGTTCATGCCCCATATATATTCCTTGCATCATCAAATCATTTAGTTTCCAAGGAAATCTTTCACGCTTCAGCTTTTTGGGCTTCTTCTCTCGGGAGTCCTTGCCACTTTCTCCGTCTTCAACGATGGGAGGGATCACCAAAATCATGGAGGATTCATCATCGGCATTTTCCATGAGTCGAGGTTGGTGTTCATTCAAACATGGCTTGTCGATCTTGGCGAGAGTGACCATATCTTCTTGAAATTCATTGCCCCGCATCTCACCATAAAGAGCAAGCTCAATTTCATCAACTTGCTCATGCTATGATGTTTCTATAATTTCTTCCGTCTCCATACAACCCAAACTATCATACAATTGCACTTCACTAGAATTTTCATGGGAGGTTTCATAGACAAAATCCTCCGTTTCATTTTCCAAAAGTGGCTCTTGTTGTAGTTCGTTCTCAAGTTCTTCATCGGAGTCTTCATAGACAAAGTTCCCCAATGTGTCCCCCAATAGTTGTTCTTTGGGTTGTGCATGGATTATGGTCGAATTTTGATTCCTCACTGTCTCTATCAATTTGTCCAATTGTGCCGACATGTTACTCATGGTTGCCTCTATTCGACTATCCCGTTGTCGTTTCTCCTCCTTATATCTTTCTATAGCTTCCTCCCATGGTTGCTTTTCAAGTTGAGGATGAGAAGGCTCATAGTAATGTGGCCCATAACTGTTCCATCCTTGACTTTGTGAATGGAACGGACTCCCCTCTTGTGGATAATACTCAAAAGAATATGTCCCCGAAGGGCACTCATAAGAACCATGAGAGTATAATCCACAATTTCCACATGACTCATAGACGTCATAGTTATACATCCTTGAGTCCATTTGATTTTTTTTTTAATAATAAAAATAAAAATAAAATAAAATGAGAAGATAATTAAAGAAAACTATTCACACCCAAAAAAAAATAAGAAAAGAAAATTATTTACAATACACTAATCAAAATAAACTTGTTCAAATCACAGCAAATCCCCGACAACGGCGCCAAAAACTTGATGGATAAAAATCCACTTGTAATAAAATACCTAGCAAGTGTACTAGCTACCGTTGTAGTAGTATGCACAAGCAAGGGTCAAATCCACATAGATTTGAGTGTTGAACAAATTGGTTTAATTAGTGTGAAAATAAACAAAAGAAAAAGGGGTTTTGATTGGTTGAATTATTAAACTAATAAAGCAAAATAAATAAATTAAAGATAACAAGAGACAAGGGATTCATGGATTGGGAATCATAACAATTATCACATTATGCTTTTTATTTCATGTAAAAAGGATTCAATCTCATTATTGGGTTCGTTCACAAAAACCTAGGGTTAAGATGTTAACATCACAGTTACGTCGATAAGAACATTAAAACCCTAATATCTCTATCTTGTTTATATATTCAGTTACGTCAATATAAACCTTCAAGAGATTCAATTTAAATCACAAGAACATAAGAACCTAGATTCATTGATTTCAGTTACGTCCTCAATTAAATCTATTCTCTCAACAATGGTCAATGTATAAATGTCCGAGTTACTGAAACAATTTATACCCAAATAGATTCATAGGCCAAAAGTATCTTAACATACAATTGAAGCCTATGAATGATCTTGAAGAATATTGAGAGAACAAGAACGAAAGAGATATAGGAAGAATTAAAACCTTAGCATAAAGATCAAATTGTTACTCACCTCAATTCATGAATCAAATAAATTAGCCTTGAATGGCCATTAAAATAAATAAATCAAAACCTTGTTCTTTCATCTTCAAAAATAAATAAAAACCTAAACTAAAAATATAGAGAAAATAAAAGAATAAAAGATTCAAAGATCTCAAGAAAATAAAAGGATAAAAGATGATCAAAAACTAGTCTAGGGTTGTTTTTATAGGAGGAGGGAGGTGGAAATCCATTTTGAAAACAAATTAGGATCAAAATCCTAGTCAAAATAGAAAATCTCCCGAAATCCGTGGCTGATTCTGTGCAAATCTGTGAAAAATCACGTTTTCCTCATTTGTGACGAAATTAATTCTGTTGCTGAAAACCTTGTGGGCGGTCCCCCACAGATGCCCACCGAATGCCCATGTGAACAGACAGTTTCTCGGCCTGGTGATGTTGTGCGGCCGCCCAAGATCAAGGGCGACCGCCCATCCACGCTTGGCCCAAATCCCTCCTTTTTGCCTTGGCCCAATTTCAGCCATGCCTTGGCCCCATTTCAAGAAGCCTTTGGCCGGCCAATTTTCCCTTTGGCCAGCAATTTTGTGCAGCAACCTCGGCCAGCCTTGGATACAATTTTGGATTACTTAGTATTCGGTTCGTCTCGCAGTTTTGCCGTCGCACTTTGGTCACTATAAAAAATTCTTTTGTACTTCGCTCTTTGAGATTTTATTTTTCATTTTAACCCATGAATTTTTATAAATCAAATTCGTCCAAAATTTCCATATTTCCAATTTAGTCCCTGAATTTCCAATATTTACGGTTTGGCCCTTGAACTTTCAAATGTCGGTTTTGTCCCAGATTTTCCAAAATTGCAATTTGATCCAAAAGCTTTCAAAGTACGCTCCAATCCTCTGTTTTGTCAATAATTGCACTTCAACCCCTGTACTTTCAAAACACTACAAAATACATTAAATTCCCAAGGTTTCGAGCATCAAATAAGCTAGGAAATATATCTTTTGGATGGGTAAAACCACATCCATCAGCGACTCGGGTGAGCTCTAATATTCCAATATTCTCTTCCCGAGGAGTCATCTGACCTCCGAACTCAAAAATCTCATCACACAAAAACAGTTTATTTTTAAACTGATGCCCTTTTTCAATGTTTTGAGCTTAATAAAAACGACGTGGCGACTCTACAAGCAAAAACACAGCCAGACACCTCCACCAACAACGCAAATGGAATAGCCAGATGCCGAGACGCGATTGCGCTGCCTCTCGGATCCGGGCAATTTCCAAAAGCGACAAATGCGAGATGCCGGGTCCCGCGCGCGAGCTGGATCCGGGTAATTTCAGTTGGCAACTCTGCTGGGGAATATTTTTTTTTAAAAAAACTTTTAAACAAAACAAAAGATTTTTAAAACGATGATGAGGGTCAAAACATTCATTTTACCCCTTTCTTTGACTGTTGTGTGTGTGTGCATGTGCTTTACTTTTATTTTACAAAAAAAAATAATACAAAAAAATGCATCAATATACATCTTTGTACGTACATCTAAAATTCTTCAAAAAAAAAACTTCTGTTTTACTCAGAAAAAGAATTTTAGAGACTGCACTCTACTCGCACTGCTACCTCGGTTACACCGCACGCTACTCGCACTGCTGCCTCGGATACACTGCACACTACAACCCTTAACCCGGGGTGGTCTTAGTTGCAGTTCGTTTGGTCTTCCTACGCCTCTCGGACGCGCACGGGATCATTCCAAACATCCCATCCTAGCCAAGCGTCAACCTTGCACGTTTTAGTCTTGAGTCACACTCTGTCCAGACTCAGTTGGTTTTTACCCAGTCCGTGTCATACAGCCTGGATACATATCCCATGCCGAGCATTTTCTGAGTCGAAGCTCGGAACTCAAGATCCCTTGCGCAAGCAAAGCGATGAAAGGTCATGCTAAAATCTTGACCTGATCTTGATTTCCGAAGCTACACCCAGACGATGTTCAGTCCCGGATATACATCCATGCCCACATGACACCATGTCATCAAGCCTTTAATACGTCAGCCATGACGATATGACCCAGCCCACGCCTAACGTCACAGATCCCTTGCGCAAGCAAGGTAAAGAGAGGTCATGCCAAACTCTTGACCCGATCTTGACTCAGGTGCCAGCTCGGCTCACTATACACATGTCTAACGCATTAAAACGAACATGACAGGCTCGGTCCTTAGGTTCGACTTTTCTTTTAGGCCGGTGGAAACCGCTTGCCCTATAGAACCCTCGCCCGGGGCTGTCGACCCTGGGATGTCGAAATACAGGTGCAAAACGAGGGGCTTATAGCCGCACAAATGGTCTCCACTGACCCAGGATCTAGCATAGTTGCGAAAAAGAAGAGCAATCTTTTCCAACCTACCTAGGACTCTGAGAAAACACGTTTTAAGTAAATTAAAACAACAAAGAAAATTAAAAATAAAAAAAATAAAAGAAGCGGAAACCGCATGCCACGTGAGCTTTCCCCCTTTTTGTCCCGAAAGGCCTTCCCGTGTCTAAACCTTGCCCATCACCCCCTCCAGCGAACCGAGAGTGGTTGAGAATACTCGGGAGCCGCCTTTTCAGTATCGAGGTCACAAGGTCTGATAGCCCTTCCAGTTCAATGATCCGCACCGCCCGCTACTCCCCCATGACGGGATCAACAGATAACAGTGAGGGAAACGGAACCCTGCCACTTAGGAACCTTCAGACAATGGAGGAGGTGCTGCGAGCCTTCGAAACTATCAAGAAGCGCCAAGAAGAGCAGCAAGCCTAGATCGTAGACACCCTGCATCTTCGAGGAACCGTTGCAGTGCCCCAACCTGATGGAACCTTCGTTCTCATAGAAGACGAAGAAATACCGGCTCCCCCGGTTTCTTAAAGCTATCAGCAGGTCCCGCCTCCGCCAAGCTACGAGATCCCAGCAACGCAAAGCGCCTCTCGCTCAAAGCTCCACTCAGCGCCGGGCCAAGCGGCCCGACATGCCCGCCTCAAAGACAGCCAGCTTCCCGCCCGCACATCAAGCTCAAGACCAACAAGACACATACGTGCTCGCTCTACGTATCCCAATGCATCTCGGTATCCCCTGTGATTCAATCCTCTCGCCTATATGAGCCTCGCAGCCATAACCAAAAATCCCCATGCTTACCTGGGACAGGCATCCCAAGCGGATATCCCGACATCTCAAGCCTGCCACCCGCTAGTCAGCCACTTGGGTCTAATGAAACATTTCCCCAATTCCCAAGCACAACCCTTAGCGAACCTGGCAATCACGCCCTTAACTTCAATACTCCAAGGTATGGGTTGGTATACACTCAACTACCTCCCCAAGACTCCAGAATGGCAATCCCATCAGCCAATCCACCTCCATCTTCGGTTTCCATCCCCGGAAACGGCAACCCGCCACAACTTGCCGATCCCCACATGGCTTGGCTGATTGAGAAAATGAAGGACATGCAAGGCAAGCTAGCCAGTTCTCAGAAGGACTCCCTCCTGCCTACTGATCCAAGCAAAATGGTCCTACTTCCTCTGAAATTCAGGATGCCGGAAATGGAAAATTTTGACGGGACAGAATGCCCAAAAACCCACATCGACACCTATGTCTTGGGAATGAGAGCCAAGGGGGCAACCCCTCAACAGATGGCGGATCACTTTCAGCATTCTCTCAAATCCACAGCGCTAAGGTGGTTCCTCAATGTAAAGGCAGAAAACCGCTCCACATGGGACCAAATCAGTGATATCTTCCTGGAGAAGTACCGCGCCAACCTTGAGTGGGAGACAAACCGCCATGATCTGCAAGCCATTGAACAAAAGGATGATGAGCCAGTAGGCGAGTTCTATAAAAGTTGGAATTGGAAGCTTAGCGAGATAATGGATTCGCTTTCCAAAGAAGAGCAAATGGATATCTTCCATTCCTGTCTCAAACCATCTTTGAGGACCTTGATCAGCCACCACTTCTATCCAGATCTCCGTGCCATGGTCAACGCCGGAACAAAGTTTGAAAAGACTCTGAGCCATCAGAAGACAACAGCAACCCCTGCTTCGTCTTACCGCTATCGGACAAACCTGTCAACTTCAGCACCTGTCCCGAACAAAGGAAAAGAAGTGGCTGGAACAGTACACTACATCCAGAACGGAGCTCAAGTAAACCGCGATCAAGCAGCCCCAAGGAATAACAATCCCCAAGGAATAACAATCCCCCTCGCTTCCCACAGTTCTAGCATTTTGACAACCTCGAAATGCCTCTGGGCCAAATATTCGAGGCATTGGTAAAGCGAAATCTCCTCAAGCCTCTCGAGAATTTCCAACCAAAGACTCCCAAGCCCAACATGGATATGAGCAAGCACTGTGCCTTCCACAACTACCCCGGCCACACCACCGACAATTGCTTTGTGCTAAAGCAAGTGGTCCAGGGGCTAATCGAAGAGGGAAAGTTGGAACGCCCTCGTGGCCCCAATACCATCGGAAATCCATTCCCCCGAAATGACAGGGTGAACGCGATAGCCTTCGACGAGACTCCAAGCGAGAACAAGCCCCCTGCAATTTCTGAAACCGTCAGCATGCTATTCCGCTATGACTGGGAACGTGAAACCAGAGTCAAACGGTCTCGTGACCGGGAATCCAGACAAGAACGCCCAAGGGCAACTGTCTCCCTACGATCTTTGCCCCGACCAAGGCACACCAATGGATGGATCGAGCGCTCACCAGAGGAGACTGAGTCAAATGGCAGCACGGGAAACGATCTAGCCTTCACAGACGATGACTTGCCGATGTGTGAAAATAGACACAATGAGGCTCTCCTCATCCTCATAAAGATAGAGATGTTCTTCCTCCCGAACGTCTTGATCGATAACGGCTCCGCAGTCTACATCATCGCCCTGAGCACATTGAAACGACTCCGTATCGACCGCTCCCTGATAAGACCTTCGCCCCGGATAATCCGAGCCTACGATTCCACTCCACGACCAATCGTAGGAGTCATCAATCTGAGGATCCAATTCGATGCACAACTAGAGTCGGTAGAGTTCCAAGTCGTGGAAATCAAACCAACCTTCTCTGCCCTGCTGGGACGACCTTGGATACATCAGATGAAGGCAGTATCATCTACTCTTCACCAATGCGTGAAATTCATCAACGCCAAGGGAATACTCGAGGTAATCCGCGGAAGCAGCACAATGACAAGCGCTTGGCCAGCAAGCTACGACCCGGAAGAAGGTCCCGACATGACCAAATACTCTTCTGCAGATGAGTCTCCAGTCCTGTCCTGCTACAAAGTGGATCCCTACATCCACGCTCTAAGCCGCGACGAGCTAGAAATCGAAGAGCTCATGGGTCAAGACGACAACTCCGACATATGCGACTGCGAAGAATGCTTAAGAGAGGATCAAGAGATGGACGCCCAAATGGAGTTTGACCGAGGAGTAGACCCCTACTTCGCCAAAAACCCTCTTGCAAACTGGCTCATCACCGACCCACTGGTACATGACAACCCTCTGGCCGACACTCTCGGATCTCACGGGAACAGCCATCACAGCATAGTCCAATTCAACATCCCGGTGTCTGACCTAGATGAACAGTGGCGCAACCTCCTCCAAAGCCTAATCAGGGAAGGAGAGATAGCATGCCCCCTCGAGTCAGACATTGTAAATGTTGTCAAAGCAAAGATCCTGCATTAAGAGGCGGATTCTATGAAAATGATCAACATCGCAAGAATCAACTCCGACCGCCGAATGCTTCGCCCTCCTGGAAGTAGCCCTCAACGACTTCTATCATCAAGGATCCCCAAGGACTGGCAACAACACTAATGGAGGGACATCATCAAGGGAGCAACCAAAAACCTCCACGATCTGGTTTGAAGTCGAACCACATGCAAGCTATCCTCCGGGATCCGTGCCAACTGAAGATTGGCCACCAAAGCCATCGCCACTCCCTTTAGAGCTACAGCCTGCCAAGAGTAATGAAGCCTGGTCCAATCCCTCGTCGCCTATAGTCTAGCTTCGAGTCGTGTTGTCTGTGAATTCATGTCTTTCGAGTCATCTGATGGCTCTACGCCGGAAGATCGTGAGTCCATAATCAACAATGTACAATCTTTGCGCTTTCAATAAAAGGTCCGACCTTTCTAAAATACCCTTTCATTGCATCTTTATCAAATGATGAATTAACTAACACGCAACCGTTAATCACAATTCATCTAAACAAAGAAGCAAGCACATTAATTGAATAAATGCATCAAGCAAACATTTAAGCATGTTGTCAAACGAGAGAAAAACCGGGCCCAAGCTATCGAGAAGGTTTTAATCACATCGATTTGGGAAACTGCTGAAGAGCAAAAAGAGACACAAGTCGGAAGTCTCCTCACCAGCACAGTCCAGATCTTCCAATACCTCAAAAATGGGGAAACCGCCTTCATGAACGAGGAAGGTCAAGGCAGGGAAGGAGTCAAAGCCAAGAGCATCATGGCCCTAAAATGCCTCGCCTCTCACGTTGTCATCCTTGGGGACATGCTGTACAAGAAACGCTACCAAGGACCACTCCTATGCTGCATCAGCCAGGAAGAAGCAAGCGAGCTCATGAACGAAGTCCACAATGGGGCTTGCGGTCCCCACATGAACGCCAGGGCCCTAATGCAAATCATTCTCCGGATGGGCTACTACTGGATCTCCATGGAGGCAGACTGCATCCACTTTGTCCGAAGCTGCAACAAGTGTCAACGGTTCTCCAACCTCAATCATCTACCTCCTCACGATCTCTACTGCATGACTACGCCCTGGCCCTTTGCCACATGGGGAACTGACGTCATCAGAAAAATTGCTCCGCCAGGCAGCAACGGTCACGAGTTCGTCTTAGTAGCCATCGACTACTTCACCAAATGGGTCGATGCCAAGTCCTACAAGGTGCTCACCTCCATGAAAGTCGCGCATTTCCTCAAGGAAAACATCATCTGCCGATACGGCATCCCGAACGAGGTCATATCAGACAACGGCTCACACTTCAAAGGAGAATGCGATAGACTGCTGGCCGAATTCAAGATCACACGCCACAAGTCTTCTCCCTACCGACCACAAACCAATGGCGCCGTAGAAGCAGCAAACAAGACCCTCGAACGGATCATCCGAAAAATAACCACCCGAGGACGAGATTGGCCCGAGAAGCTGCACCTTGCACTTTGGGGCTACCAAACATCAGTCAGAACAGCCACGGGAGAAACCCCATTCGCCCTGACATACGGGATAGAAGCAGTCCTTCCCATCGAATTGGAAATTCCCTCACTCCGAGTGCTGCTGGAAAATGAAATCAACGAAGTCGAAGGGCTCCGAAGCCGACACGACGAACTAGCTCTGCTAGACGAGCGACGACTAAAGGCCATGGAACACGTCCGAGCCTACCAAAGCAGGATGGCTAGAGCTTTCGACAAGAAGGTCAAGTCCCGAGACATCAGGGAAGGCGATCTGGTACTCAAAGAAAAGCCTCCCACTCGAACCAACCCACTGGGAAAATGGGAACCAACATGGATCGGCCCTTTCGTGGTTCAAAAGATCTTCTCCGGAGGTGCCATGAAGCCGATGCACCTAGACGGCAATCCCTTCATGAATCCAAATAACGGAAGCAAACTTCGCAGATACTTCGCCTAAAGAAGAACAATCGTGCATCTCTTGGCACTCCATGTAGTGTCGAACTACGTGCACTGAGCCCTCTAGTCCGGGGGAACGTAGGCAACCTTAATTGGTCCGGTCTAAAAACACACAAAAAAGTCAAAAGTTTGAATGTCAACCAAGACCTACATCAAGCTACACACTTTCCAAGAGCATGCCCCCACCATCACCTTGACCAAGTCAAACGACGGCGGCAACATCAAAGGACATCCAAAGGTCACTCAGCGTCCAACGACTGACCCATGTCTGCTTCCAAGCCAAGGGCTTGTCTTCGCCCTCACGCGCTTCAAAAAAAAAAAAAAAAAAAGAGCTCGAGCAAGGGCTCCCAAAAAAAAAAATAAGCTCAAGCAGAAGCTACAAAAAAAAGAGGACAAGAGCCCGACGCCAACAAACAAGGGGCAAGGAAGCTACGGAAAAGACCGTCAAAACGACTTGTCAGGGGATCATCCAACCTCTCAGTTAAACACAAAACCCAAGCAAAAGGGATTACCGTCAAGGACCAGGCTGCTTCAGTCCACAAACGCAACAGAAAAGTCAAAAGATGGATGCCGCCAAGGTTCACAAAAGAAACAAAAGCGAACAAGAGATCTTGCGTCTCGACGAAGCTTTAAAAGTAAATCACAAATCACTAATGATTACAACATTTCTTGATGAGTTCAAGCACGGTCTACTCTCAAGTTCACAACATGCTAAAAGACAGCTTAATACATTTAACAAATAATGTGTTTGCAATGCAATGAATGGATACCTATGAGGTCATTCCGCGCTATCTGCGCTTGTCCCCTCGCCATTCTTCCCTTTCTTCCCTCGTCCCCGGCGAGTCTTCTTTCGCTCCACGCGAGCCAGCTATGCGTCTCTCAGTCCGAGATTAGGGGTCCTCCCCGTAGAGTCAAACAACCCAACAGCTCTCAGGGCTTCATTCGCCTGTGCTTCGGCTCGGATCTCCTCCCTGCGAGTCTGCAAAAGGGGACCTTTCCCCGTCAGTCGGTCAACTCTAGTCTCGTAGTCAAACAAAGTGTCTCCCGTAACATCCCGAGGGTCGACTGTGCTTCGGCACTCCTAAGGCAATAGCTACTACGGCAATCGGGCCCCGTAATCGCTCTACTCCTCGCTCCCCAAAGCCACTGGGACCGCCCAACAAGCCTGCTCATACCAAAGCCGTGCACCGGGTAGTCAATACGACAATCTCCCGACGTCTAAGGAGCACCACAGGAGGGAAAACGGAATACTTCCATACCCTCAGAAAATACGAAAGAGCACCTGGAGCTGCCATACAAAGAGGAGCTACCTCCGCAGTAGCAAGGTCATCCCAGCCAAACAAAGGCTCCTGCTTCATCCCTAACTGCCGGGAAACAAGCGACGGAATATAGAAGGAAGACCAAGACAAACCTAGAACTCTGACAACATAGGATCCTTCCTGAAAGTCCCTCCTAGTCTCAATCCCCCCAGTGCGAAACCCACCAACGAATCTGATGCGTACCAAGCCGTGCCATCCATCTCTCCCAGGCGGACTGATCCGTATCCAACACAAGAGGTCGCCGAGTAAATGACCACGGACTAAATGATGTCGGAGCCTCGGGCATGGCCTGAAGTCTCTCTCGCAGCCACAAGGTGAGCAAAGCGGGGCTTCCCCCTCTCATTAACCGATCCCCAGTCGCCATACGGTCAATACCATGAAGAGTCTCCCCCAGTACCAAGTACCAACGGGACAATATCCTCTCCAGCTCTGCAGTGCCCAACCACATCTAGCAAAGCGCCATCGCAAACCCCAAGGGAGCCGACTACGAAAAGCGTCGCTATCACGCACAAGGCAAATGCATCCCACGAGACATCACTCTCATCATCAATCATAAAACCGCTCCGAGCAGCGTAAATGTCAATATGACACGAATCAAGGATCATGTCCTGCACTTCTCCTAACGAAGTCCGAAGGAAGCATGCAAGCTTCACGCTCATGGCAGCAACGCCAATCAAAGGAAGCGAGATGGCCTCCACCTCCGGTCCTCCAATCAAAGCCCGAAAATCCTCGAAGGTGGGCACCATCTCATTGTAGGAGAAGCAATACACATGCCTCCTAACATCCCAGAACTTCGCGGCAGCCCGCAATAATTCCCAATCAGGAACCAACTCCTTAAGGGACCAAACCGAGCAAAGTCGAAACCTTACCTCGAAAGCCCGCCTCTGATGCCTCATACGGTGTCGCATCCACATTTTCAGCCACTCAAGGAAGTATTCTTGCCGCTCCTGCGAAAGCCTTGGCAAAATTCGTGGAACGTATGAAAAATCCATGGCAAAAATGGAGGTTCCTAGAGAAAATGGGGAAGAAAGCTCGAAATGGCTGCAAATGGGAAGTGGGGAAAGTCCAAGACATCCGGAAAATACTTATCCCTTCCCAAAAGCAAAGGTGATCTGTACGGACCTCTTTGCATCCCAAGTTGGTCCGTACGGACCTTGTTGCATCATGGTCCCACTTTCCCAGCAAATAATACAACAACCACTGTTCTCAGCAGGACCTTGCTCCAAACTGCCCAAATTCTGGCCAAAGCCATTTCCGGCAAGCATACACTACCCACAAACGCACTCCCAGCTCACGTGGCATGCACAAATAATAAACCAGCAACAATTCCTAGGACAACTCCCGGGAATCACAAAATACGACATTACATCTTAAAATAAAATACTTTGCGGTGCAAATGCGAATGTTTTATTACAGGTACACATAATGTCTGTTGCTAAACAAAAAAAAAAGATATGGAAAGAGGGAAAGCAAATGATCCCTAATCCGACTCTTCATCATCATCATCAACATCCTCAAGCGAGAAGTCAGGCACCCCGACAAACTCGCCAGCCACACCCTCGTCATCAGAATATTGAACCCCCTCCTGGGGTGGGTACTCAAAATAATCGGAAGGGTCAAACTCGGCAAAAGGATCGAAGAAGGCAGGCTCTGACGAACTCTCTCCCGGTGCCTCCTGCGAAGGCCGAATCGGTGAAAGACCGCCGCCTCGGACTCCCGAAGACGTCCTGGCATCCATGCTATGCCGCTCCCGAGAAGGTCCCTCCAACTGCTGCCCCGGCTCAACCCTTGGCGGAGGAACGTCCACAGAATGCCTCGAAGGCATCGACTCGTATGCCAGCACACACCTCGAAGACCGGCAAGACAGCTTCCCCGCCAACTTCTTCGCAAAGGACTGCATCGCCACATAACGGCGGGTCAGCGTGTCGAAGGCTCTCCCCGGGACCTGCACAAGCAAACAGCCAAAGAAACGCTCAGCTAAAGAGATACATGCATACAAAAAGAGTAAAATACAGAAAAAATGCCAAGATGGAAAAGAGTAAGCACACTCATCGGCATATCCGGGTCAACCCGGTAGGCAGCTGGAGCCTGCTCAGGGACGGGTACGGACACCCTCCGCCTCGATGAGTCCCTGCGAACATATGTAAAATCCGGCCCAGGCACCGGAACCTCTGGGGGACCTGGCGGGCCATCCTGCCTCTCCCTCGCCAACACCTGTGGCGTCCTCAACTTCCTCCTAACAAAGGCCCCATACTCCTCTCCATACAAAACAAACTCATTGGCACTCACGCCGCCTAGATATCTCTCAAACTCCAGCACATCCATATCACGGGAATCCATCATCCCAAAAGGCGGGTCCCTCGGAGCCAGGGGGAGCATACCCGGGCCATGCTGCCAGAAGACCCTCTCTCCCAAGTACATGACATCACATGTCATGCCCCACAGCATCTTCCTCTGCGCCGTCACTACAGGAGCACCCTCAAACTCGTCAGCCCCATACCGAGCCCAGGGGTACAGATCAAACTCCGCCGGGCTATCTCTCCCCAGATGCTCCTGCACATCCCCGTAGGCAATGGTGATCTTCCGCCTACTCGTCCTCCTCCTCCTCAACGGGCGGGCCCAACCCAACATAGCAGGATAGGCCGCTATGGCCTCAGCCTCTCTATCCCACGGGAAGCACCAGAAGATCTCATAGAACCACACCTGTGACAAAAGCTGAAAAGGCTCAGTGCAAAGGAAAAATGGAGAAATGACAGATTGCTAAATCAAAAACAGCAATAAACTCATACCTCCAAAGCAAAATCAAAGCAGCCCAAAGAACTGGCCACGCCTCGGCTAAACCGGTCCAAAGAGAAATAAAGCTCGGCCAAGCCCGCCTCGCCCCAAGCTATATCACAAACCCTCTCCAAATCAATCAGGCTCTCCAGCAGAGCAAAAGGAGCCGCAGTCGCGTGATTCGAGAACAGAGTCTCGGAAAGGGCAAACCACAGGAAGGAGCGTGCCAGCTGCTCCGCCGTCACCAGGCCGGTACCACGGCAATAGGCCCCAATACTGGCCGTAATCCGCATCTCTACGTCACTGTATAGCATGCCCAGGCCCCTGTGAGGAAGAGGCGCAAAGCCCAACAGCTCAGCCAGCACCCCCTCGGATATCCTGTCCCTCCACCGCTCTAGCCCTCCTTTGAAGGAAAGCCCGGTGATAGCAGCAAAATCGGTGGGAGTCACCGTCACCTCGCCCCAGCTCAAATGGAAGGTGTGGGTGGTATCCCACCAATACTCAGACAATCCCAGGAAGATACTCGTGTTCTTCCTCGTATCAGAAATCCCGGCCAAGTTTTCCACGAACTCGCCCAAGCCAGAACCATAGACCAGCCTCTTAGGGCTCGGCCTGCCCCCCATAGAGATGTCCGGCAACTGCTGCCACAACTCCACTAATGCCTCGAGCGACCCCCGAGACTTCATCTTCTTGGCTTTCCCAGATAAAAGCCCCTCATCCTGCAGGTAAACACAGCAAAGGTACGTCAGTCACAGTAGTTAATGCAAAACACCAAAAGAAAAAAAATAGGGGGTCCATCCCAACATTGCACATAATTTTCACATGCAACCTGTCACAAAACACGGCATGCATTGCACATAATTTTCCCCATGCAGTCCGTCACAAAACACGGCACACACTGTACAAATTTTCTCAACAGAGGGATTAAGCCCTGTACACGACACATTTTCAAAAGACCCGTCACAAAACACGGCACATATTGCACATAAACTCCCCACAAAGTCCGTCACCAAAAACACGGCCCACACTACATTACACATTTTCAGAAAAGTCCGTCCCTACACCGCATATACTTTCAGACAAAACCCGTCACAAAACACGACACATGTCACATTTTTCACAAAATTTGTCCCCACATGTCAATTTTTCTCACAATGTACACATAGAAATAGCATAAGGTACAAAACACCAAAGCATGTATTTCAAAGAGAGACACTTTATTTTTACAAATAAGAGCTAATCTACACATTTTTGCACAAAAATCACATACCCACAATTTTTACATGCTCAATTTCAACAATTCATCACGAATTTCACAAAAAGCATGGCAAACAACAAAAGCCCCAAATATGCGAAAAACTATAACCTAGTTCTAGCATTCAACAATTCAAGCAAGGAATCAAGACGAAATTGATTTCTTACCTCCCCGACGTTCCTAGCTCGCCTAGTGTGCACCTCCAAATTCGGATACAACACATCCGGGTTTCTCGACGAAGGCACGAAGGAAGTGCAATTCCTTTGAAGCTCCGCCCTTTGCTTGATCACCTCTTGGCTTCGTTGACGACGACCTCTCCGTGCTCTTTTCGCCATTGACATGCAATTCAAGCTAAATTATGGAGGATTTCCTAAGCAATTTGGAGCAAAAATGGAGTTTTCTCTCCCTCTCTCTCGGTGGTTCACGAACTGGAAGAAGAAGAATGGGGAAAAGCCTCGTGTCTGAAGCTGGTCAAAACCTGGGAACTGTAAAAATCAACATTGGTCTGTACGGACCTCTTTGCAGAAGGAGAAGATCCGTATGGACCTTCTTGCAACATGAGGCCAAATTACTTCTTTGCCCTTATAATCTTTGCCCCTGGCTGTCCAAAGGCCTATTTCAGCAGATTCAATGCAGTTTGGTCCTCAACCCAACAAAACCAACCACCGGCCATCATCGTAAGCCCGGACCTCGCCCACTAAACAGCAACGCAAACACCGGCCGTCATCGTAAGCCTGGACCTCGCCCACTAAACGGTAAAGCAAGCCCAAAAGGAGCCAGCACCTCCAAGCACAAATCTCAAGGCACAAAACGCCTCCAAAATGCCAAACGGTGAATCAACCACTGGCCATCAAAGTAAGCCCGAAGTCACCTTCTCAGCAGAAAAAGCCCCTACAAGGCCACATATCCCCAGCAAATGAACACCGGCAATCATCGTAGGTCCAACCTTTTCCCCAGCGGACAAAACGCGGGACATTCACACCTCTCACAATCAAAGCACAAGGCAATCACGCCTCACAAAGGCCTCGCCAGGTTCATACTCCTGATCCAAGCCTCAACTTAAGTTCATACTCCTGAACTAAGTCTCAAGCGCCAGGTTCATACTCCTGAACCAAGCCTCAACTTAAGTTCATACTCCTGAACCAAGCCTCAACTTAAGTTCACTCCTGAACTAAGTCTCAAGCGCCAGGTTCATACACCTGAACCAAAACCCACAGTCAGAGGACACAACACATCCTCACGCACGACGCAACCACAAGTCCCGGGGTATGGCATGCCCTCATCTATATCTCCAGCCCGGAAGGCTTTAAACCACTCGGTCCGGAAGACCGTATAAACCTCCCAAATAACTATCTCCAGTCTGGAAGGCTTTAAACCACTCGGTCCGGAAGACCGCATAAACCTCCCAAATCACTATCTCCAGCCCGGAAGGCTTTAAACCACCCGATTTGGAAAATCGTAAAATTTCCATCTCAGGGCGCCACC
Source organism: Adenophora triphylla var. japonica (assembly GCA_022495995.1). Taxonomy (NCBI): domain Eukaryota; kingdom Viridiplantae; phylum Streptophyta; class Magnoliopsida; order Asterales; family Campanulaceae; genus Adenophora; species Adenophora triphylla. Next base: position 895,670 of record JAFEMH010000181.1, read on the forward strand.
ACGTCCTCACAGTCGACCTCGGCGGTCACACGACACTTCAGGGCACCATCACGCCCGCATACACTCACAATTTCACGACCTCTGAACTACGACCAGGCTTGATTCCCGCTAGGGATACGTAGGAATCCTATCACAGGGTCCAGCCATCGACCTATACGGTCACCCAGGACGCCTCCACGTCCTTACCATCGACCTATACGGTCACCCAGGACGCCTCCACGTCCTTACCATCGACCTATACGGTCACCCAGGATGCCTCCACGTCCTTACCATCGACCTATACGGTCACCCAGGACGCCTCCACGTCCTTACCATCGACCTATACGGTCACCCAGGACGCCTCCACATCCTTACCATCGACCTATACGGTCACCCAGAACGCCTCCACGTCCTTACCATCGACCTATACGGTCACCCAGGACGCCTCCACGTCCTTACCATCGACCTATACGGTCACCCAGGACGCCTCCACGTCCTTACCATCGACATATACGGTCACCCACGACGCCTCCACGTCCTTACCATCGACCTATACAGTCACCCAGGACGCCTCCACGTCCTTACCATCGACCTATACGGTCACCCAGGACGCCTCCACGTCCTTACCACCGACCTATGCGGTCACCCACAGGATACCATCGCATCCACACACAGAGTTCCAGTCAGAGGACATCTCACGTCCTCGTACACAACAACACTCACCCCACACACGAACTACGACCAGGCTTGATTCCCACTAGAGATACCACTACCAGAAACAGGTGTTTTAGCGACGGAATAATCAGCGACGGAACCATTCCGTCGCTAAATAGCGGCAGAATATAAGCTTTAGCGTCGGAATTATTTTGGCGTCAAATTTAGCGACGGAATTTAATTCCGCCGCTAAAAAGAATATTCCTCGAATATTCGTTTAATTACCGCCACTATTTTCGCGGTTGATTTACCGACGAAATATTCCGCCGCTAAATATTTATCAGCGACGGAATTATTTCGCCGGTGAAAATATATCATTTTTTTATTTTTTTATTTATCAGCGTCGGAAATATTCCGACGGTGAAATTAAAATATTTTTTATTTTTTTTTTGAAATGCTACACCGACGGAATATTTCCGCCGCTGAATAATTAATTTTTTTAATTTATCAGCGTCGGAAATATTCCGACGGGGAAATTAAATGTTTGTTTTTTTTTTTGATTAAACACCGACGGAATATTTCCGCCGCTGATAATTTAATATTTTTTTATTTATCAGCGACGAAAATATTCTGTTGCTGATAATAAAATATAATTTTTGTTTATTTTTAGAACTAATTAACAAAATAACAAACTAAAAAACATTAAAATATCATAAATATTTATGATATTTTTGAAAAAATAAATAAATCATAAATATTTATTAATTTTAATTTAATAAATATCATTATTTTTATTTATATAAAATATGAAAGTTATTTTAAATTACTCTCAAAAAAATAAATATGAGTCAATAAATATTATTTTTGAAAAAATAAATAAATTCTAAACCCTAAACCTAATACCCTATATATACGTACACTATACACTATACATTATACCCTATACCCTATATCCTTTACCCTATATACTATACCCTATACACTATACCCTATACCCTATACCCTATACCATATACCCTATACACTATACCCTATACACTATACCCTATACACTATACACTATACCCTATACCCTATACACTATACCCTATACCCTATACCCTATACCCTATACCCTATACCCTATACCCTATACACTATACAATATACACTATACACTACACCCTACACCCTATACCCTATACACTATACACTATACCCTACACACTATACCCTGTACCCTATACCCTATACCCTATACCCTATACACTATACACTATACACTATACACTATACACTATACACTAATTAATCCTAAACCCTAAACCCTAAACCCTAAGCCCTTATAAACCCTAACCCCTAAACCCTAACCCCTGCAATGTAAGGTGTTAATGTTAAGATCATGTGTTGCCATGATTGTTATCCCAAGTGTTGCAAACCAGTGTTGCCACTGGTGTTGCCAAAAGTGTTGCCATTTGGAATTGGCGACACTGAGTTAGTTACTGTATTTTTCACAAATATTAATGGGTAAATTAATGTTTATATAACAGTTGTTAGTCACCTTAAAATGAGCTTGAAATCAGCAACAGAATATGCCCAGGCGAGAATTACGAAGAGGAGGAATTAACAAATAAACATGTGTTTATTTGTTTAATTTATGACCAAGCAAAGAGATATTTTATTCAGCTATTCTGGGGGAGAACAAGTCAGAGTACAAGGCAATCAAAGCTAAGAGGTACAAGCAAGAGAAGCAAGAGAAGACTAGGTCTCCTACAAATGAGGCGAGAAGGCATAAATGGAGGAAACAAACCCAAGGCTGTTAGCTGATCATTTGAGTAGGCTCCAAGACTTTGTGGCCTATAAATAGTGCAGTGGATCTTCATTGAAGATCATCCAATTCAGAAAACGCAAATCTGCACAAGAAAGTAGAATTCTGCTCTCAAGTGTTGCCATTCAGTGTCGGCAACACTTTATCCAACACTCGAGAATTTCATATAGATTTTTATATTTTTGTGAGGTTTTGAGTGTTCATTTTCAGAGAGAATTTGTGTATATGTTATTCCTTATATCAGGGTTCGTTTATCATTAAGGAACTTCTTCGACCTTGTATTGAATTCATATTATTAATAGAAAGGTCTGCCTTCTTGGCACCCAACAAGTTATATATTTATATAACTTGATAAAAATTATATTCTTGTGTATTGCTTTAATTTTTCCGCTGCAAATTATATTTATTTCTATTGATTTGTGCTTTTTCTAGAATTGGTGAAAGTGTTGTTGTTAGTGTCATCAACACTAAAGACAACACCCGTGAGTTTCATCTCACTTTGTGAGTTTCGTCTCATAAATTCTTAGCCATAGACAATTTCAATTGGTATCAGAGCCTAGCACTTGATATACTAAGTGTTTAGATCCTTTTGTCATGGCTTATGATCCTGCAAACCCTAATCAAAAGAGATTACCAGTTTTAGACGGATCTAATTATGCTTATTGGAAGATTCGCCTACGCTCGCATATCAAATCAATTGATCTTCGGGCTTGGCGATCTATTTTAAATGGTTATTCTGTTCCAATGCTTCCTCCGGATGACGATGGTGACGTTCAAGTCAAACCTGAATTCGAGTGGACAATTGAAGAGAATAATCTTGCTAGTTTCAATGAAAAGGCACTGAATGCCATCTATGAATGGGTTGACATGCATATGTTCAAACTTGTTCAAAATTGTTCCACAGCTAAAGAAGCTTGGGATATTTTACAAAGGTTTTGTGAAGGAGATGGCGTTGTCCGAGAAACAAAGCTTAGAGGTCTCACTAGTAGATTTGAAAGATTAAGAATGGGTGAAAATGAAGACATCTCGTCTTATTTTGAAAAGTTGATTGATATTTCAAATGCTTGTCAAGTATTAGGGGAGCCTTTTACAAATAAACAACTTGCTTCAAAAGCTATTCGTACTCTTCCCGAACGTTTTAATATTAAAGTTTCAGCTATTGAAGAGGCCCATAATCTTTCAACAATGGACATTAACTCCTTAATGAGTATTTTGAAAAACTTTGAGTTGAATCTCAATGAACAAACGGAGGCTTCTAAAGGCAAGAATATTGCCTTAAAAGTCGAATCTTCGGACACATGTGTGGATGATGAAGATGAAGTCTTCGAGGAGTTAGATGAAAATACTAGTGTAGCTTTACTTGCAAAGAGATATAATTCTATGGTTAGAAAATTTAACAAAGTGCAGGTAAAAGCTAAGGACCAGACGGCCAAAACCTCTAGTTTTGTACCAAGGAGAGGTCCTCCTCCAAATCAAAAGGATACCCCACCTAGGCGTGCATCCTCGAAAAAGATCAGGTCCGATCCTAAGTACATTGAATCTATTCAATGTCATGCTTGTTCCGGTTGGGGTCACTATGCCAATGAATGTGCTAACACCTTGAGAAAGGCGGGCAAAAACTTGTGGGTATCTCTTAGTGATGGAGAGGAGGAAGGAACGGAGAAAGAAGAAAAAACGGAGCAAGTAGTCATGATGGCCACGGTAGAGGAGCTATCTTTGACTGAGAGTGTTACTTCAAGTGTTGATCCAGATTTGACAACACTTGACACAACATTGGTGACTTCTTCAGAAAGTGTTGCTCCAAGTGACGTCCAGGAATTGGCAACACTTGGCACAACACTCAGCAGGTATGATTCTTTAACTGATCTTAATTTACATGGTTCTGCTGATTTAAATTCAGAGGAGATTATAGAGGATGATCTTGATAAAGATGAGCTCATTTTTGAATTAAAAAACCTCTATAAATCTCTCCTCGTGGAATGGAAAAAGGAGAACAAGATGGTGGTTTTCTTGAAAAAGGAAAATCAGGATCTTAAGAACTCCTTGACTCGGCTAGAAGCTCAACTCAGTAGGAGAGACTTGGATCTTGATAAAATCAAGGCCAAACTCAACCTAGCCGAATCCACCTTCAAAAAACTCAACACGAGTTCATCCAAATTGGATGAAATACTCAATTTGAGTAAGCCTCTGAAAGCTGGTCTTGGGTTCCAAGAATCACTTGAAAGTATTACCTTTTCCTTGTTTGATGTTGAAACTAAAAATTGTTTTGTAAAAGAGCGTGTCAAGGAAAAGGGTAGCACTCCTAGTGATACTCCTGATCAATCCAATGAATGTGGATACTGTCACAAAGCTGGACATTTAAAATCAGATTGCATTTTTCTTCAAAAGAAAATGTCCAGTCTTCAAGTGTCGCCTCAAGTGTCGCCAGTTTCTCAGGGCAACACTCATGGCAACACTGGTGAACAGAAATCCAGATTTTCAAAAAAGGGTTGGTTACCCATGGAAAAACTGAAATGCTATGTTGTTTATACAGCTTTAAGGACTAACATTGCAGGAACTTGGTACTTTGATAGTGGATGTTCACGTCATATGACGGGTACAAAATCATTCCTAACAGAGTACCAACCTATTCAAGGAGGGTCTGTGACTTATGGTGGTGGAGGCAAGAGTGAAATAGTTGGTAAAGGAACACTGGATATTGTTGGTTTTCCTCCTTTGAAAAATGTCTTGCACGTAGATGGTTTACTTGCTATTTTAATTAGCATTAGCCAACTATGTGATGACAATTTGGAGGTAAAATTCAATAAAAATACCTGTGAAGTGTTTGATAACACTAACTTTTGTGTCATGACTGGAATAAGATCAAGTGATAATTGCTATCTGGTTGGTAATAAATCAGTGTGCAATTTGACAAAACTTGATGATATTAGGTTATGGCATCAAAAGTTAGGTCATTCTCATTATAGGAATCTTGAGAAGATTATCAAACATAATGCCGTCAAAGGTGTTCCTAAACTAGACCTCAAAGACACCGTGATGTGTGGTGACTGTCAAAAGGGTAAGCAAACTCGTGTTGCTCACAGTATTGAACAACACCATGAGCAACACTCAGGAACAACACATTGTTTTCAGCTTCTACATATGGACTTGATGGGTCCTATTGAGGTAGAAAGCTTAGGAGGTAAGAAGTATGTTTATGTAATAGTTGATGATTTTTCTAGGTTTACATGGGTGTATTTCTTAAGAGAAAAATCTGAAACTTTTGATAAATTTACTCACTTAGTTTCTAAAATCAAAAACATGTTTTGTTCTCCTATTTTTCGAATAAGGTCAGATCATGGTAGAGAATTTGAAAATCTCTCCTTCTCTACATTTTGTAGTAAAAAGGGGATACACCATGAATTTTCAGCACCCAAAACACCACAACAAAATGGTGTTGCTGAAAGGAAAAATAGGACTTTAATGGAGATGGCTCGTGTTATGCTAATTGCTAGAAATATTTCTAAAGGTTTTTGGGCCGAAGCAGTAAACACAGCTTGTCACACTACGAATAGAGTTTTCTTAAGACACGGTACAACTATGACACCCTATGAGATTTTAAATGGAAAGAAACCTACGGTTCACTATTTTCATGTGTTTGGGTGTTTGTGCTACATTTTAAATGACCGGGAATACCTAGGAAAACTTGATTCTAAGAGTGACAAAGCCATCTTTCTGGGCTTCTCTCAAAATAGTCATGCTTATCGTGTCTATAACTTGAGGTTAAAAGTGATTCAAGAATCGGTGAATATTGAATTTAATGATTACTTGAGTGCTACAGGAGAACCAGCTGATAATATACCTCTGACCTTGCTGGAAGAAGTTGAACAGAGGCTGGAACGAGCGATTCGGCCGGTGCGATCCACAGATTCAAGTGTCGCCCCGAGTGTTGCCCCTGAAATGGCAACACCCGAGGCAACACGGGAGAACGTAACAGTGGCTGGAAATTCTGAGAGCAGTGACTCAGAAGAAGAAGATGGATTGGTGTACCATCAAGGCAGGAGAGATCCCCCAGCTCGTATCAGAAATTATCATCCCATTACTCAAGTAATTGGTGATGTTAATGAAGGGGTTCGAACAAGAAATAAGGAGCCAATAGACTACAGAGATATGGTTAGATATGTGTGTATGTCCTCCACATACTCTCAGGTAAAACACTCATGTTTCGTTTCCTCTCTTGAACCAAAAAATGTGATTGAAGCTTTAAATGATAAATTCTGGATTCAAGCTATGCAAGAAGATCTTGAACAATTTACTCGTAATGAGGTTTGGTGTTTAGTTCCACGTCCTTTAAATACTAACATTATTGGAACTAAATGGATTTACAAAAAAAAAATCTGATGAATTGGGTAATATTGTTCGTAATAAAGCTCGTCTTGTGGCTCAAGGCTATACACAAGTGGAAGGAATCGACTTTGACGAGACCTTTGCACCTGTGGCTAGAATTGAGTCAATAAGACTTCTTCTTGCTATAGCCTGTTACCTCAAAATCACATTGCACCAAATGGATGTCAAAGCGGCTTTCTTGAATGGGTACTTAGATAAAGAGATCTATGTTGAGCAACCCAAAGGGTTTGAAGACCCATTCCACCCAGACCATGTATACAGACTTGATAAAGCCTTATATGGCTTGAAACAAGCTCCTCGTGCATGGTATGGGCGTCTAACAAGTTTCCTTCTAGTATATGGATTTGATAGAGGAGAAGCCGATAGGACATTATTTATTCTTAGGGAAAATAAAGAGCTTGTCATTGCTCAGATCTATGTTGATGACATAGTTTATGGTTCCACATCTAAAACATGTTTACAAAATTTTGTGGAAGCTATGACATCAACATTCGAGATGAGCATGATAGGAGAACTTAATTATTTCCTAGGATTGCAGGTAAGACAGTCAGATGATGGAATCTTTATCTCTCAAAGCAAATATGCTAAGAGTCTGGTGAAGAGGTTTGGATTAGAGAGTGCAAAGTGCTCAAAAATACCTATGGGATCATCTCTTAAGGTAACCAAAGATCAGGCAGGGGAGGATGTAGACCCAACTCTGTATAGATCCATGATAGGTAGTCTTCTTTATCTTATCGCGCCGTCCCGATATAATGTTCGGCGTAGGTGTTTGTGCTAGATATCAATCTGCTCCTAAAATTCTCACCTAAATCTTTGTCAAGAAAATCATCAAGTACGTGAGGGACAAGTGAATTGGGAATCTGGGTTCACCAAAGACACTAATACCAACTTAGTTGGTTTTAGTGACTCGATTGGGCGGGGATATAGATGATAGAAAGAGTACTAGTGGGGGTTGTTTTTCTTGGGTAATAATCTAGTGTCATGGTACGGTGCAAGCAAAACCGTGTTTCTCTCTCGATCGCCGAATGCGAATATGTGGCAGCAGGGAGTTGTTGTTCACAACTAATATGGCTGAAACACATGCTTGACGACTATGGTCTTGATAGTAATATCTTGACCATGTATTGTGACAATTTGAGTGCCATAAATATTTCCAAAAATCCTGTACAACACTAACGCACTAAGCACATTGATATCCGCCATCGTGTTTTAAGAGATTTAGTAGAAAAGGAATTGATCCAAATAGAGCATATTGATACAAAACATCAACTTGCTGATATTTTGACCAAAGCCTTGGACCATGAGAGATTTTCAAGTTTGAAAAAATCTCTTGGTTTATGTTTTCTATAAATCTGTTAGTGTTGCCGTCAGTGTTGCCAACACTGTCAGCAACACTTTGTATGAGTTGTATATTATTCTAAAAAAGAAAAAAAAAATTTAGTTTAATCCCAAATGGGGGCATTTACTGACCTTTTTGTTCTAGTATGTGTGCATTCTTAGGGTTAACATTTTTTATAAAATACCCCTTTGTGCTTAAAGTGACAAAGTCACTTATATTATGTTGATATTGAAAAAAGGCAAAGCATGTGAAAATTCCCAAAGGGAATATAATGTGGTTGTTTTATACTAAGTATTAGGGACATGGAGCTCGCTACTACAGTGTACCCTACTTGAAAGGTATAAAACTTACTACATTTAGCTTTATACATTTATAAAAAACTCGGGGCACGGAGCTCGCTACTACGATGCTTCCTTGTAGATAAAGAATGTGTAAAGCTTGCTTAAAAATTGCCTAAAGAATGATAAGTTATATATGTTGAAAAAATATCAAGGGGATTTTATTCAAAATGTTGCCTTGTGTGTCACGCAACATTGCTAGTAACACATTAGTAGATGCTACATTATTTTTTTATTTTCTTGTTTTTGTTTTTGTTAATTAAATTTTAAATTTCCAAAAGTCTATTTTCTTATATTTAGAGTTTGTGAAATTTAAAAGGTTTTTAGCAAAAATTTTTATTTTGTCAAACTAAGTGTAATTTTGTAATATCTATTTTTTAAAATTCATCTCTTTGAATTTTGAAAAACTCAATTTTATGGATATTACTAAAATTATGTTTACTTATTATTAAAAATTTAAAATTATAAAAATTAAAAAAAAAAATAATAAAAAAAAATAAATTTTTTTTTTTTCAAAATGACGGATAACACTTGAGTTTGTTGAGATTTTTAGAGATAATAGGAGGTTTAATTAATTTGACCTTGTCAAATCAATTACATCCTTCCACTATTCACTCATTAAACCCCCCTCCTAAACCCTCTCTCTCTCACCGTGCTCTCTCTCTCTCTAGGCGGAAAGAAGAAACCCTTCCCCTGCTCCTTCTTCGTCGTTCTTCAATCCTCCATGGCAAGCACCAAAAATTCACCCCAAATTTCATCACCCATGGAGATTTCGCCTCTAGCTCCCTCTAGTGTCGCCTCCAATGTCGCCGTTCCAATGGAGATATCCCCTGCGACACTTTCGGCCACACCCTCAACCTCACCATCCTTAGACATTGTTGTCTATGATCCTTCTAAAATTCCCATTCCTATCAATCTTCCAGAAGCTACACCCTCCATTGAGCTTACCTTCGCCCCTCAAAAGAAGACCAAGAAAAGAAAGGCGGTTGATGCCTCAAGCTCTTTTAGGGGTGGAGTGCGTAGACAATCTGAGAGGATCAAAACCTTGTTCAGGTCCAAGATACCTTCCAACACGGCTGATGATCTAGTAAATGTGGAGGATAACTCGAGTTCTTCTCTCAACATTTCGTCCGAGGAAGGTTCGGACCCAGCTTTTAAAGAAACAAAGGAGCCCTCATCATCTTCTGATGAGGATGAAGATGCTTGGTTGGAAGATGAAGAAACCCTTACTGAAGCTCAGTCCAAGATGAAGAAGAAACAGAAAATTTCATCCAATGTCGCCCCAAGTGTTGCCGATGAAATGGCAACACCTGAAGCAACACCTGCTGCCAAGACCAAAGCACAGTCGAGTTCTCCTTCGTATTCTCCCATTTCATGGCCTGAGGTACACTCTCCTAATCCCTCTCAAGATGCAAAGTCAGATTATGAGTCTTTTGGATATTATGAACGTCCATTTCTTTCCGAGGAATTTTATAGTGATGCAAGTCTTCATAAGTTTGTTGAAGATTCTGATAAGAAAATTCTGAATGAAAAGAATATGTATGTGACTCAATTCAAGGAGTTAGGTGTGTATCAATTTTTGGAGGATAGGATGTTTTTGCCTACGGTGACTAAAGTGTCATCGTACATTGAAAGTGTGGTTAGGAATTTTTATGCTCATCTTAGGGATAATATTGATGATAGGAATACCCCTCATTATGGAAAGATCTTTGTTAGGGGCATTATCTATGATTTTAATCCTTTGATCATCAATAGAGCCTTCGGCCTCCCTAATGTCGAAGATGAGAGCTTGGTATATGATCCTAATTCCTTGGCCACCTTTTTAACTGGAGGGAGAATTACCATTTGGTCTGATCATTTTAGGTCTACCCATCTCACTTCTTTGTTTAGCGTGCTCCACAAGATATGTATAACAAATTGGCTTCCTACGGCAAACGAGAACACGATCACTTTTGAGCAAGCTAATTTGTTGTACAAACTAGGCAAGAGACAAAGAGTTAATTTTGGGAGACTTGTATTCGCTCACCTTGCTGCATGGGCCAAAAACAAAAAGTCCTCCTCCTTCATTTTTCCTTCCCTTATTTTCCAAGTCCTTGTATACCAAAACCTTAAGCCTTGGAATGGTGATAATATCTCTGAAAAGCCTGTTTACTACCGAATTACCAAACACTTTACTGAAGGTGATAGGCACAGGGATTTACCTTGGGTTTTGGTTACAAATGCTCCTCCAATTGATGCCCCTGCTACCAGTGTCGCCCCAAGTGTCGCCCCTGAAACTGGCAACACTTCTAGCAACACTGCTCCTGTTATGGTTGATGCTGCTATGATTCTTAATTTTTTCAATGGTCAAGTGAAGCACATTGATTCAGTAATTCAGGGGTGGTTGGATATGCGTACTGACATGATGAAAATGGTGGATACAATTTCTTCCAAAATAGGGGGAGATAGGCCACCAAGGCGTGATGATGGAGCTGGAAATGGTGCTGGGCCAAGTGGGACAGCAGAGGGAGGTGAAGGAGCTGAAAATGCAGGCTAAAGGTGGTTGGTTCGAATGGTTTTTGATTTTGGTGGTTTGGAACAAAAACAATTTTATTTGTTTTATTTTGGTTTGTAATGCTTAAACAATTTTTATTTCTGTTTTTTTTTCCTTTGTTTCAGCTGGAATTTTCTTCAAAACATGATGGATGGTTTTTTGGTTTATGGTTGGATGGTTGTTTAGAATTTAATAATTATTTGCTTTAGTTATTAAATTTCGTATTAAGGGGGAGATTTTTTTGAGATTTTGATACTTCATTTGCCTAAAGGTTGATGTTGGCATTCATATGAGTGTGATATTTGGATTGAAAAATATTTTCAAAACATTGCCTGAAGGTTGATGTTGCCTCTATCAACATCTCGTGGCATTTTTTGGTTTTAGTTAAGTTTGACTAACTGTTTTTGAAATGATAATCACATTGGTATTTTGTGAAGAAATCAGTAACTAAGGGGGATATTGTTAATGTTAAGATCATGTGTTGCCATGATTGTTATCCCAAGTGTTGCAAACCAGTGTTGCCACTGGTGTTGCCAAAAGTGTTGCCATTTGGAATTGGCGACACTGAGTTAGTTACTGTAATTTTCACAAATATTAATGGGTAAATTAATGTTTATATAACAGTTGTTAGTCACCTTAAAATGAGCTTGAAATCAGCAATAGAATACGCCCAGGCGAGAATTACGAAGAGGAGGAATTAACAAATAAACATGTGTTTATTTGTTTAATTTATGACCAAGCAAAGAGATATTTTATTCAGCTATTCTGGGGGAGAACAAGTCAGAGTACAAGGCA